>CM038141.1:70618435-71176403 GCA_021437245.1 Aegilops speltoides | reverse complement strand
CCATCGCGATTGGCGCCTGCTGAGCCGGGCGAGCACCTCCAAAGGAGAAAGCTAAAACTGACTGGCATGATAAGGCGAGACTGGTCGCTGTTCGAGAGGTTTTTTCGGTCCTAAAGACTCACGCCGCTCGAGCGAAGTTCCGGATAATGTCCGATGAAGGCGTGATAGCGCCCTGATTCGCCTTCCGAATACCAGGGCTTCACCAAATTTAAAATTATAGAATTCTATGGCTAAGGAGAGTGTTCGAGCATTATAAGTCCGTTGCCTTGTTCACTGTGTTGAGTGCCTCTCAATGGACCCAACAATGGGAACAAGAGTGCTCAAGTTTATCCTGAACACCCCAAAGACTGTGGCTTGGGGATCAAGCCAACGACGTGCCATCTCTCGATTTTATAAACGGCCGCATGTAAGGTAATATTTTAAATTAAACAGCTGTTGCTTAACGCCACATGAACAAAGTTTCGCCAAGCAGGATAATACACATAGCAAATTCATTCAAAGATTACATTTGGGGGCACTCATCCGCATATATGGGCTCCTTCAGACAGTTTTATAATACATCTCGGCGGTAGGGATATTCCTTGCCCGGGCGCGGGGTCCGTGAGAAGCTTCGCCGCATCCAACTTGCCCCATTGCACCTTTGTGCGGCAAGAGCCCGGCGAGCACCTTCAATACAAGGAGCGCTTGATGACATCCACCAGGGGCATGCATCCACCAACCGCCAGACGAGGCCAAAGTAGCTGCGGCATGGCTTGTCCAGCCATGCCGGGCTATAAGGCCCTTCATGGCGCCTCTCTACCTTTGTGGAGTTCGACCAGCCGCTTGAGCTGGTCGCTTGGGGCATTCAGTGTCCGCCTCGATAATCGAGACCGTAAGACTTTTTCCGCCAAGCTCCCTCCTCGCCACGATAGAATGCGGCGCATCGCACGCGACTACGCTGCAGATCCGCAAACGCCTCGAGAGTCCGAACGCGGTAAGTGTCGTATTTTACATTAACATGCTTGCTTTTGCATGAAAATGCCTTACCCGCCGCTATTTTCTTTATATCTTCAACCTCCTCAAGGGCCTTATGGGCCTCGCCTTGGCGGATTTGGCACTTTCGAGAGCCGAGGCAAGCTCGACTCGAAGTCTTGAGTCACGCCCAAACTCTCATGCTTTTCCATGAGAGCCTGGAGCTCTTGCCGAACTTCCGCCACCCGCGTGCCTCTCTGCTCGCGCCTGCTCCATGTCCGAGACTGTGGTTCGCCATGACACAAGATTCTTCAGTATGGCCACCTCGTTAGTGGCCCCTGCAATACATATTATCCTTGGCAATTTAATTGCAACCAAAATCCTTTTCTCAGAAGGTACCTATTCAAAGTGGTGTTACTCACCTTCTTTATCCCTCGAGCTGCTTTTTCAAGATATATGAGCTCGCCGACCGCCGAGATCCTGCTTCAGACATCGACCTCCAAGCACGCGCAGAGGCCAGCCAGCCGCAGCCTCGCAAACCCATATTGACATATTTTTAGGAACCTCACAGATATATTGTTAGATCCTCATCCGCTTTTCTTTCCAACACCGAACCGAGCATCAGGCTACCGCTCTATGCGGTATTACATTACATAATTTTAACTTCTACCTCAAAGCTCGTTAAAAGGTTGCTATAGTTTGGTCAGCCCGCTTTTGGCGAAGCCGAACTTGAATCACCGTGACTCATGATAGTGCGGTGTTTTCTCGATGGAAGCGCCTTTAAGCGCCCAACAAGTTATCCGTGCCTCCGTTGACGGAGGCCGGTGTCACGGCGTCTTGCCCTTTCTTCGGCAAGGCCGCTGCTGACTCGAACCACCGCGGGTTCCGATGTAGAGTCCGCAAAGTCCGGAGGTTGCTCGACGGCGCCCGAGCCTCCTCCCGATGGGTCCTCTCGATCCCACCTCGGCGCCCTCCCCGCGCTGCGGTAGAGGCAGTGGAAGTGAATACACATCCGACGAGGCTAACGACCCGCCGATGAGTCGGGAGATCGCCATCGGCCGGACTACGGATGCATGCGGCGTTAGAAGGACACTACGCGACATAAAATATTGCGATAAAGGATCCGGACACTTTACGATCTTGCCGGACGCCGCCCTTGAGGCCACTTCATCCTCGCCAACGCTGGTGTCATGGAACCGTCCGGGATAGTTCTCCCTCTGACCTTCTTCGCCTCCCCGATTGGGGAAGCTCTTCTTCTTCTCCCTCCTCCGGAGAGAATACCTCCTCCTCGCCTTCGGGAGGAGTCCGCCGCCGTCAGACGCTCGATTGCGGGAACTCTTTGAGTCCCCGCGCCACCTTCTGGTTTCTTCTTCTCCAAGACCACGCGGCGGTGCCGGAACCAAAGAGTCCTCGCTAAGCGGCATCCATCGGATCTTCCGCATGGGAGCTGGGCCGATAAGCAGCTTGGCCTTTCCATCCATTCCCCGCCAAAGGAAGAGGCAGAATGAAACCTCATCGAGATAATTTTATTATCACAAGTGTCCCGTAATGGGTTGAATCACTTACCTCGCCGCTTGATATCGCGAGCTGAATCATGTCTTCCGTCATGGATGCGGGGTTCGGCGCCTTTGAACAAAGACCTCCAGCGCCTTTCAGATGTTGTATCAAGAGTCCGCTTAGCTACCGGTGCTGTTCCGGATTGAACTCCCACAAATTGAATGCCCGTTTGGCACGGGAGGATCCGCCGGATGAGCATGACTTGACCACGCCGATGAGCCCGAGCCCATTGCTCACCATCTTCTCGATGCAGCTCAAGTCCCGCCACCTCCACCGGATTGCCCTACTACAAGCCCTTCTCTTTCCGTGAGGTGAGCTGCGGGGATGCCAGATCTAAACTCGGGGGCCGCCCATGTGGGTTTGCGCTCGGTGATATAGAACCACCCCGATTGCACCCTTGACGGAGTCCACAAAGGTCCTTCGAGTTAAAGGACGCTGGGCAATTTGCCCAACATGGCGCCCGATTCCGCTTATGCGTTCTTCACAACCTTCGCTTGACGTTGAAGGTCTTGAGCCACAGCCAAGCGGACCGGATGCAGAGGAAGGCCTCATTCATGACGATAAACGCCAAGATGTTGAGGATGAAGTTTGGCGCCAGATCGTGGAAATCCAGCCAGTAAAACATGAGCCCCGGACAAATGGATGGAGCGAAAGCCCAGCTCATGGAGGAAGTGGGGAGGAAGACGACCTCTCATGAGGCCTGTGGTAGGGATGAGCCGCCTCGTCGGGCAGCCGACAAGCGCGATATCGCCGAAAGGTATCCGCGTCACAAGCTTGGTGATGTCTTCTCCTTAGCGGTGGAGGCTAACCATTTGCCTCCCGCCTCCCGACATATTCGGAGAAGGTCGAGGCAAGATGCGCGAGCTAGCGCTGGAGCTTGAGTTCGCGGAGATTGATAAGCAAAGGAGCAAGAAGGCGAGGTGAGAAGGTGAACTTATCCTTTATATATAGGCGATTTAAAACTATGCGCCCCACCAACCCGTAAAGCTCGCTATCTCCCAAGCGCCACCATCAATGGCGCGTTGGGTTACCCACGCACGTATTGATGAGAATCTCGAATAAGGGGAACACGATCTCGCTCGACAAGACGTGGCTAAGGAACCGCCGCTAAACGTGCCGAGGTGGTATAGTAAAAACAATTCAAACAAAGGCTTGGTAGTGGTGTGATGTCGTGCCGCATAATACGCCGCCAGATTGAACTAAGTGTACATTTTATTCTCTCTACGGTGGAATGTGGAATTTATTTTGCAGAGCCGATACTATCCGGTGTTCATTATCTTCTCCGGATTATTCAAGGAGGAACCCGCCTTGCAATGCCGAACATTATGCGCTACCGGACTTATCGCCATTGAAGCCTGGTTCGGGGCTACCGAGGAGTCCTCGACTAGGGGCACTACTAGAAAAGCCTTCTAATGGCGCACTGGTTTTGCCTACTAATGGCGCGACTACCGCGCGCCATTAGCATCACGCCACTAGAATTTTTTTTAATGGCGCACCTGCAGCGCCATTAGAATCAGGAGTAATGGCGCACTGCATGGTGCGCGCATAAGTATGGTCCACTGCGCCATAAGTATGGCCCACGGCACCATTAGTATTCAGAGACTAATGGCGCACTACATAGGAGCGCCATTAGTAACAATTTTTTTCAAATTTTTTGCAGAATTTTTTTATATTTTTTTTTCAAAATTTCCAATTTTTTGTTTTTTTCTTAATCTCGTGTCACTATGGCTTATCTCGAGTCAATATGCTTAATCGAGGTCAAATCGCACTCCATGGTCAAACTTCCCAAAGGTCACCCATCCTCACACTACTCCAAACCCAAGCACGCTTAACTTCGTAGTTCTATCCAACCCCAAAGAACAGCTCACTTCACAAGCACTTGTTGATATATCTAGCATATCAATCCTATTATACCTTGTCGATGTCTAGGACTTTGTTCATGTTCATAACTATGATGAAAATTTTGAAAATATTTCAAACTTCCGGTCATATAACATATCATTTTTTGAAAAAATAAAAACCAAATTTTTTTGAATTTTTTGCCTCTAGATCTTGAAAGCCCCAGAACTTTTTTTTCTCATAGGTTTTTGGGGATTTTGAATGTATAACGGGTTCCCCTGCTAAATTCGGATGTAACTTTTCGAGTAGATGATTTTTCATATATAAAACTTTTAATCCGAGTTCAGATGCAAAAGTATGCCCATTTTACAAATTTTCGTAGAGATTTTACAAATAAAGTCGAAATTTATATTTGTAAATTTTCCCAACAACTAGACCACATATCACATGGGAAACTTATTTTCTTTTTATTTTTTGACATTTTTATCATTTTTCTTATTTTTTTAAACTGAAAAGGCGGTCCACGGGGTGTATTCGTGGAAGTCGGTAGAATTACTAATGGCGCACTGTGGGTGGTGCGCCATTAGTAGTTAGTCTAGTAATGGCGCACCGCCCACCGGCGCCATTACTAAAAAAAAAAAATTTATAAATTTTTTATATTTTTTATTTTTTTCAGTCTTAATGAGCAAGATTTGTGGGTGTGGTGCGCCATTACTAGTTAAAACTAGTAATGGCGCACTACACCCATGGTGCGCCATTAGAAGTTTTGAAAAAATTAAAAAATATTTTTTTTTACTAATGGCGCACCATGGGATGTGGTGCGCCATTAGTATTTGGAAACTAATGGCATACCAACACATGGTGCGCCATTAGTATATAGTAATGGCGCACCACATGTCTGGTGCGCCATTAGTGTCAATTCCATCTATAGCCCTTTTCCTAGTAGTGGGGTGTCCGGACAGCCGGACTATCATTATCCGCCGGACTCCAAGACTACGAAGATACAAGATTGAAGACTCCGTCCCGTGTCCGGATGGGACTTTCCTTGGCGTGGAAGGCAAGCTTGGCAACACGGATATGTAGATCTCCTACCATTGTAACCGACTCGTAATCTCCTAGCCTCCTCCGTGTCTATATAAACCGGAGGGCTTTAGTCCCAGAGGACACAACATACATTACAACAATCATACCATAGGCTAGCTTCTAGGGTTTAGGCTCCTTGATCTCGTGGTAGATCCACTCTTGTACTACCCATATCATCAATATTAATCAAGCAGGACGAGGGTTTCACCTCCATCGAGAGGGCCCGAACTCGGGTAAAAACATCGTGTCCCTTGTCTCCTCGTTACCATCTCGCCTAGACGCACAGCCTGGGACCCCTACCCGAGATCCGCCGGTTTTGACACCGCAGCCTCCGCCTATCAAGACTTCGAAAAGCGGGCGCCCGCTTATCAAGGCCAAGGTGGCACTTAGGACCAGGGCATAGGAGCCCGATTCGCATCACTTCGGTGATCCGCCTCGCTTCCAACCGATAGGCTTCTGACCAATGCATGAACTCGAGTATTTGTTGCCATCGTGATTTACTTTGCTGCCGCTGCCGCCGCGCCGATTATCACCACATGTGAACACCACGTAAGCTCCATGCTCTTCCGGCACTGTTTTGCATCGCGCCGATCGGCCGAGCAGCCGGGTTGGGGGTGGCGGCGGAGGCGGGCGCCCAACCGGGCGGAGGGGAAGGAGGCCGCCTCCCTTGGCGATTCCGGTGAGCCAGCGGCACTTTCGGTGGTATGGTTTGACGGCTTCGCGCCATCGTGGAACTTGCAGGACCATCCGTAGTCTGCTCAGAGGAAAGGCCGCAACCAATTGACTTGCCACCTTTTCGTTGCTTGGCCGAGGCTGCCCTCCGCTGTTGATCTTCGATCGTCGCAGAACTCGCCGATCGCTGGAAGTCGGCGGTTGGGCCTTGCGCTTGTTGTCGCCTGTTGTTGGCGCCGATCGGTGTCTCCACCGGGTTCCGGGAGCCCGAGGGGCCACTTTGCCACCTGCATTGACTTGAATCTCTGCCTTCATGGAGGAGTCACCTGTGATGCATTTGTCCGCTATGATCAGCAGCTCATCAAGGGTTCCCCTGCCTGCGCAGAGGAGCTCAGAAGTTGAGGAGGGTGCCTTCTCAAGCACCCGGCAGTGAAGTACTGATAGCATGCACCTTGTGCACGCCGCAGGAGTTCCGGCACGCCCAGCTGCGTGAGGTAGTCGCGTGTTGACTCATCAGGGCCTTGCACGCACAAGGAAATCTGGTGCGGCTTGGGAGGTCGCTTGTACGTGCTCGTGAAGTTGCGGATGAAAGCTTCGGTGAAGTCGACCCAGTTGTTGATGCTGCGGGGCTTCAGACTGTTCAGCCATGTCCGAGCCGTGCCCTGAAGCATGAGTGGTATGTACTTCACGGCAACTCGCTTGTTGCCATTCACTATACTGACGGCCGTGGAGTAATCTATCAGCCAGTCTTCCGGCCTCACAGAGCCGGTGTACTTGGGTGTGTCTCGGGGGAGCGTGATTCCTTTGGGGAAGGGCTCGTCTCGGATGCGGGGCCCAAAGCAAGGCGGACCCAGCTCGTCTTCTTCTTCCAGCGCCAGGGATCGGTGGAGTCGGTCGATCCGATGGCGGGCGCTGCTTTTCCGACTCCTCTCGGCGTTAAGGTGGCCTCCGAGAGTCGGATGCTCAACAGCGGCGGGAAACTCTCGCCGTTTTCTTCGGGTGGGGAGGTGTAGTCGCCCCGCCGCTTCCATCGCCTCGCCGCCGCCTTGGTCGCGCCATTAATGGTGAGGCGAGTCCGACCGTGACTCGCAGCCGATTTTTTTCTTTCCTTCGCGACTCCGCCACCGGGCGCCGGAGACGCCGCGCTTTGATCTCGGCGGGAGGCAAGTCGTTATTCGTTGCCGCAGCAGATCCACGCGCCGCTGGCCGATTTTTGCGCAGCAACCGCGCCGAGGAGCTACCGGACTCGCTCATCATGCGGCACTCTTCGCCTCGGGTTCTTCAACTCGCTGCCGCCGCTGGGCAGCGCGGATGTTCTCCGCAGGGTGGTGTATACGGGCGCTTAGCCCCGGTCAAGTCGGCGATGGTCGCGCCGCTGCCGGATCACGCTTAGGCGGCTCGCCCGCTTGAGCTGGCGAATCACCCACACACGATCCATTTCAACCGGTAGGCTTCGACAAGCTACCTCATGCTCGGCAGCCTCTGGCACCTTCGGCGATCCAAGGCGGCGGTCTCCAAGTCCGGCGCTCAAGGCCCTCCGAATGGGCGCAGTTAGGTCTTGCAGGCCGCGTGAGCGGGTCCTCAGCTTTTCACCGGAGCGCTTCATCGTGATCGATGACGAGCACCTCCGCGGATTAGCGCTCCGCCGCTCTCCTTGTGAGGAAGCGGCTCGTCAGAGACCACCACGCTGGTGGGGGAAAGTGTCAAGCGACACAGCGCCGGAGTGGACCAAAGATCGGGTCGGTGGAGCCTACGGACTCCAAGTCCACGGCAGTGCTCGCCGCGATGTGGAGTTGGTCGAGGAGGCCCGCGAGGAGACTCTCGGGGCCACCCGTGCCTACGTTGGATGTAGGCTCGTCGGAGAGTCGAACCTCGCCGACAAGTTCGGCAAGGCTGCTCGCTGCACAGGCAAGGCTAGCTCTTTCCCTCCTTCGTGTTCTGTCTAATGCTACTGGATGCGAACCCTTTGCATGGGTGCCTTGTGGGGTTTATATAGGCCTACCCCTGTGGTTACAATGGTAAACCGGCTGGGTGCGGGTCCCAGCCGCCTGCCTCTCAGCGCCGCCTTCTCCGCCGACTTCGGGCCCGCCGACCGGCCTGTACGAGGGCTGCCAGTCTCCAGCCGCCGCTGGCGGGTTCGCCGGGCGGCGGATTATCGTGGGTCGTGTTTCTAATGACGCTGGCTTGGTCATGGGGTTATGGCAATAAAGGTTGCCGCATGGGCGATCATTGTGGCTATTCCCCGTCGTGATCTCGTTAATGGCGCGGGGGCCCATAGAGGGCCGACCGCTTCGGGGCCGACTCCAACGGTCCGACTTTCTACGGGCGCCATCTTTAACACTCTAGCTGACCGTAGGCCCCGCCGCCTCGGGCCGCATGCATAAGGCATCGTGGCACAGGCCCTCGCCCCTGTGGGCTGATGTCGTGGCTGGCATGGCAACAAGCAGGCGCCGGGCGGAGATCTCCGTGAGTACGCGCGACCGTGGCCATGCTCGCCTTTAATTACCGGTGGTTGGGAGTCGCAGCCGACCTCATAGTCGGCTTCTTCGAGTCGGCCCGACTTGGCCGAGACGAGTCACCTCGTGGACTCGACTGCCTTGGAGTCACCTTCGACTCGCCATCCCGAGTCGCCTCGGGACTCGGCCATCCCGAGTCGCTTTCTAGGACTCGCCCATCCCGAGTCGCTCGGGACTCGGCTCGTCCCGAGTCGCCAGAGGTACTTGAGGGGCGTAATCTGCCCCGATGTCTTGAAAGGTTCTGGGACTTGGGTTAGCCTACCCGTGGCCCATTACTCCGACAGGTCCAAACTAGATCAAGTTTGGATTAGTAGTATACTTTTGACATGCACCACATATTGCCTCCACTTGAACCTAATCCACCTTCATTTGACACACTGTTATGGATATAATGATGTAAACCTCATAACTGGTATTGTACCAATATTTGTACAATGGTGCATAAATACAATAAAATTAAAAAAAATAAAAGAAGAATACTAGTAGCTATGGACGTAAAACACGCTTGAAGTAGTTACCTTAGCAATAGCGTGGTACTAAAACAAACGCTGCAGCTATTTGTCCTAGTAGTAGCGCAAAGGGCACGCTACATCGCTAAGCAATAGTTGTAGCGCCTTATTAGTAGCGCTTACCCAAGACTACTAGTGAGCACAAAACCAGCGCCATCGCTAGGGTTTTCCCTAGTAGTGTGTGGTGTTCTGTGTATGCGGAGTTGCAAAAACTATTCCACATTGTTTCAAAAGAAGACCAAACTCATAACTCAAATATTCGCCTCATACCAGATTGTAGAAACTTTATTTTCTTGTTACGATGATTTTCTACTTCACTCTAAAATTCTTTTTAACTTTTCAAATGTTTCGCATTTATGTTTCATTAAGTAGATATACCCATATCTGCCCAAATCATCTTTGAAGGTCGAAAATAATGATACCCGCCATGAAGCCTCAACACTCATCGCATCGCATATATCAAGATGTATTATTTCCAATAAGTCGCTGGCTCGCCCATTGTTTTGGAGAACGGAATCTGAGTCATCTTGCCCATGAGGCATGGTTCACAAGCATCAAGTGATTCATAATCAGGTGATTCCAAAAGCCCATCAGCATGGAGTTTCTTCATGCGCTTTACAGCAATATGACCTAAGCGGCAGTGCCACAAATAATTTGTACTATCATCAATAACTTCGCATCTTTTGTCTTCAATATTATGAACATGTGTATCACTACAATCAAGATTCAACAAAAATAGACCACTCAACAAGGTTGCATGACCATTAAAGTTATTACTCATACAAATAGAACATCCATTATTCTCCGATTTAAATGAATAACCGTCTCGCATCAAACAAGATCTAGATATATTGTTCATGCTCAACACTGGCACCAAATAACAATTATTCAGGTCTAAAACTAACTCAAGGTACATGTAGAGGTAGCGTGCTGTCGGAGATCACATCGACCTTGGAACCATTTCCGACGCCAAGATCGTCACCTCGCCCTAGCCAATCTTCGCCTAATCCATAGCCCTGCTTCAAGTTGCAAATATGAGCAACAAAACCAGATCAAATACCCAAAGCGCTATTACGAGCATTAGTAAGGTACACATCAATAACATGCATACCAAATGTACCTTTCACTTTGCCATCCTTCTTATCCGCCAAGTACTTGGGGCAGTTCCGCTTCCAGTCCCTATGCAGTAGAAGCACTCAGTTTTAGGCTTAGGTCCAGACTTAGGTTTCTTCCCGGAGTAGCAACTTGCTTGCTATTCTTCTTGAAGTTCCCTTCTTCCTTTGCCCTTTTCTTGAAACTAGTGGTCTTGTTAACCATCAACACTTGATGCTCCTTCTTGATTTCTACCTCCGCAACCTTAAGCATTGCGAAGAGCTTGGGAATTGTATTTTCCATCCCTTGCATGTTATAGTTCATCACGAAGCCTTTATAGCTTGGTGGCAGTGATTGAATAACTCTATCAATGAGACTATCATCAGGAAGATTAACTCCCAACTGAGTCAAGTGATTATGGTACCAAGACATTCTGAGTATGTGTTCACTGACAGAACTATTCTCCTCCATCTTGCAGCTATAGAACTTGTTGGAGACTTCATATCTCTCAACTTGGGCATTTGCTTGAAATATTAACTTCAACTGTTGGAACATCTCATATGCTCCATGACGTTGAAAACGTCTTTGAAGTCCCGATTCTAAGCCGTAAAGCATGGCACACTGAACTATCAAGTAGTTATCAACACGCGACTGCTAGGCATTCACAATGTCTGCAGTTGCTGGGGCAGGTGGTACACCTAGTGGTGCTTCGAGGACGTAATTCTTCTGTGCAGAAATGAGGATAATCCTCAAGTTACGGACTGACTCGTAGTTGCTACCATCATCTTTCAACTTAGCTTTCTAGAACACATTAAAATTCAAGGGAACGGTAGCATGGGCCATTGATCTACAACAACATAGATATGCAAAACTATCCGACTAAGTTCATGATAAATTAAAGTTCAATTAATCATAGATAGACATCCCTCTAGTCTTCTAAATGATCATGTGACCCATATCAACTAAACCATGTCCGATCATCACGTGAGATGGAGTAGTTTTCAATGGTGAACATCTCTATGTTGATCATATCTACTATATGATTCATGTTTGACCTTTCGAGCTCAGTGTTTTGAGGCCATATCTGCATATGCTAGGCTCATGAAGTTTAACCCGAGTATTCTGCACGTGCAAAACTGGCTTGCACCCGTTGTATGTGAACGTATAGCTTATCACACCCGATCATCACATGGTGTCTCGGCATGATGAACTCAGAGCAACAAAGGCATACGAAGGGAGAACACTTATACCTTGAAAGGGATCATCTCATAATGCTACAGCCATACTAAGCAAAATAATATGCATGAAAGATAAACATCACATGCAATCAAAATATGTGACATGATATGGCCATCATCATCTTGTGCCTTTGATCTCCATCTCCAAAGCACCGTCATGATCTCCATTGTCACCGGCTTGACACCTTGATCTCCATCGTAGCATCATTGTTGTCTCGCCAACTATTGCTTGTATGACTATTGAGGGAGTCCTGGACTAGGGGGTGTCCGGATAGCCGGACTATCGATATCCGCCGGACTCCTGCATCACGAAGATAGAAGATTGAGGACTCGCTCGTGTCCCAAGGTACTTTACTTGGCGTGGATGGCAAGCTTGGCAATACTGATATGTAGATCTCCTACCATTGTAACCGACTGTAACCCTAGCCTCCGGTGTCTATATAAACCGGAGGGCTGTAGTCCGTGAGGACACAACATTACATCTCAACAATCATACCATAGGCTAGCTTCTAGGGTTTAGCCTCCTTGATCTCGTGGTAGATCTACTCTTGTACTACCCATATCATCAATACTAATCAAGCAGACGAGGGTATTACCTCCATCGAGAGGGCCTCAACTCGGTAAAACATTGTGTCCTCGCCTCCCGTTACCATCCGCCTAGACGCACAGCTCGGGACCCCTACCCGAGATCCGCCGGTTTTGACACCGACATTGGTGCTTTCATTGAGAGTTCCTCCGTGTCGCCACCAATAGGCTCGATGGCATCTTCAACCTTCAACGCTATCCAGTGGTGAGACTTTTCTCCCGGACAGATCTTCGTGATTCGCGGCTTTGTATCAAGGGCCAATTCTCTTGGCCATCCGAGCAGATCGAAGCTACGCCCGCCGTCAGTCAGATTTGAAGCTTAAACTTCACGGCCGATGACCACGGAGACTTGATCTTCGATGGACTCGAGCCACCTAAGCGCCACAGATCGCGACGATGGGCACGATCTAGCTCGCCACCGACAGTGCTTTTGGTGGTCAGACTTAAATCCGCCTGCCATCGACCCGAGCCGATTGCCCATGATGAGGGTCGGTGGATAGACGCCACCGGGCTTCAACATCTACGGCGATGGAGCCAATACCGATTTTGTCCTTTGCGAAACTTAGATCCCGAGACGCCGGACTCTCGCCGACCCGAGCCTCCCACGCCGCCAATTGTTAGATTGGGCCGTTATGGAATTCACCGCCATGACATCTTTCAACACTCGCCTTTTGGCGATATCTTGAATTCTCTCAAGCATCTCTCGCTATCAGAGAATCTCGGCCGACTATGGCCAGACGGTTGGAGTTCGGACGACGAAGAAATTCGGAGCCCACCCACCACCCACTTTGTAGCCATCGCCGAGGATCTAACCGACATGCTAGACTACGACTCGAGGACATCGACGCTATGGACGATGATGCCGAGACGATCAGACCCAAATACCATGGGACACCGGAAGGCCACCTCGCCATACGACGCCTACATGGTGGATACCCCGAAAGAAGGGGATGGCGAAAAAGCAGCGGAGGAAGATTCTCTAAAGAAGCAAACCAAACGCCGATGGCGCCGCCTAAATCCCGCCACAACAAGAATGGAGAAGCCGGCATGGGAGATAATAACACCGGAGAGTGTCAAGACAAACCCTCCAAAGACGACTCAAATAAGGAGGATGTAGAAGCAAGCCCTCACGAAAGGGCGGCGAAGAAAAGGTTGAGGATCACAACTATGTACCTCCCTCCGAGGACGAATCAAGCTCGATGACGATTTAACTCAAGAGCCCGTTTAACAAGATCTTTGTAAACGCAGGCTCATCACTACAGCGAGAAGCCTCAAGGAGGAAAAGCGGAAGCTCAACACAGCGGAAGATGCGCCCGATAAGATGGAGCAAAGTGCTCAAAACCGCAGACAAACAAGGCAACAGCCACCAACCAAGAGCTACCCAAGTGCAAGTTGCTCCTCAGACCACGAAGAGGCCATAAAGCCTCCACCGCAAATGGCCCAGCCAGTCCATCTACGGACCAAAAAGGAAAGCCCCAATAAGCAAAGGAACACGCTAAGTGTCCGACGATAGCGGAACGCATAAGTACAGGGCACCGCACACCCACTATGCTTCACAGACGGTGTCGGAACATGAATTCCCAAAGCAGGTTTAAACCCATCAACATAGCCTACGATGGAACAACAGACTCGGAGTCTGGATAGAAGACTATATATCGTGATATACATATGGCCGAGGAGACGATCTCCACGCCATAAAATATCTACCCTCAAGCTCAAAGGGCCAGCTCGCCATTGGCTCAAAAGCCTCCCGTAAAACACTATTGAAGTTGGGAAGAGCTCGAGGAAGCGCGAGCAAATTTTCAAGGACTTATGTCCGCCTCCGGATGCGCATTTACCTAAGTCACATAACTCAACAGCCCGAGAGTCAGCATGAAATTTAGAACAGGTTCCTTACTAAAAGAACCAAATAGTCGATCGTCCGGACGCCAAGCCTTAGCAGCTTTTAAGCACAATGTCCGAGACGAATGGTCGCCAGACACCTCGGTCAAGAGAAACCGAGGACAATGACCGCATTAACCAGCCTCATGACCCGCTATAGAGAGGACATCCGTTGGCAAGAAGCAGCACCAACACCCAAGTACATCCGAGATAAGAGATGGAACGAAATCACGGCGCAGTAACAGATCAGCCGAACAAAGAGAAATGCCCAAAGAGCACGGCAGTCAACGCCGGATTTAAAAGCTCACGGCCAATAATAAAGCTCAACCCATCAAGGACGACAACGATTTAACCGTCTAACCTACATAAAATCCTAGGTCGGATCTCAAATCCACAAGACTTCCTAAGGCCTTCAAATCACACCCACAGGATTGTTGGTTTTCAAACAGTCCGACCGACTAAACGCCGAACGCAAGGGGCTCGACGCCTGTTTAAGAAGATAAACCCCGCCAAACAGGCACCGGAAAACAAAAGACTTTCCCACAAGGGGTCAAAGCAAGAACTCACTTCATGTGAGGACACGAAAACAAAGGCGGCACTTTCTAAAAGAGCCTCGCACGGTCCGCCCTCAAAAACCATAGAGATTGATATCAAACCAATCACTTTCACCACCGATTATTCCAAAAGTGTTCGAATCACAAGCGACTTCGGTATTGAATCCGATAATAGACGGACTACAATTCACAAACGCCCTAATGGACGGAGGCAGGACTTAAACCTGCTATATTCAAACACAATCCGCCGGATGGGGATAGACCCTACCAAAATTCGACACACCGCACTTCCTTCAAAGGAGTTACGCCTGCCCTTACGCCAAGTGCACAGGCTCGATATTATCAAGTCGTGTTCGATCACCGAACAATTTCTCGACGAGAAAGTTAATTTTCCATATCGCCCCATTTAAAAGTGAACATCAAGCACTATTAGGACGAAAGGCTTTTGTCCGCTTCAATGCCATACCAAGATATGCGCCTCTCACACTTAAGATGCCCGTCCACATGGCACCATTTCAAAGGCGAGGGTCACTTTGAAGACCCCGGATTCGGATAGACGCATCCGACTCAGCAGAGTTAGGGGCCCCTAGCCACATACCCTTTTCACAAGGGGCTGCAAGACAACTAACATCGGTTTCATATAAACCTAGCCTTAATTATTTACTCTTATTCTTTTGCATTATTTTCGCATCTAACTGTTTTTGAAATGTTCCTCTTTTCTACAGATGAGCAACGTATGCACTCGGCCCGTGATAACGGCACAACGGAGACACAGCGCAGACGCAGAGGGACCCGCCGCAGGATTCTTTTCAGATTAAGACCCTACGTAGACCTTTTTATTACCGCTCTTGTTGCTAAATCGCCTCGGTTTCTTACTATAGCCGAGGCGGAGCCTCACAATTTGGCATTGTCCACGTCAGAAGACAATGCCCGTACCTGGACACAAGGGGCTTATGGTATAATTCTGCCCGTTATCATAAAGTCCGAACACTTCAGGAGTGTTCGCGCCTCAAGTTGGGCACTATATGCATCAGCTCCAATCATGTCTTTGGTCAAATGTTGGGTTTGCCTGCCTCGTGTTTTGCTGCCTTTACGCTCAGATCATCCGCTAACGCGGCACCGTGAGAACTACTGCGACAGTGCCCCGCTCGGCTGGGCGAGCACCTCAGCAGAGAAAGCCAAACCGATCATCATGATATAGCGAGAGTCCGTCACCACTTGATCGACTACGAATGTTTAGAATTTCGTTTTGACGAAGGGCCGCTTCGTCAGTACATACGCACTTTAATCCGAGATGTGCGGTGCCATTAGGGGCTATATCGTAGCCCCACCTCGAGCTCCATTGGCTAAGTGAAAGAGATAAAGCATTATAGTCCGGATTGCCTCTGCTCGCTACGCTACCACCTCCTTATAACAGACCGAGACGCCGGATTAAAGTGTGAAAAGCGCTATTTTGCGAACACCCCAACACCTTGTGCAAGGGGCTAAAGTCAAGATCGCATCTTTCAAAGTTATACACAAGTATACTTAAACGGCCGCAAGGAGAAGTATTACTACTTGGAAACACAAGTATAAAAAGCATTCAGACTATAATCATTCATAAACAAGTTCATGCGCTCAATTGAACGTTACATTTTTCGAGCATCGCGACTTTATTATACGAGCGCCAAGATAACTTCCCCAAAATAATGTTCGGCAGAAGCCGTTCCCATCCAACCTCGGCAAGAACAGCGTGGCATCCATCTCCGACACTACGCTTTACACGGGCCGAGCCATCCGCTACCCTCGATGCAGCCGACCGCTTCATCTCCTTGATATGCGGCACCCCCAAGGAACTGCTGTAGTAGGCCAAAATAGCTCGCCGCTTTGACCTCTCTCCACACATGGGCCACGATGTCACCATAGCCAGCCCGGACAGCCTATTCAGTTTGGCCCATTCGCCAACTCTGTCTGACAATGAAGAGGGCGATCCGGACTGTGGAATTGAGTCCAATATAACTCTTCCACCTCGTGATCCCCTCGCCCGAAGTGCTTAACGGCGCCACCGCACTCGCAGCCAAGTCCATGTAAGGATCCTCCAACTCCACCGCTTTCAAATTGGGCATACCGCATCCATAAACCAGCGACGATAAGAAACGGCTCGCCACCATGATTTCTCCGGCCATGAGCTCTCCTTCATAGCCCGCATTGCGAGCGGGCATCCTTGGTCTCAGCGGTGGCCTTCTTTCAGTCTTCCCATCCCGATAGGCGCCTTTTCAAGAGCCTCGCCACGGTCGGTAGCATCCTTTAATTTCTTGGCCAAACTAGCCACCTCCGCCTCGCTTAGGCGCAGCCTTTTCGCCTTCAACTCCTCGCTCACCAGGCTGCAGTCAGATCACTCCTTCGGCTTGCTCCTTGGTTTGTGCAAGCTCGCCCAAGTCTCCACAAGAAGAAGACGGTCTCAGATAAACAGCATATAACTTATCGAGGAGGGCTTTAACCCACTCAATAAAGCGGCTATGGAGAATTTATTTACCTTATGACTCCAAATCGCTGATGGACAAGTGCTATGTCAAGATCTCGCATGTCCAGCTGCCGACTCAATTCGCAATCGATCAGTCCGCTGGCCTCGACTATCCGCCACCGTGACGTAACGGCGATATTTATTACCCGAGATATTTAGATTTTCGATCCTCGCACGCTGTCATCTTCGACAACCTACCGAGTCTCGTGGGCTACTATCTATACAGTATGATCTTTATATGCACAACTGTTAAAAGCAAAGGGTACGCTTATTTTCAAGATACCTCAAATCCTGCCAAAGAAGCTCATGGCAGATCACACAATCCGCCACGGACGAAATCCTTCCAACCACCGACGATTAGCGCCGGTGATCTTCGAAATGGACGCCTCTCAAGCAAACTCTTCGCCTCCGCCGGGCTCGTGGGTGTTGAACTCTTCGACCCTCCGATTTCGGGACGCCCGTGACGACATTTCGGCTCGCCGCCTCATTTGGCGGCGCGGATGGAGGCGACGCTTCCATCATCTCCTAAGAAGATCCCCGAGGACGAACTCATCCGAGACGGCCGCAGATCCGAATCGCGATATAAATATCTCGGTTACCTCATGTACATAAATGAAGGTACTTTATTATTAAACTTCCTCTTTCATACTCACGACTCGCTGGAGGGCTGGTCTCATGATGATTGCGCCGGATTCTCTCCGGACGCCGGACTTCGGTGGGGATTTCTTCCCACGCTTAGGGGCTGGGGCCTCCGGATCTTCGAGGTGGTCCTTTCTCCCTCGGGAGGGATCCTTGGTTCCTCCTCTTCACGCCTTTGGATGAAGTATTAGCCTTTATCTCCCCTGCCGCCTCCTGGGCGCAAACTCCAACATTCTGACCAGCACGGGCTCCAGTGCGGTCCCTGGGAGGGGGGCCGGACTCCTTATCAGCTTGGATCGCGCCACCCATTCCTGTAAAAGAACAAAGGGTAAGGAGACGATCTCTTGAAAGGCATACAAAACAGGATGTCCGGGCTTTGAGCTATTTACCTGAGTATCCGGACGATCGCGCTTAGACCCGCATCCTCGGCCGAATCCGACACGCCACTTGCGGTTCAAGAACAGCTCAGACATCTCCAAGGGTGTTGCACCCATGAAATGCCGGAGGATACGAGGTCCTCCGATTGAACTCCCATAAATGGAGAGGACAACGCTTGCAGGTAGGAGGTGCCTAGTTAGCATGACCTGCATCACCTTGACCAGATCGATCTCCCTTGCTCGGAGGTCCCGAACCGCCCGCAATGCGGCACGCCCCTGACGGTCCCCGCTGAGCCCTTGGTCGACCCACGACATCGCTTGCTGTGGAGGTACCGGGCGGAAGGGGGCGCGGCTTCGCTGTCGCCCTTGGAGCGGTGATGTAGAACCACCCGCTGCCACAATCCTCGCTCCTCTTGAAGGAACCTTCGAGCCATGGGGCATCGACCTTCTTGCTTATGGTCGCTTCGCCACACTCCGCCGACGCCCCGATCATCTTCGCTCCACCTTGAATGTTTTCGCCACAGCCGGCGTGGGGATGACGCGAGGAAGGCTTCGCAGACAATAATGAATGCGGAGATATGGAGGATGGACTCGAGCCAAGTCGTGGAAGTCCAGCCCAGAAGAATAGAAGCCCCTCACGAAGGATCCGCTGGAAGCCTAATCTCGACGGAGGTGAGATGCGAAACGACACATTCGCCGGGCTCGGGTTGGCACGGCCTGCCCAGGCAGGCAACCTGCGCAGACTTCAAGGCTGTGTACTTGGCCTCACGCAACTTCAATATGTCCTCCTCCGTGACGGAGGAGGGCATCCACCGGCCCTGGAGGTCGGAGCCGGACATTGCTGTGGATCCGAAGCGCTCAAGTCTGAAGATCTTGGTGTTGGAACTAGGAGCAGAGGAAAGATTCGATGCGAGATTAAAAGGCAAGGACAGGCCTTGGTCCTCTTATAAAGGGGAAATAATACCAAGGGCCGTCTCCGTGACCGTTTGGGATTCCCCTTCGATAAAGGAGGTGTGGCGACGGGAATGGTTGGGTTACCCACGCACGTATTGATGACGATCCCGAATAAAAGGGAACACGATCTCGCTCGACAGACGTGTTAAGGAAGCCGCCGCTAAACGTGCGAGGCGGAACAATAAAACGATTCAAACGAGGGCTTGGCTGCTGTGTAGACATCACGCCATGTAATACGCCGCCAGATTGATTAAGTGTGTTTTATTCTCTATGTTGGAATGTGGAAATTATTTTGCAGAGCCGACACTATCCCGGTGTTCATTATCTTCTCCGACTATTCAAGGAGGAACCCGCCTTTGCAATGCCGAACATTATGCACGCCGGACTTATCATCATTGAAGACCGGTTCAGGGGCTACCGAGGAGTCCTCGACTAGGGGTGTCCGGATAGCCGGACTATCGATATCCGCCGGACTCCTGCATCACGAAGATAGAAGATTGAAGACTCCGCTCGTGTCCGAAGGTACTTTAGTTGGCGGGAAGGCAAGCTTGGCAATACGGATATGTAGATCTCCTACCATTGTAACCGACTCTGTAACCCTAGCCTCTCCTGTCTATATAAACCGGAGGGCTGTAGTCCGTAGGACACAACATTACATCTCAACAATCATACCATAGGCTAGCTTCTAGGTTTAGCCTCCTTGATCTCGTGGTAGATCTACTTGTACTACCCATATCATCAATATTAATCAAGCAGACGAGGGTATTACCTCCATCGAGAGGGCCTCAACTCGGTAAAAACATTGTGTCCCTCGTCTCCTGTTACCATCCGCCTAGACGCACAGTTCGGGACCCCCTACCCGAGATCCGCCGGTTTTGACACCGACAACTATCGCTACTGCTTAGTGATAAAGTAAAGCAATTACATGGCGATTGCATTTCATACAATAAAGCGACAACCATATGGCTCCTGCTAGTTGCCAGTAACTTTGTTACAAAACATCATCATCTCATACAACAATTTATATCACATCATGTTTTGACCATTTCACATCACAACATGCCCTGCAAAAACAAGTTAGACGTCCTCTACTTTGTTGTTGCAAGTTTTACATGGCTGCTATGGGCTTCTAGCAAGAACTGTTCTTACCTACGCATTGAAACCACAACGATTTTTCATCAAGTGTGCTGTTTTAACCTTCAACAAGGACCAGCCGTAGTCAAACTCGATTGAACTAAAGTTGGAGAAACAGACACCCGCCAGACACCTGTGTGCAAAGCACGTTGGTAGAACCGGTCTCATGAACGTGGTCATGTAATGTTGGTCCGGGCCGCTTCATCCAACAATACCGCCGAATCAAAGTAAGACGTTGGTGGTAAGTAGTATGAATATTATCGCCCACTCTTTGTGTTCTACTCGTGCATATCATCTATGCATAGACCTGGCTCGGATGCCACTGCTGGGGAACGTAGCATGCAATTTCAAAATAATTCCTACGATCATGCAACATCTATCTAGGATATGCATAGCAACGAGAGGGGGAGAGTGTGTCCATGTACCCTCGTAGACCGAACGCGGATGCGTTAGGTTAACCTTCCAATACTCCGAAACTTATCCGAAACCATTCCGGTGTCTGAATGTAACCTTCCAATATATCAATCTTTACCTCTCGACCATTTCGAGACTCCTCGTCATGTGCGTGATCTCATCCGGGATTCCGAACAAACTTCGGTCACCAAAACACATAACTCATAATACAAATCATCATTGAGTGTTAAGCATGCGGACCCTATGGGTTCGAGTACTATGTAGACATGATCGAGACACCTCTTCGATCAATAACCAATAGTGGAACCTGGATGCTCATATTGGTTCCTACATATTCTGTGAAGATCTTTATCGGTCGAACCACATGACAACATACATTGTTCCCTTTGTCATCGGTATGTAACTTGCCCGAGATTCGATCGCCGTATCTTCATACCTAGTTCAATCTCGCACGCAAGTCTATTTACTCATTTCCTAATGCATCATCCTGTAACTAACTCATTAGTCTCATTGCTTGCAAGGCTTATAGTCATGAGCATTACGGAGAGGGCCTGGAGATACCTCGCTGATACACGGAGTGACAAATCCTAATCTCGATCTATGCCAACCCAACAAACACCTTCGGAGACACCTGTAGAGCATCTTATAATCACCCAGTTACGTTGTGATGTTTGATATCACACAAGGTGTTCCTCCGGTATTTGTGAGTTGCATAATCTCATAGTCAGAGGAACATGTATAAGTCATGAAGAAAGCAATAGCAATAAAACTTAACGATCATTATGCTAAGCTAACGGATGGGTCCTGTCCATCACATCATTCTCTAATGATGTGATCCCGTTCATCAAATCACAACACATGTCTATGGTGAGGAAACATAACCATCTTTGATAAACGAGCTAGTCAAGTAGAGGCATACTAGGGACACTGTTTTGTCTATGTATTCACACATGTACTAAGTTTTCGGTTAATACAATTATAGCATGAATAATAAACATTTATCATGATATAAGGAAATATAAAGAACAACTTTATTATTGCCTCTAGGGCATATTTCCTTCAACTCCCTACAGTCAGGTTGGTCGGAAATGCAAGTTCCACCGACAGACAGTCGGTCGGGAAAGACTATTGCCGACTGATAGCGTCTGTTAGGGAAAATCCAGATGGGAAAGCCCTTTCTCGATCGATCGCTTGTCGACTTTGGTGTATCTTTCCCACCAACAATCATGGGCCTGCCATGGCCTTTCCCGACCAACAGTTCATGGGTTGCTATGGGCCTTTCCCGATCGGGCTATCCGATAGGGTAAAAGTTTCCCGAATCGACTATCTGTGAGGGCTGCCATGGGCTTTCCCGACCAACATACTATTGGGCCCGCTATTAGCTTTTACCGACCAACCATCGATGGGGTTGTATTTTGCCGATCAACATCTGCTAGCCCTCCGATAGCCGCATTTCCATTACCAACAGAATATCAATCAAGTAGCATGACTCATAAGAGTAAAGTGCATGTTTTCCAACAATATTAAACCAGAACCAAACAATTCACATATAGACCACACACATGCATTAATTTTCACATATAAATAGTTCATCTGTTATGAACTAATGACCATCCAAGTTTCCTATAAACTAATGTAACTAATTAAATAGAGAGGAAACATTATGATTCGTGTATCAAAAGAAGTCCTCGCTTTGTTTTCTAATATTTTTCTCAGGGCAATCATCTGCCTTCCTTCTAGTGGGCAACTACAGACCCATCCTCACAACCTTCCACCAAGCTGCACCAAGATCCTTGCATCATTCTCATACTTGACATCAAAAACTGTATTCTTCATCTCATTGGATAACATCCTCTATCTTGAACATCTGCAAGTCAAAATCACTAGTTAATATTCCACACAACAATTAGAGAGCATGATATTTTCTCGAAGCTACCTTGAATACCATTTCATACCAAAGCAGTTGAAGAGAATTCATTATCAATAACAAGAAAAGGGGTACCCTACCAAAAAATTAGAAGGGTGGGTAACTTTAGCTCCCCTCTTTTGCTATATACTGCCATACGATCTATCATGGTCTATATGCCCATGTGGGATAAGTCTCTTCAGGCCATTCCTACAGAAATGAAAGGAGTAAAAGGCAGATGATTATGATCAGGTAGTAGCAAAAGCATTTGCTAAGCATCTACAACATGATAAAGGATATTTTAATTAGCATCGCGACGCTTGCAGAGTACAGAAACCAAATACCATTGCTAACAACATCACAGAATTTCAGAGATAAGGAAGTGCTCATGTTCAGTGGTTTGAATTTTCAGTAAAAATGTGAACAATAAGCCGTTTCCATGTTCATTTGCATCGATGTACAACCATAATTCAGGAGACAACAACACAGCAAGCTTGATAAGTAGCGCGCCAGCAAGCTCTAACATAGTCTCACATCATTTCATTATTTCAGCTAGAAGATGCACACCACAAAGCCAGAACCTAGAAGCTGCACATGGATTTGGTATTATCACTGGACCAAGAGCAACTCAGTAAATGATTGGTTTTTTCACTGGACATGGAAACTGTAAATAAAGACAGGGGTACATGGTAGAATACGATGCCACTAGCTCAAAACAAAATAAAGTCAAGGAAATTGTACATTAGGTAATACAACATAGAAGCAATTAACATGCTATCCTTCTATAAATCTAGGAAAAATGAAAATATTTGTAATTTGTGTGATGCCTCCCCAGTTCACTACATGGGAGAAAGATGTGGTCAAGAATGCACTGATTTGTGCGCTCAGGATGAAACTAAACAAAAAGGAGTTGCCAAAAGAAATTTTGAGTATAATTAGATAATACTTTTATAAGAAACATGTGCTAAAATACTCCTTAATTGTAGTTATAGAATAAGACCATCATAATTTAGAAGAGCTCCTGATAGAAATCCTGCCCGTGGAATATAGATATATATTCATATCAGAGGTTGTTCCTCATTCCTAATGATGGCATGTAGATTTCTCCTATGTACTCTCTCAGAACTCTCCCTTTCCTATAATTCATTTAGATTGAAGAGGAATTTGTCAAATAGGCATATACATATGTTGCTTAGAAGTTGAAAAGTATGTTGTTCCATTTAATTCTAGAAGACTCATAATTATAAGATGTAACTGTGTGATGGCATGTAAGGTGAGCGTACAAAATATCAGTATAAAAAGAAGTATATGCATTTTGAAAACTGACAATTCTGTTGTGCCAAACAACAAAGTGAGTACAAATCTATGGAATGGATGGAAATATATTCAAAATGAGGTCACTCACACTTGTAAATTTAAAATCATAATGCTTACCAAAATGATGTGTGACTAAAAATCTGTCATATGCTTGTATTACATGGTGCATAATTAATTCTAGAAGACAATGCAATTGGCCATAGTATTTACATGCATGCTGACTGGATTTGAAAAAAGATAATGTACATGTTGGAAGATGAAATAGTTGCATATAAATATCAATATGGACCCAACAAGAAAGGCAGGGAAACCCATCAATAATAGTCCATACACCTAAGAGCGCCTCCAGGTGGCTTGTAGATATAAAATCTATACCAATATAAAAAGACCCAGTGGGGCAGATCCAACAAATCTCGATCATCCGTTCTCATTAATCCAACCATCCTCATTGTCCTGATGGTGAGCGATCAAACATGTTTAGCGCTAAAGAATCGTTTCGCATGAAAGAAAACTGCTGCACCTACAGCGTGGCTATGATGTTGTTGTTACATGGGATCGAACTGCCATGCCCAAAAGTAATGTATTCTTGTCCCCTTTACTGTCTCTATGGCATAATTTGTTGGACCCAAAAAGAACATCTAAATTTAACCTTTGTTTATTATGACTACATGCAATTAGTTACTGTTCTGTTCAAACTATCTAATTTTCAGTGTTTGTGTAGAACCTTATATTGAAAGGCACACTACTGGAATCAGGATCTTTGCCGTCATCCAGCTCTTTGCCGTTAGCCAGCTCACAGAAAAGAAGGTCTTTGCCATCAGCTTATAGACAACTAACGGCAAAGAAAGAGCTGACGGCAAAGATCATGTTTGTTGTCAGCAAGCTCTTTGCCGTCCGCTAGTGGACGACATAGAAGCTTTGCTGTCTGCTAGCTGATGGCAAAGAGGAAGGGTGGCCCACTAATGATTACCAGCTAACAACCACTTTCTTTGCCGTCCGCTAGCAGACAGCAAAGAGAACAACAGCTAACGGCTACATACGGCCCACCCCACACCTCCCACTCTCTCCATCTCTCTTTTCTCTCTCACTCCATCGTGTCGACCCTGATCCCAACCGCCGCCGCCGCTCCCGACAACCACCGCCTCGCCTCGACCCTCCGCCTCCGCTGGTCCACCACCCGCCACCTCATGTCTCTGCGCCCTGCGGCCACTACAACCACCGCCTCGCCACCTTCGCCGCCTCGCCATCCTCGGTCTATCACTCCACCGCCTAACGCCTCGCCGCCCGCTGCCCCAACAATAAGGTGCCTCGACGCTCGCCTTTTGGCGGCCAAGACCACCGCCGACAAACAGGGGAAGCTACCAGCGACAGCGTGTTGAGCCGCCCCACAATGTCGTGGAGTGCATCAAGACTCCCACACCCCAACGAGCTCGTTGTCGACTTCACCAGGTTCACCACCATTCCTTCCCCGCAATCCATCACACCTTTTTCTTGCTAAGTTTATGCCAAGATATAAATCTCTTGGTGATGGCTGGTATTAAAAAACTATTATATACTTAACTAGATCTGGCCTAGTGTGCAACTTCATTCCTCCTCAGGAAACCTGGTCAAACAATCAAATATTTAAACAAGTTTCAATTGAAACCTAGTACTGAACACTGATGAGTTCTGTTGATTGCTACCAGATCTGGCTGCACGTGCATTTTTAGATTCGATACAGCCCCACTGGGTAGAATGATTGTATTCTACACTTCGCCCTAGTGCTAACCAAGACTTGCTGAATATGGTGTACTAATCCGAGTGTCGATGCCTAGATCTGACAGGATCTACGCAGCATAACATCTTAATGAACTGAATGTGTAGCTGCTTTTCACATTACGAGAGAAATAGTTGTAAATGACACTGAGTGAATGTGCAGTAGAGTATCTCTAGATTTATCTTTGAATTGTAAGTTATAGATGACACCTGGTTAAGCTTGCACATCTTTTTTCTATGGATTTCACAGAGCAAGATTTGATGCATATATAAATTGATTACAATTAGGAGGGAGTTTTTTTTGCAAGTGAACGATGATGTTATCATGTTGTAGTATTATCCATCTATTTTGTAATTTTCTTAATCTTTTGAGATATTGTTGCTATTGTGAAATTTGTATTGTTGTGAACCAATTGGCTTGACTATTAGGGTGCCCAAAAAATTTGAACACCCAATGTTGAATTTCTGGATCCGCCAATGCTGTTAGTTAGGTTAGTTTGATTTTCTAGGTTAGTTTGATTTTCTAGGTTAGTTAGGTTAGTTCTAGGTTAGTTAGGTTAGTTTCTAGGTTAGTTAACGTTTGGTTCATTTGTTGTGGTGTTTAATTAACTGTTTGGTTCAATTCTGCAATGCGATGTTCAATTTTTGTGTGTGCATTCTGTTAGTGTATACCATGTGAGAAATAAATCGAATTTGGCTGTACTAAATACATGTGAAACAAATAAAATTGCTATATTTTCAAGTTGTTAAGCATGCTTGGTTTGGTTAAATGTCTGATCTTCTATTCGGAGTATGTTATATTATGCAATGTGGTGCTCAGTTAATGGTTGGTTCATTTGTTGTGGTGTTTAGTTAACTGCTTGGTTCAATTCTACAATGCGATGTTTAATTGTTGTGGCTGCATTCTATTATTGTATACTATTATACCTTGTCTTTTTTATTCCTTTGCCCCATTGCCAATATAGAGAAGATATTTATGCACATCCTTGTTTTCAGGCCTTTCCAAAACAGTTCACTGATGGTTACCTCTCAAACCACCTGTATGGCCAGGAGGCGAGGAAGGTATTCATACAACTCCCACGGTTCAATATTGAAGTGTTCCTGAAGAGGATGAAGGATGGACGGTCAATCATCCACAGGCACTGGCCTAAAGTTGCAAAGACCTTGAATATCAATGAAGGCTCAATATTCGCCTTCTGCTTCAGCAGTTTTCCTGATGAGATGCATCTGTCTATGTACCGCTTATGATGCTAATTTCGAAAGGTTCTAGATGTTGCATGTGAAACTTGGTGTTGGTGCAGTTGTGTAATGGGGTAGCTGAGTGCTGAAGCTATATCATGTTGTACTCTGATGTATTTCAATTATGAAATACTGCTTCCTTAATATGGGAATGAAATATATTATGTGTTTAATATGAATGTCAATTAGATTAATAAATGGATTATTAATATTAGGGCTGTCGGTGTCAAACCGCAGATCTCGGTAGGGGGTCCCGAATCATGCTGCCTAGGCGGATGGTAACAGAGACAAGGGACACGATGTTTTTACCTGTGTTTGGGCCCTCTCGATGGAGGTAAACCCTACTCCCCGCTTGATTGATATTGATGATATGGGTAGTACAAGAGTGGATCTACCACGAGATCAAGGAGGCTAAACCCTAGAAGCTAGCCTATGACTAAAACCCTCCGGTTTATATAGACACCGGAGAGGCCTATGGTTACACAGAGTCGGTTACAATGGTAGGAGATCTACATATTCGTATTGCCAAGCTTGCCTTCCACGCCAAGGAAAGTCCCATCCGGACATGGGACGAAGTCTTCAATATTGTATCTTCATAGTCTTGGAGTCCGGCCAATGATGATAGTTCGCTATCCGACACCCCTAGTCCAGACTCCTCAAGAGCCCCTAACCAGGCTTCAATGACGATGAGTCCGGCGCGTATATTGTCTTCGGCGTTGCAAGGCGGGTTCTCCTCCAAATTCCATGTGCTTGCCGAATAGTGTCCGGCTTCCTTATAAATGTTGCGCTCCTTGGCTTCCGCGTCCAATAATGGCCCTCTTGCACGTGTTGCATGAATGCGAAAAGCCAGGGTATTTTTTACGTTTTACCCCCTAGCTGCGCGAATAAGGTGCCTATAAGAGAGGCGAGGATCTAGATCCGAATCACACCATCCTCCTTCCGCGAGTACTCATCGATGCGCCTCTGACAAAAATCCACTCCATCATGGACCGTCGACGCGGCTCCTCCTCTCGCGCTCCCAGCCCTCAGCCCGAAGATTGGAGGAGATGTTCAATCCCGCATAGCGAGCTAGTGACGCTCCAAGCAGAGGGATACCTTTCCCCAGCCATCATGGTTCCGGTTCGAGCCGGACTGGCCACCTACAAGGGTGGGAAGCAGGCGGAGAGTGTCCCCAATCCCTCCAAAGGAGAGCGGGTATGCTTTGTCCCTTATCTAATAAGGGGACTCAGATTTCCCATACATCCATTTCTCAAGGGGCTCCTGGAGTTCTATGGACTCCAGCTTCACCACCTTACACCTGCCTCCATCTTGCACATCGCGGGCTTTGTAGCCCTTTGCGAGCTGTTCTTGGGCATCAAGGCCCATTTCACACTGTGGAAGATATTGTTTTGCCTCGTACTCCGTTCTCACGAGGGGTCGATATATCAAGTGGGCGGAGCCGAAATATGGCGCATCGCCGGGACCGGATATCTATCCGGAACCCCGAAGAAGGCGTCCGAAGACTGGCCTTCAGAATGGTTTTATATTGAAGTCGCCCCACTACCGGACCCAGTTCGGATCGGCCTCCCGGAGTTCAGCAATGCTCCTCTGAAGAAACGCCTAACCTGGCGCCCGCGGAGCCCTCAACGGGAGAATGGTAGGGGCGTCCAATATCTGATGGGTCAGATAAGGTTACTGGCTCATTCCGGATTGACCATGATTCGAGTCATGGCCACGTGCATCATGCGGGGGGTGCAGCCACTCCAATATAGGGGCCACCCCATGTGGGATTTCAATGGGGAGGACGATGCCACCCGTCATGGCCGCAAGGGGCTGGGATCGGTTGCCGATCTGGTGAAGATCCTGTCCGGCTTGTACAAGGGGGAGAAGGAGGACTTCCTCCATGCGAGTCCATTGAATGGATTCTCCATGAATAACCCTCGGAGCTGGGTAAGCGGATGTTTTATCTATCCGATCCATATTCCCAAAGTTAAGTGTCTCACTTTGCGACATCGACGCAGGAACTGCACCGGGACGTAGAGGGCATACTCAGCCCGACTCCACAGCCCGAGGATCCGGGACGATCCCTTGATCCGGCCTCCGAAGAGGATCCGGACATAAAGGTGGAGTTGATCGATGGGGTGTTCCACCAACTTAGCATGGACAATGCTTTGGTTGCCATTACGGCCGACTACCCCGGTTTATCTCTGGCTTCCCAGGTAACTATGACCGGAGTCCGGACATCATTACTCATCCATGCTTATTTCTGACAACCGTATACCAATGATGCTCTGCAGGAGGTGCCTTCAGGGCGGGAAGCCGAACCCGCGGCGGCTGACCAACAAGGGTCAGTTTGGCCCAGCAGGCGGAAGAGGAGTGCGGCGCGAATCGAAACATCGCCGCAACGGTATGGCACACCACCGTGTTTAAAGGAAATATTCCTAGGAGGTGTATTAACGCTCATGATTTTTCCAGGAGAAAGAGCGCTCGCCAGACTATTTCCGGAGAGGTTGCCAATCAAGCCTCCGCCAGCCAGGCTCCAACGCCTGGTCCGGAAGGGGAGGCGAACATAAGGCCTGAGCCGGATGCTCCTCCAACGGAGGATGCCGACAGGCTGTCCGCCACCAGGTCTGAGGTGGAGAGCGCCATGAATCATAGGCACTGCCGGACAGTTCTTCGTGACGCGTGTTTCTCCCCGGAGGCATTGAATGCCTTTATCGCGGGAGACGTGCACCTCCGTGCCGCTCGAGATGGCCTAACTAGAGCCACAGAGCAGTATGTGAAAGACATACGGGTGATGAATTTTAATAGTTATATATGCCAGTAGCCCCCGAGACTTAAAATAGTTAGAATAACTGATTTAAGGATCATTTGTCATGCAGGATCTTATGGAGAAGAATGCCCACCTGTCCCAGGAGCTTCAAGGGTGCAAGGCCCAACTTGAGGCCACACTAGCCGCCGCAGGGGGAACCACAGAGACCCCCTCTGGTAATACATACTTCGAAAAGATAAGTAGTTTATGAAGTGCGGCGTGCGTATAAGTCTGACAATAATATTGCAGATGGTGCCGGACTTGATCCGGACAAGCAACAGCTACTGCGCTAGCTGAAGGCCGGCGAGAGGGTGCTTATGAAGGTGCAGCAGGAGAGGAACAAACTCCAAGATGCCAACACCCAGCTAGGCGAAGAACTAAAAGGTGTTCGGGCCCAGCTGTCTGGCTCCGTGAAGGAGAATCAGCGGCTTCGTCGCGGCATTTATAGTAAGTGCTTGAGCAAACTCTTTTTAAAAGAACAGTTCGGCGAGGGAGTCGATTGACAGAAATGTGTCTATAGGTGTGCTCACAGGTCGTCCTGCAGAGGAAATGCCCGGTTCAGTGGGTGATCTGCTTCCCGAGCTGCTGCAACTGCACGAACGTGTTCGACAGGCGATGAGCGGCGTCGCCCAAGCCTTATGGCCGTCCGTCTCCCCACCCGAGGGTCTTGGAGGGCTTGTGGAGAAGCTTCAAGGAGCATGGCAGCGCTTCCGTCTATGGAAGATATCGGCCTGCCGTCAAGGCGCCCGGGAGGCCTGGGCCATGGTGAAGACGCGGTACACGAAGGCTGATCCAAACCACATGGCCGAGGTCGGACCTGTGGGGCCCGATAGGAAGGAGATCCCTGTGAGCTTAATGTACGGTCAAGTAGAGTTGGCCGCTAAGTATTCCCAACGGGACTGTAAGCTAGACAGCCTGTTAGATGGGATTGAAGAGGAATATAATCAGTCAATTTGACGATATAATCTAAAATGACATGTAAAATGCCTCCTAGCCGGATTCTAGATCGTTTGTCTTTGCGGACATTTTTGCTTCAACCTCGGGACCCTAGAGTCCGTAGTGTGTCCGAATACCCTCACGGTTATGTAAAACCGGGCATGCATGGAGACCAAAGCGGGGGTCATTAGTGCTTTATCGCATAAGTGCCCAACTAGTTATGTTATATTACATGGTTAGTAAGAAACATCTTCCATGGAGAATAGTTCCGTTAGGGGTTCCTTTCTCGGAGGCATGCCCTAAAGTGCATGTCCGACTGCGAAAAGAGCGTAAAAGCATCTGGGGCAGATAAATAAATAAGTAAGAAATCATCTTTCAAGTCATCGATCAATATTCCCTTAAGAACGCTTAGCTTTCGCTTCACCCAATCTGAGGTACACATCCGTCGACCCGGCAAGAATAATCGCAGAGGTGCTCCTTTACCTCCTAGCCGAACAATCGGGAACGAGGGGTAAGCATAGGAACCAGCAACCCAGCTTGGCCAAAACTTAAGTCATATCGATGCATATAATGGTGAATAAAAGGTACATGCGGAAGTGTGACACATGTGTTGGGCATGAAGCCCGTATAAATAAGCTTCTGTTAAAGAAGCCCCCAGGTATAATGAGTGCAAGCAGCACGTCAAGTGTGTGCGAACAATGCGCAGCTCAGCCCTCAAAGGCTTTACGAAAAAAAGGAGGAAGAAAGAGAGAAACAAAAGACAGCTAAAGTATAAATGTGGACGGAGGAAGGAGACGAACTCTGAGTCCGGCGCTAGGCGTAGAATCGTCGGAGGTGGGCTGCGTTCCATGGGTTCGGCTTGAGTCGGTTATCCGATGCGTTTTGCAGACGGTACGCTCGACCGGTCAGGACTTGGTCAATGATGAAGGGACCTTCCCATTTGGGCTTGAGTTTGTCCTTTTTCTTGTCCGCGTGCATAGAACTAGTTCGCCAACATTGTAAGTTTTGGCCCGCATTTCTCTTTTGATATCTTCGAGCCTGCTGTTGATAGAATGCGGAATGGGCTTTTGCCACGTCGCACTCCTCTTCTAGGGCGTCCAAACTGTCCTGCCGATCCAACTCGGCTTCTCTTTCTTCGTACATGCGCACGCGAGGTGAGTCATGAATTATATCGCAGGGCAAAACTGCCTCTGCGCCGTACACCATAAAAAATGGTGTGAATCCGGTAGTGCGGTTTGGCATGGTCCGCAGCCCCCAGAGTACGGAGTCGAGCTCCTCCACCCAGTGCATGTTAGATTCCGTGAGGGACCACACTAATCAGGGTTTGATGCCGCTCATGATTAGACCATTTGCTCGTTCGACTTGACTGTTAGTTTGAGGGTGATAGACTGAAGCGTAGTCGAGCTTGATGCCCATATTTTTTGCACTAGAGTTTAACCTCATCGGCCGTGAAGTTCGTGACGTTATCAGTGATGATGCTATGAGGGACGCCATAACGGTGTACTACCCCAGATATGAAGTCTATCACAGGTCCGGATTCGGCCGTTTTAACTAGCTTGGCCTCTATCCATTTGGTGAATTTGTCCACCATGACCAAAAGGTATTTTTGCTTGTGGGTTCCCCTTTAAGTGGTCCAACCATGTCAAGCCCCCAGACTACAAACGGCCAGGTGATGGGTATAGTTTTGAGGGCGGTGGGTGGCATGTGGCTTTTATTAGCAAAGAGCTGGCAACCGACGCATCGTTGGACTAAGTCCTGAGCATCTGCCCGGGCCGTCGGCCAATAGAATCTTGTACGGAAGGCCTTGTCTAGAAGGGCCCGATGCGGCGTGGTGCCCGCCGAGTCCGGCGTGAATTTCAGCTGAAGATTTCGCCTTCCTCTTCGGAGATGCACCTTTGAAGGACTCCGTTGTGCTTTTCTTATAAAGCTCTCCCTCATGGACCTTGTAGGCTTTAGATCACCGTACAATGCAGCGGGCCTCGTTTTGGTCTTCGAGAAGTTCCTGTAATTAAGTAGGCTAGGAATGGTTCCATACACGGGGCAATGACTGCCATTATTTCGTGGGCTGAAGGTGTTATTTCATTCGCTGAGCCACCAATTGTGTCAGAATGTTCAGTGTTGGGCGGTGCGGTTGGTTCTGGGTTGTTGTTTCCGGACTCCTCTTCCCATAATACGGATGGCTTAAAAAGCCGCTCCAGGAAGATGTTTGGAGGAACGGCCTCGCTTATGCCGATGCGCTAACACGCCGGCCGCCGGTTATTATCCCGGCTACATGGTGGAATTCGAGTCCTTCGAACCGAAATGACATTTTTAAGACGGCATTACAAAGAGGTTGCCATTTTGGGATCCTTGGCATCAAAGTCTCCATTTACTTGGGATATTGCGAGGTTTGAATCCCCACGCACCTCTAGGCGTTGAATGCCATGGAGATTGCCATCCGGAGACCATGTAGAAGGGCCTAGTATTCGCTGCATTGTTGGAGTCCGTGTACATTATATGAAGTACGTATTGGACTATGTCTCCGGTTGGGGACGTCAAGACAACGCCAGCCCCCAAGCCGGCCAACATTTTGGAGCCATCGAAATGCATGATCCAATTCGAGTATGCGCCGTACACTTTAGGGAGTTCGGCTTCGGTCCATTCAGCGATGAAGTCGGCCAAAACTTGCGACTTTATAGCTCGCCGTGGTTTGTAGGTTATGTCGAATGGTAGGAGCTCAATGGCCCATTTTGCAATCCTGCCTGTCGCGTCGCGGTTGTTTATGATGTCATTGAGAGGCACTTCGGAGGCCACTGTTATCGAACACTCTTGAAAGTAGTGTCGCATCTTCCGGGATGCCATGAACACCGCGTACGCTATCTTTTGATAATGTGGATACCGGGACTTGCATGGAGTTAAGACAGTGGATACGTAGTACACTGGTTTTTGAAGAGGGAATTTGTGTCCTTCTGTTTCTCGTTCGACGACGAGCACCGCGCTTACAACTTGATGTGTTGCCGCGATATATAATAACATTGGTTCGCCCAAGTTGGGTGCGGCCAGGACCGGATTTGTTGCCAATATGGCCTTTATTTCTTCGAGTCCGGCCGTGGCAGCATCCGTCCATTCGAAGTGTTCGGTGCACCGGAAGAGGCGATAAAGGGGCAATGCCTTTTCTCCCAAGCAGGAGATGAAGCGGCTTGGAGCCGCCATGCATCCAGTCAATTTTTGTATTTGTTTGAGGTCTTTTGGGATATCCAACTGTGACAGAGCTCGGATCTTGGCTGGGTTTGCTTCAATTCCTCTACCGGATACAATGAAGCCCAAGAGCTTTCCGGCTGGTACGCCGAAAACGCATTTTTCCGGGTTGAGCTTAATGTCATATGCTCGGAGGTTGTTGAATATGAGCCTCAAATCGTCTACTAGAGTTTCGACGTGTTTAGTCTTGACGACCACATCGTCTATGTATGCCTCCACTGTTTTGCCGATCTGGGCTGCGGATATGTCCGAATCATGCGCCGATATGTTGCATCGGCGCTTTTTAGCCCGGCGGGCATTGTGTCGGCGTAATGGTCCGTATGGAGTAATGAATGGCGCTGCGGCTTGATCTGCCTCCGCCATCTTGATTTGATGGTATCCGGAGTATGCAGCGAGGAAGGATAATGAATCGTGTTTCGCGTAGCATCGATGATTTGATCGATGCGGGAAGGGGAAAAGGATCCTTGGACAAGCCTTGTTAATGTCTTTAAAATTGACACACAAAGCATGGATTTTTCCTTTTTGGTACCATTACCAGTTTGCTAGCCAGTCCGGATGTTTTATGTCTCTGATGAATCCGGCTTCTAATAGTTTGGCTAGCTCCTCTCACATTGCCTGTCTTTTGGGTTCGGAAAATCGCCGAAGAGCCTATTTGACTGGCTTGAATCCTTTTAGGATGTTTAGGCTGTGTTCTGCCAACTTGCGTGGGATTCCTGGCATATTTGAAGGGTGTCAGGCAAAGATGTCCCAATTTTCCCGAAGGAATTGTCGTAGTGCGACATCTACATCAGGGTTTAATTGTGCCCCAATGGAGGTCGTCTTTGTGGGGTCCATTGGATGGACTTGGAATTTGACTATTTCGTTCGCTGGTTTAAAAGAGGTGGACTTGGATCTCTTATCGAGTATCACATCGTCCCTTTTCACCGTGGAGCTCAGCGCAGTGAGTTCCTCTGCCGCTAGGGCTTCAGATAATGCCTCTAGGGCTAGTGCGGCTGTCTTATTTTTGGCGCGGAGTGCTATGTCCGAATCACTGGCAAGAGTGATGATTCCATTGGGCCCGGGCATTTTAAGCTTCATGTACCCGTAATGGGGTATAGCTTGAAAAATTGTGAATGCCTCTCGCCCTAATAAAGCGTGATATCCGCTGCTGAACGGGGCCACTTGGAACGTGACCTCTTTGGACCTGTAATTGTCCGGCGAGCCGAACACCACATCCAAAGGTAATTTTTCCCTGCAGCGTGCTTCCCGACTAGGGATTATTCCTCTAAAGGTTGTGCTGCTTCGCCAATGCGGCTCCACTATTTCCATTTTTCAAGGGTTTCCTCGTAGATGAGGTTTAATCCGCTGCCGCCATCCATGAGTACCTTGGTAAGACGAAAGCCGTCCACTATTCGACTGAGGACCAATGCGGCTGGTGCTCGGGCTGTTCGAAATTTAGGTTCGTCGCTGGCGTTGAAGGTGATAGCCGTGTCGCTCCATGGATTTATTGTTGCTACTTGGTAGACTTAGGCGAGGCTGCGGAGTGTTCGTTTCCGCATATTATTTGATGCGAAAGTCTCAAAGACTGTTAATACCGTACTGGTACTGTTAGGCTGGTTCTCTGGGGCTAGAAGCTCTTCGCCACTTTTGGCCACCTGCCGTAGTATCCAACATGCTCGAATGCTATGTGTTGGAGTGGCACCCCCTATACTATGGATTTTACAGGGTCCGCTGAGCCATCCCTCCAGTACGGTTCTGTGCCCTTTAGGGGTTTTTTGCTTTTTGGTTTTTATCCCAGGTGCCTGAGCATGATGCACCCTTTTATTTCGGACTAGGGTTGTGTTCGGAGCCGGATTGTCCCAAAACTTGGTTTCGGTTTTCCAGGCACTCTCCATCGCACAGTACTTTCATACTATAGACGCCAGGTCGGCAAAGCGTGTAATTTCACGACGACTTATCGCGTTCATGATTCCCTTGTCCGTGCAATTGTTGCAGAAAATTGAGGTTGCTCTTTCCTCACGGCAGTCCTTTATCCTGTCCATAACCAGGAGGAATCTGGCCCAGTAATGATGTACTGTTTCATCAGGCTCTTGCCGGATTTGAGATAGATCGCTTGTATTCGGGTGGTCAGGTGGAATTAAATTCGGAACCCCGCCCAATCTGAGGCTCAAGGGCCGAAAAGTTTCCGAATTTGGAAGCTTAGATTGCTGGATATTGTCCAATGAATCCGGTCCGCTGCCTGATTTTAGGTTCAGTACTTGATTGACGTCCGTCCCTCCGCGGGAATCCGGCATGGAGGGATCAGGGATCCGGACATAACTGGTTTTTAATATAGAAGAAGAGTTGCCGCGTTGTTCCTCTACCACATCAACGTGGTGGGTAGCCTGGGATAGTTGATCTCTCTCAGATCGGTTTTAAGCCCAATCTGATCGTAGTCTATAGCGACTCCCAGGGCGGCGATGCGATCCAAGAGCTCGTTTATAGAGGAGAGCTCCATCGGATCTAGCTGCTCGGCGAGTTCCGAGTTGACGTGAAGATCGCTTTTGATGACCCGAGAGGTCATTGTCGGAGCGGCGGCCGAACAGGCGGTCATAAGAAAACCACCTAGCCGGATAGTTTGGCCGGTGGCCAAAGCTCCTTTGGCAATGGTAGCGTCTTTGAAGACGGGAAGATGCATTGAGGGAGTCCTGGACTAGGGGGTGTCCGGATAGCCGAACTATCATCATCGGCCGGACTCCAAGACTATGAAGATACAAGATTGAAGACTTCGTCCCGTGTCCGAATGGGACTTTCCTTGGTGTGGAAAGCAAGCTTGGCAATAAGGATATGTAGATCTCTACCATTGTAACCAACTCTGTGTAACCCTAGCCCTCTCCGGTGTCTATATAAACCGGAGGGTTTTAGTCCGTAGGACGAACAACCATTACAACAATCATACCATAGGCTAGCTTCTAGGGTTTAGCCTCCTTGATCTGGTGGTAGATCCACTCTTGTACTACCCATATCATCAATATTAATCAAGCAAGAGTAGCGTTTTACCTCCATCGAGAAGGCCTGAACCTGGGTAAAAACATCGTGTCCCTTGTCTCCTGTTACCATCCGCCTAGACACACAGTTCGGGACCCCCTACCCGAGATCCGCCGGTTTTGACACCGACATTGGTGCTTTCATTGAGAGGTCCTCTGTGTCGTCACTGATAGGCTTGATGGCTCCTTTGATCATCAACAACGACGCAGTCCAGGGTGAGACTTTTCTCCCCGGAAAGATCTTCGTATTCGGCGGCTTTGCACTGTGGGCCATCTGGAGTTGATCGAAAGCTACGCCCCTAGCCGTCAGGTCAGATTTGGAAGTCTAAACTTCACGGCTAACATCCGCGGAGACTTGATCTTCAATGGATTCGAGCCACAGCCGAGCACGCCGCACTGTCACGATGGGCATGATTTAGCTCTGCTGCCGGACAGTGCCCTGGAGGCCGCAGATGAGTCCGCTCCGATCCTTAGTTCGGAGCCGACCGCACAGATCGAGGACGGGTGGCTAGACACCGCCTCGGGGGCTGCAACCTCTACGGCGATGGAGCCAAATACTGACCTTGTCCCTTGTAAAGCTCGTGACTCCGAGGTGCCGGACTCCTCGTCGAACTCCGAACCTCCTGCGCCCCTACCAATTGAATCCGACTGGGCGCCGATCATGGAGTTCACCGCCGCGGACATCTTTCAGCACTCACCCTTTGGTGACATCCTGAATTCGCTAAAGTATCTCTCGTTATCAAGAGAGCCCTGGCCGGACTGCGGTCAGGACGGTTGGGATGCAGTCGACGAAGAAATTCAAAGCCTACCCACCACCCACTTTGTAGCCACTATCGACGATCTAACCGACATGCTAGATTATGACTCCGAAGACATCGACGGTATGGACGACGATGCCGGAGACGACCAAGAACCAGCGCCTACAGGAACTGGAAGACCACCTCGTCATACGACATATACATGGTGGACATCCCAAAGGATGGGAACGGCGAGGATGCAGCGGAGGAAGGCTCCTCCAAGAAACAGCCCAAGCGCCGGCGTCAGCGGCGTAGCTCTAAATCCCGCCACAACAAGAATGGAGATTCTGGCACCGGAGATAATAACACCCCAGAGAGTGCCAAGACAACCCCTCCAAAGAAGATTCAAAGACAGAGGACGGAGAAGCCAGATTCACGAGAGATCGGCGATTTAAGAGGTAGAGGATGATAATTACATGCCTCCTCCGGAGACGAGGCAAGCCTCAACGACGACGAATTCGCTGTGTGCTCGAGGATCCCGCCGAACAAGAGCGCTTTTAAATGCAGGCTAATGGCCACGATTTAACAGCCTAAAGAAAAAGCAGCAACAGCTTCGAGCTGATCAAGACCTGCTGGCCGACAGATGGACCAAGTCCTTGCGGCGAAGAGCATGAACTCAACGCCCCTCCAAAAGCTACCTAAACCGCAAGTTGCTCCCCGATTAGAGGAGGAGGCATATAAACCTTCATCACCAGCGCACACTACGGCAGACCGACCACCTCGTGGCAGCGGCGAGAGGCCTCTAGACCTCCGCCGTAACTGCACTCCGCACCGCCGAAAAGCACGGGCCACGGGAATGCGCGGACTTGCGAGACATATTGAGGACAAGGAAAGACGATCAAGATCAATCTACGGATCACGGGGGCCCCATGATGGGCGGCGACTACCGTCGCGCCGGATACAGCAACTCCGGCCGGGCCGAACACAGTAGACAAAGCTTGCTCGAGCTACGCCGTGATATTGCCCAATATAGAGGTGCCGCACACACTATGCTTCACGATGAAGTAATGGATCATCAAATCCTCAAGGGTTTAAACCCGTGAACATTGAATCCCACGATGGCACAACAGACCCGCGGTTTGGATCAAGACTATCTCCTTCATATCCACATGGCCCGCGTGACGATCTTCACGCCATCAAATATCTCCCACTCAAGCTTAAAGGACCAGCTCCGCATTGGCTTAACAACTTGCCAGCCAGAGTCAATTGGTGTTAGAGGACCCGAAGCTGCATTCCTTGACAACTTCCAGGCACATATGTGACCACCAGACGCCGATGGCCTAAGCCACATAATTCAGCAGCCAGACGAATCGGCCGCATAGTTCGACATGGTTCTTAACAAAGAAAATCAAATCATCGATCGTCCGGATGCGGAGGCCTCGCAGCCTTCAAACATAACATCCGCGACGAGTGGCTGGCCCGCACCTAGGACAGAAAAGCCAAATCCATGGCATCCTCACATAACTCATGACCCGCTTCAGGCGGGAGAGGACAGCTGGCTAGCCCGCAGTAACAACCTCAGCAAAAATTCTGGCAGTCCGGATAACAAGGACCGCAATGGCAGGTCGCGTCGCAACAAAATCAAATGCCGTGTTAACGGCGATAACACTGAGGATACGACAGTTAACACCGGATTCATAGGCTCCAAACCCGGTCAGCGGAAAAAGCCATTCAAAAGAACTACTTCGGGTCCGTCCAATTTGGACTGAATACTCGACCGCTCGTGCCAGATACACGGCACTCCCAAAAAGCCAGCCAATCACACCAACAGGGATTTTTGGGTATTCAAGCAGACAGGCAAGTTAATCACCGAAAACAATGACAAGGGGCTACATAGCGACGATGAGGAAGAGACCCGGCCGCCGAACAATAGAGGACAGAAGGGTTTCCCCCACAAGTGCGGACGGTAAACATGATATACGCAACCCACATACCGAAGAGGGAGCGGAAGGGTGCACTTAGGGACGTATATGCGATGGAGCCAGTCGCCCCGAAGTTCAATCCATGGTCCTCTTGCCCGATCACTTTTGATCGAAGGGACCACCCCACCAGTATCCGCCATGGCGGATTCGCCGCATTGGTTTTAGACCCAATCGCTGATGGATTTCACCTCACCGAGTCCTCGATGGACGGCAAAGCAGCAGCCCGAACCTGCTTTATCGTGATACAAAGGCACAAAATGGGATAGACCCTCAAGGATTAAACCTACAAAGACGACCTTCAAAGGCGCCATACCAGTGTAGAGGCCAATTGTACAGGCTCACCACATTGAAGTGGTCTTCGATCCCGGATAACTTCCGGGCGAGGAGTTAATCTTCGACATAGTCCCGCTCGCAGCGGCTATCACGCTCTGCTTTCGGACGGACGCGCTTGCAAAGTTCAACGTGGTGCCGACATTACGCATACCTCAAGCTCAAGATGCCAGGCCCTCGAGGAGTCATCACGGTCAACCAAACATCAACGCCCCTCCGAACGGAGGAACACACACGGCTCTCGCGGCGTAAGTACAGAGCAACCTCTTAAGGCAATTTTCGAGTCCGTCTGTTAATCGGACACGCACCAAACGCGCCCGAGTAACCTACAACAAGACCACCTGCACGCTCCGAGCATCGCCAGAGTAATGCGCCCCAACCCCAGCCCTGCTAAATTGCAAGACTGGTCCTTCGCGTACATCATTACGCTCTGGAGATACCATGGGCATAGGGGGAGGGGCACGGCCACCACAGGCCCAGAATGCGGCTTAGCCGCACCAGGGGCTCCCAAGTGTGTGGCTCTTTTTATTTTTATTTTTTCTTACACACAGTACTCCGTTCACCAAAGGCCCTGTCTGGCAGTAGACCTGCCGAACACACGATGCAACAGCCAGGGGAGAAGAAGGGCTACGGCGAGTATCTAGGTGGTCTCCATTACGAGCATTAAATCCGTTTTCATACACCATTCCGTAGCCTACCCCTGGAGGGGGACATGTTTAATAGTCTTACCCCTTTCTTACCGCATTATTTGTATCGTTCTGCATTCATCGCAGAATTCCTTGAATAAACAATGCATCGCTTTTCGCTTATAATTGCATTTCTTTCTTATATATATGTTCATTTATGACATCTTTCATCCGTACACTTTGGTACGGCCGAATACACCAGGGGCTTAAGTTCCCCGCATTATGGTGTGATAAGTCCGAACACTTTCACAAGTGCGGCACCCCGAACTTATAGCATTATATGCATCGGCTCCAATCATGTCTTGGGTCAATAGTTGGGTTTGCCTGCTCCCATGTTTTGGTACCTTACGCCCGCTTTATCGGCTAATGTAGCCTTGGGAGAACCACTGCGATTGCGCCCGGTTGAGCTGGGCGGCGCCTCGAGAGAAAGCTAAAACGACCGTCATGATAAAGCAAGAGCTGGTCACTGCTCGAGAGGTCTTTTCGAGTCCCTAAAGACTTATGCCGCTTAGAGCGAGGAACCGCTTTGTCCGCCCAGCATGGATAGCGCCCAACTCGGTCTTCCGAACACTAGGGGCTTTGCCGAAATTTAAAATTATAGAATTCTATGGCTAAGTGAGAGTGTTCAAGCATTATAAGTCCGGTTGCCTCGTTCGTTGTGTTGAGCGCCTCCCTAGATGGACCCTACAATGGGAACAAGAGCGCTCAAGTTTATCCCGAACACCCCAGCACTCGTGGCATGGGGGCTGAAGCCAACGACTTGCCATCTCTCAGATTTGATAAACGACCGCACAGAAGGTAATATTTTAAATTAATAAGCGTTGCTTAGCGCATATGAACAAAGTTTTCAGCGCACAGGATAACACATTGCGAGTCTACTCAAATATTACATCTTTGGAGCACTCACCCGCAATCATGCGGGCACACTTCAGGACACTCTTATAATACATTTCGGGCGTGCGATACTCCTTGCCCGCCGGCGGCGCGTCCGTCAGAAGCTTCTCAGCGTCCATCCTACCCTAGTGCACTTTTGCACGGGCTAGGGCACGACGGGCACCTTCAATGCAGGCGAAGTGCTTGACGACTTCCACCCTGGGACACGCATCCACCAGCCACCGCACCAGGCCGAAGTAGCTCCCAGGCATGGCCTCCTTGGGCCACAGCCGAACTATGAGGCCCTTCATGGCCTATTCGACTACCTTGTGGAGCTCGATCAGCTGCTTCAGGTGGTTGCTAAGGGCACTGATGTCCGCCTCGGCATACCGAGACCAAAGACCTTCTCCGTCGAGCTCCCTCCTCGCCCGGTAGAAAGCGGCAGCATTGGACACGCCGCGAGGCAGATCTGCAAACGCCTCCCGAGAGCTCTGAATTGGGTAAGTAACAGTAATTCACATTCACATGCTTGCTTTGCATGAAAAATGCCTTACCCGCCGCTATTTTCTTCACCGCCTCGATTTCCTGGAGGGCCTTGTGGGCTTCGGCCTTAGCGGGTTTGGCACTCTCAAGAGCCGATGCAAGCTCGGACTCTCGAGTCTTCGAGTCGCGCTCCAAACTCTCATGCTTTTCCACGAGAGCCTGGAGCTCTTGCTGCACCTCCGCCACCCGTGCCTCCTACTTCTCTCGCTCGGCTCGTTCCGCGGCCGCATTGCGTTCGGCCGCGGACACGGCCTCCTTCAGGGTCGCCACCTCGTTCGTGGCCCCTGGAGTACCCACGTTATCCTTGTTATTTCTCTTGCAACCTAAATCCTTTTCTGTAAGGTATAAATTTAATACGGTGTTACTCACCTTTCTTGTCCTCGAGTTGCATCTTGGCACAGCCGAGCTCACTCTCGGACCGCTCGAGGTTCTGCTTCAAAGCATCGACCTCCGCTGTCAGTGCGGCAGAGGTCAGCAGCGCAGCCTGCAATCCCATATTGACATATTTTTTAGACCTCCTGCGTATATCTTTTTAGATCCTCAGTCAGGCTTTTCTTTCCGAACACCGAACCGAGCATCAGGGGCTACTGTCTATGTGGTATTATATTACATATTTTAAATTTCTTACCTCAAAGCCTGTTAGAAGGCTGCAGCAGGCTTCGGTCAGCCCACTCTTGGCGAGCTGAACCTTCTGAATCACCGCACTCATGATAGTGCGGTGTTCTTCCTCGATGGAAGCGCCGTTGAGAGCCTTCAACAAGTTATCCGGCGCCTCCGGTTGGACGGAGGCCGCCGGTGTCACAGTCTTGCCCTTCTTCTGAAGGGCGCCACGGACTCGGAACCACCGCAGTTCCAGTCACGAGTCCGTCTGCGGTCCGGAGGTTGCCCTGTGGCACCTCCGGAGCCTCCCCCTCCTGGCGGGTCCCCTCCTGGGATCCCACCTCGGCGGCATCAGCGTCACGAGGGGTGGAGGCGGTCGGAAGGGAATCCATATCCGACGTAGCCAAGGACCCGCTCGACGAAGCGGGAAGATTGTCCTTGGCCGGACTACAGGTTGTATGCGGCTTTAGAAGGACACCACGTGGCAAAAAGAGAAATTATAAATCATCCAGGAATTCGGACACTTACGATCTTGCCAGGGGCTTGGCCCTTGAGGGCCACTCCTCGTCGTCGTCGATGGCGTGGGCGGAGCAGTCCGGAGGAAGGGTTCGTCCTTTCTTGGACCCTTCGGCCGCCCTTGTTGGGGAGGCCTTCCTCTTCTTCTCTCCCCCCGCTGGGGGAGAGGCCTCTTTCTCCTCTTTCTCGGGGGAGGAGTCCGCCTTGGAGTCATCGAACGATGAGTCCGATACCACCTGGCACCGTGAACTCCCTCGGGTTCCCGTGGCCTTCTTCTTGGCCTTCTTCTCCGGCACCACGTAAAGTGCCGGGACCAGCAGCCCCGTCAAACGGGTGTCCGCTGGGTCTTCTGGAAGGGGAGCTTGACAGTTAACCTGTCCGGACATCTTCTGCTAGTCCTGTTAAAGGCATTGGGAGTTTAGATCCCACATAGAGTCAAACTATGAAAGAAATGAGTGTCCCATAAAGGATAACGTAGCTTACCTCGCCGGCCAGGCGCTGCGTGCTGAATCCGCGATCTTCAATTGCGGATGCGGGGGCTTCTCCGCCCTTGAACAGCACCTCCGTGCAGCCAGATGTCGTGGTCAAGAGCCTGCTCAAGGTCCGTGTTGTGCCGGATCAAACTCCCACAAATTGAAGGCCCGTTGCTGGCAGGGGAGAATCCGGCGGACGAGCATGACCTGGATCACGTTGACAAGCTTAAGCTTCTTGTTCACCAGGGTCTGGAGACAGGACTCGAGTCTGGTCAGCTCCTCCGAACTACCCCATAGTGAGCCCTTCTCTTTCCAGGAGGCGAGTTGCATGGGGATACCAGATCTGAACTCGGGGGCCACTGCCCATTTAGGGTCATGCGGCTCGGTGATGTAGAACCACCCCGATTGCCACCCTTTGATGGATTCCATGAAGGCACCCTCAAGCCAAGTGACGTTGGGCATTTTTCCCACCATGGCGCCTCCGCACTCCGCTTGGACGCCCTTCACCACCTTCGGCTTGACATTGAAGGTCTTTAGCCACAAGCCGAAGTGGGGCTGGATGCAGAGGAGGGCCTCGCACACGACGATAAACGCCGAGGTGTTGAGGATGAAGTTTGGCGCCAGATCGTGGAAGTCCAGGCCGTAGTAGTACATGAGCCCCCGACGAAGGGGTGAAGTGGGAAGCCCAGTTCGCGGAGGAAGTGGGGAAGAAATACGACCCCGTCATGGGGCCTGGGGGTGGGGATGAGGTGCCCCTCGTCGGGCAGCCGGTGCGTGATGTCGCCGGACAGGTATCCGGCGCCGCGCAGCTTCTCGATGTGCCCCTCCATAACGGAGGCGGCCATCCACTTGCCTCCCGCTTCGTACATGGCCGGAGAAGGTTGAGGCAAGATGTGCGGACTTGGGCGCTAGAGCTCAGGTGTGCGGAGATGGATAAGCAAAGGAGGAAGAAGGCGTAGGTAAAAAAGATGGATCCTTATCCCCTTATATATGGGCGAACTAAGACTATGCGTCCCCACCGGCTTGGTAAAACTCGCTTATCTCCCAAGCGCCACAATCAATGGCACGGTTGGGTTACCCACGTCCGTATTGATGGGAATCCCAGAATAAGGGGAACACGATCTCTGCTTCGACAAGACGTGCCAAGGAAACCGCTTCGCTAAACGCGCTGAGGTGGTATAATAAAAACGATGCAAGTAAAGGCTTGGTAGTGGTGTGACGTCGCGCCACAAAACACGTCAGCAGATTGAACTTGTGTACATATTATTCTCTCTACGGTGGTATGTGGAATTTATTTTACAGAGCCGGACACTATCCTGGTGTTCACAATCTTCTATGAATTATTCGGAGGAGGAACCCGCCTTGCAATGCCGAAGACAACATGCGCGCCAGACTCGCCGTCATTGAATCCTGGTTCAGGGGCTACTGAGGGAGTCCTGGACTAGGGGGTGTCCGGATAGCCGAACTATCATCATCGGCCGGACTCCAAGACTATGAAGATACAAGATTGAAGACTTCGTCCCGTGTCCGGATGGGACATTCCTTGGCGTGGAAGGCAAGCTTGGCAATACGGATATGTAGATCTCCTACCATTGTAACCGACTCTGTGTAACCCTTGCCCTCTCCGATGTCTATATAAACCGGAGGGTTTTAGTCCGTAGGACGAACAACCATTACAACAATCATACCATAGGCTAGCTTCTAGGGTTTAGCCTCCTTGATCTCATGGTAGATCCACTCTTGTACTACCCATATCATCAATATTAATCAAGCGTTTCCATCGAGAGGGCAACCGGTAAAAACATCGTGTCCCTTGTCTCCTATTACCATCCGCCTAGACGCCAGATCAGGACCCCCTACCGAGATCCACGGTTTTGACACCGAGGATCCTTCCCGATCGCGACGGCACCGAGGAACTCTCAATGAAAGCACCAATGTCGATGTCAAACCGGGCGGATCTCGGTAGGGGGTCCCGAACTGCATGCCTAGGCGGATGGTAATAGGAGACAAGGGACACGATGTTTTTACCCAGTGTTCGCCCTCTCGATGGAGGTAAAACCCTACTCTTGCTTGAATGATATTGATGATATGGGTAGTACAAGAGTGGATCTACCACGAGATCAAGGAGGCTAAACCCTAGAAGCTAGCCTATGGTATGATTGTTTTTCGTCCCTATGGATTCAAAACCCTCCGGTTTATATAGACACCGGAGAGGGCTAGGGTTACACAGAGTCGGTTACAATGGTAGGAGATATACATATCCGTATTGCCAAGCTTGCCTTCCACGCCAAGGAAAGTCCCATACGGACACGGGACGAAGTCTTCAATCTTGTATCTTCATAGTGTTGGAAATATGCCCTAGAGGCAATAATAAAAGTATTATTATATTTCCTTGTTCATGATAATTGTCTTTTATTCATGCTATAACTGTATTATCTGGAAATCGTAATACACGTGTGATTACATAGACCACAATATGTCCCTAGTGAGCCTCTAGTTGACTAGCTCGTTGTGATCAACAGATAGTCATGGTTTCTGACTATGGACATTGGATGTCGTTGATAACGGGATCACATCATTAGGAGAATGATGTGATGGACAAGACCCAATCCTAAGCATAGCACAAAGATCGTGTAGTTCGTTTGCTAGAGCTTTTCCAATGTCAAGTATCTCTTCCTTAGACCATGAGATCGTGTAACTCCCGGATACCGTTGGAGTGCTTTGGGTGTATCAAACGTCACAATGTAACTGGGTGACTATAAAGGTGCACTACAAGTATCTCCGAAAGTGTTTGTTGGGTTGACACGGATCGAGATCGATTTGTCACTCCGTAAACGGAGAGGTATCTCTGGGCCCACTCGGTAGGACATCATCATAATGTGCACAATGTGACCAAGGGGTTGATCACGGGATGATGTGTTACGGAACGAGTAAAGAGACTTGCCGGTAACAAGATTGAACAAGGTATACCGACGATCGAATCTCGGGCAAGTACAATACCGTTAGACAAAGGGAATTGTATACGGGATCGATTGAGTCCTTGACATCGTGGTTCATCCGATGAGATCATCGTGGAACATGTGGGAGCCAACATGGGTATCCAGATCCCGCTGTTGGTTATTGACCGGAGAACATCTCGGTCATGTCTACATGTCTCCCGAACCCGTAGGGTCTACACACTTAAGGTTCGATGACGCTAGGGTTATAAAGGAAGTTTGTATGTGGTTACCGAATGTTGTTCGGAGTCCTGGATGAGATCCCGGACGTCACGAGGAGTTCCGGAATGGTCCGCAGGTAAAGATTTATATATGGGAAGTCCTATTTTGGCCACCGGAAAATGTTCGCGATTTTTCGGTATTGTACCGGGAAGGTTCTAGAAGGTTCCGGAGTGGGGCCCACCTGCATGGGGGGACCCACATGAACGTGGGAGTTGGGGAAAGGCCCCACACCCCTGGTCAAGGCGCACCAAGATCCCCCCTTAGAAGGAATAAGATCATATCCCGAAGGGATAAGATCAAGATCCCTAAAAAAGGGGGATAACAATCGGTGGGGAAGGAAATGATGGGATTTCTTTCCTCCCACCTTGGCCAACGCCCCAATGGACTTGGAGGGCAAGAAACCAGCCCCTCCACCCCTATATAAAGTGGGGAGACGCATGGGAGCTGAATACGAAGTTCTGGCGCAGCCCTCCCCCTCTCCCAAGTACTCTTCCTCTCCCGCGGTGCTTGGCGAAGCCTGCGCAGATTGCCACGCCCTCCATCACCACCACGCCGTCGTGCTGCTGTTGGATGGAGTCTTCCCAACCTCTCCCTCTCACCTTGCTGGATCAAGGCATGGGAGACGCCACCGGGCTGTACGTGTGTTGAACGAGGAGGTGCCGTCCGCTCGCACTAGGATCTCCGGTGATTTGGATCACGACGAGTACGACTCCTTCAACCCCGTTCTCTTGAACGCTTCCGCTTAGCGATCTACAAGGGTATGTAGATGCACTCTCCTTCCCTTGTTGCTGGTTTCTCCATAGATAGATCTTGGTGACACGTGGGAAAATTTTGAATTTCTGCCACGCTCCCCAACAAAGGGCATCATGAGCTAGGTCTATTGCGTAGATTCTTTGCACGAGTAGAACACAAAGTAGTTGTGGGCGTTGATTTTGTTCAATATGCTTATCGTTACTAGTCCAATCTTGTTTCGACGGTATTGTGGGATGAAGCGGCCCGACCGACCTTACACGCATTTTCGTGAGATGATTCCACCGATTGACATGCACTTGGTGCATAAGGTGGCTAGCGGTGCCGCCTCTCCACTTTAGTCGGAACGGATTCGATGAAAAGGGTCCTTATGAAGGGTAAATAGCAATTGTCATATCACGTTGTGGTTTTATGAGGTAAGAAACGTTTTGCTAGAAACCCATAGCAGCCACGTAAAACATGCAAACAACAATTAGAGGACGTCTAACTTGTTTTTGCAGGGTATGCTATGTGATGTGATATGGCAAGAAGAATGTGATGAATGATATGTGATGTATGAGATTGATCATGTTCTTGTAATAGGAATCACGACTTGCATGTCGATGAGTATGACAACCGGCAGGAGCCATAGGAGTTGTCTTTATTTATTGTATGACCTGCGTGTCATTGAACAACACCATGTAATTACTTTACTTTATTGCTAACCGGTAGCCATAGTAGTAGAAGTAATAAGTTGGCGAGACAACTTCATGGAGACACGATGATGGAGATCATGATGATGGAGATCATGGTGTCATGCCGGTGACGATGATGATCATGGAGCCCCGAAGATGGAGATCAAAAGGAGCAAAATGATATTGGCCATATCATGTCACTATTTGATTGAATGTGATGTTTATCATGTTTTTGCATCTTGTTTACTTAGAACGACGGTAGTAAATAAGATGATCCCTTACAAAATTTCAAGAAGTGTTCTCCCCTAATTGTGCACCGTTGCTAAAGTTCGTCGCTTCTAAGCACCACGTGATGATCGGGTGTGATGGATTCTTACGTTCACATACAACGGGTGTAAGACAGATTTACACACGCGAAACACTTAGGGTTAACTTGGCGAGCCTAGCATGTACAGACATGGCCTCGGAACACGGAGACCGAAAGGTCAAGCATGAGTCATATAGTAGATACGATCAACATGAAGATGTTCACCGATGATGACTAGTCCGTCTCACGTGATGATCGGACATGGCCTAGTTGACTCGGATCATGTAATCACTTAGATGACCAGAGGGATGTCTATCTGAGTGGGAGTTCATAAGATGAACTTAATTATCCTGAACATAGTCAAAAGATCTGTGCAAATTATGTCGTAAGCTCGCGCTTTAGTTCCACGGTTTAGATATGTTCCTAGAGAAAAATATAGTTGAAAGTTGACAGTAGCGATTATGCGGACAGTAGAAAGCTTATGTCCTTAATGCACTGCTCAGTATGCTGAACCCCAAACGTCGTTTGTGGATGTTGCGAACATCGGACATACACGTTTTGATAACTACATGATAGTTCAGTTAAACGGTTTAGAGTTGAGGCACCAAAGATGTTTTCAAAACGTCACGGAACATATGAGATGTTTTTGAGGGCTGAAATTGGGATTTCAGGCTCGTGCCCACGTCAAGAGGTATGAGACCTTCGACGATTTTCTTAGCCTGCAAACTAACGGAGAAAAGCTCAATCGTTGAGCTTGTGCTCAGATTGTCTGAGTGCAACAATCACTTGAATCGAGTGGGAGTTGATCTTCCAGATGAAATAGTGATGTTTCTCCAAAGTCATTGCCACCAAGCTGCTAGAGCTTCGTGATGAGCTATAACATATCAGGGATAGATATGATGATCCTTGAGGTATTCGCAATGTTTGACACCGCGAAAGTAGAAATCAAGAAGGAGCATCAATTGTTGATGGTTGGTGAAACCACTAGTTTCAAGAAGGGCAAGGGCAAAAAGGGATACTTCATGAAACAGCAAATCAGCTGCTGCTCTAGTGGAGAAACCCAAGGTTGAACCCAAACCCGAGACTAAGTGCTTCTGTAATAAGGGGAACAACCACTGGAGCGGAATTACCCTAGATACTTGGTAGATGAGAAGGCTGGCAAGGTTGGTAGAAGTATATTGGATATACATTATGTTAATGTGTACTTTACTAGTACTCCTAGTAGCACCAGGGTATTAGATACCGGTTCGGTTGCTAAGTGTTAGTAACTCGAAATAAAAGCTACGGAATAAACGGAGACTAGCTAAAGGTGAGTGACGATATGTGTTGGAAGTGTTTCCAAGGTTGATGTGATCAAGCATCGCACGCCTCTCTACCATCGAGATTTGGTGTTTATGCTGAGCATAGACATGATTGGATTATGTCTATCGCAATACGGTTATTCATTTAAGGAGAATAATGGTTACTCTATTTATTTGAATAATACCTTCAATGGTCATGCACCTAAAGGAATGGTTTATTGAATCTCGATTGTAGTGATACACATTTTCATGCCAAAAAGATATAAGATAGTAATGATAGTACCACTTACTTGTGGCACTGCCATGTAAGTCATATTGGTGTAAAACGCATGAAGAAGCTCCATGTTGATGGATCTTTGGACTCACTCGTTTTGAAAAGTTAGAGACATGCGAACCATGTCTATTGGTGAAGAAACTCCATGCAGATGGATCGTTTGGACTCACTTGATTTTGAATCACTTGAGATATGCAAATCATACCACATGGGCAAGATGACTAAAAAGCCTCGTTTTTCAATAAAATGGAACAAGATAGCAACTTGTTGGAAGTAACACATTTTGATGTGTGCAGTCCAATGAGTGCTGAGGCATGCAGTGAATATCGTTATGTTCTTACTTCACAGATGATTCGAGTAGATGTAGTGTATATTTACTTGATGAAACACAAGTCTGAATTATTGAATGGTTCAAGTAATTTCAGAGTGAAGTTGAAGATCATTGTGACAAAAGGATCAAATGTCTATGATATGATCGTAGAGATGAGTATCTGAGTTACGAGCTTTGGCACGCAATTAAGACATTGTGGAAATTGTTTCACAATTAATACCGCCTGGAACACCATAGTTTGATGGTGTGTCCGAACATCATAGTTGCACCCTATTGGATATGGTGCGTACCATGATGTCTCTTATCGAATTACCACTATCGTTTATGGGTTAGGCATTAGAGACAACCACATTCACTTTAAATAGGGCACCACATAATTCCGTTGATATGACACCGTATGAACTATGGTTTAGAGAAACCTAAGCTGTCGTTTCTTAAAAGTTTGGGGCTGCAACGCTTATGTGAAAAAGTTTCAGGTTCATAAGCTCGAACCCAAAGCGGATAAAATGCATCTTCATAGGACACCCAAAACAGTTGGGTATACCTCCTAATTCAGATCCGAAAGCAATAGGGATTGTTTCTTGAATCGGGTCCTTTCTCAAGGAAAGGTTTGTCTCAAAAAAAATTGAGTGGCAGCATGGTGGAGACTTGATATGGTTATTGAACCATCACTACAACTAGTGTGTAGCAGGGCACGGAAGTTGTTCTGTGGCACCTACACCAATTGAAGTAGAAGCTTATGATAGTGATCATGAAACTTGGATCAAGTCACTACCGTACCTCGTGGGGTGACAAGGATGCGTACTACTTGAGTGGTACAAGAATCTTGTCTTGAAGGTCATGTTGCTAGACAACAATGAACCTACGAGCTATGGAGAAGCAATGGTGGGCCCAAATTCCGACAAATGGTTAGAAGCCATGAAATCCGAAATAGGATCCATGTATCAGAACAAAGCATGGACTTTGGTGGACTTGCCCAATGATCGGCAAGCCATTGAGATAAATGGATCTTTAAGAAGAAGACGGACATGGATGGTAATGTCACCATCTATGAAGCTCGACTTGTGGCGAAGAGTTTTTCACAAGTTCAAGGAGTTGACTACGATGAGATTTTCTCATCCTTAGTGATGCTTAAAGTCCGTCGGAATCATGTTAGCATTAGCTGCATTTATGAAATCTGGCAGATGGATGTCAAAACGAGTTTCCTTACCAGTTTTCGTAAGGAAAGGTTGTATGTGATACAATAAGAAAGGTTTTGTCGATCCTAAGGATGCTAAAAGGTATGCTAGCTCCAGCGATCCTTCCATGGACTGGAGTAAGCATCCCGGAGTTGGAATATGCACTTTGATAAGATGATCAAAGATTTTTGGTTTATACAAAGTTTATAAGAAACTTGTATTTCCAAAGAAGTGAGTGGGAGCACTATAGAATTTCTGATGAGTATATGTTGTTGACATATTGTTGATTAGAAATGATGTAGAATTTCTGGAAAGCATATAGGGTTATTTGAAAGTGTTTTTCAAGGGAAAACCTGGATTAAGCTGCTTGAACATTGAGCATCAAGATCTATGAGGATAGATCAAAAATGCTTAATGGTACTTTCAAATGAGCACATACGTTGACATGATCTTGAAGGTGTTCAAGATGGATCAGTCAAAGAAGGAGTTCTTGCCTGAGTTGTAAGGTATGAAGTTAAGACTTAAATCTCGACCACAGCAGAAAAGAGAGAAAGGACGAAGGTTGTCCCCTATGTTTCAGACGTAGGCTCTATAGTATGCTATGTTGTGTACTGCACCGGAAGTGTGCCTTGCCATGAGTCAGTCAAGGGGTACAAAAATGATCCAGGAATGGATCATTGGACAGCGTTCAAAATTGTCCATGGAGTAAATAAGGACATGCTTCTCGATTATGGAGGTGATAAAGAGTTCGGCGTAAAGGTCGATGCAAGCTTTAACACCTATCCGAGTGACTCTGAGTAGCAAACCGGATACGTATAGTGGAGCGACCATTTTGAATAGCTCCAAGTGGAGCCTGGAAGCAGCATTACAATAAGACCTAGAGATTTGCAAAGTACATGCGGATCTGAATGTTGCAGACCCATTGACTAAAACCTCTCTCACAAGCAAAACATGATCAAACCCCAGAACTCATTGAGTCTTAATCACATGATGATGTGAACTAGTTTAATGAAACTAGTAAACTCTTTGGATGTTGGCCACATGGCGATGTGACCTGTCAATGTTAATCACATGGCGATGTGAACTAGATTATTGACTCTAGTGCAAGTGGCAGACTGTTGGAAATATGCCCTAGAGGCAATAATAAAAGTATTATTATATTTCCTTGTTCATGATAATTGTCTTTTATTCATGCTATAACTGTATTATCCGGAAATCGTAATACACGTGTGAATACATAGACCACAATATGTCCCTAGTGAGCCTCTAGTTGACTAGCTCGTTGTGATCAACAGATAGTCATGGTTACCTGGCTATGGACATTGGATGTCGTTGATAACGGGATCACATCATTAGGAGAATGATGTGATGGACAAGACCCAATCCTAAGCATAGCACAAAGATCATGTAGTTCGTTTGCTAGAGCTTTTCCAATGTCAAGTATCTCTTCCTTAGACCATGAGATCGTGTAACTCCCGGATACCGTTGGAGTGCTTTGGGTGTATCAAACGTCACAACGTAACTGGGTGACTATAAAGGTGCACTACAAGTATCTCCGAAAGTGTTTGTTGGGTTGACACGGATCGAGACTGGGATTTGTCACTACGTGTAAACGGAGAGGTATCTCTGGGCCCACTCGGTAGGACATCATCATAATGTGCACAATGTGACCAAGGGGTTGATCACGGGATGATGTGTTACGGAACGAGTAAAGAGACTTGCCGGTAACGAGATTGAACAAGGTATCGGTATACCGACGAGCGAATCTCGGGCAAGTACAATACCGCTTAGACAAAGGGAATTGTATACGGATCGATTGAGTCCTTGACATCGTGGTTCATCCGATGAGATCATCGTGGAACATGTAGAGCCAACGGGGTATCCAGATCCGCTGTTGGTTATTGACCGGAGAACGTCTCGGTCATGTCTACATGTCTCCCGAACCCGTAGGGTCTACACACTTAAGGTTCGATGACGCTAGGGTTATAAAGGAAGTTTGTATGTGGTTACCGAATGTTGTTAGGAGTCCCGGATGAGATCCCGGACGTCACGAGGAGTTCCGGAATGGTCCGGAGGTAAAGATTTATATATGGGAAGTCCTATTTTGGCCACCGGAAAATGTTCGGGATTTTTCGGTATTGTACCGGGAAGGTTCTAGAAGATTCCGGAGTGGGGCCCACTTGCATGGGGGGACCCACATGAACGTGGGTAGTGGGGGAAAGGCCCCACACCCCTGGTCAAGGCGCACCAAGATCCCCCCTTAGAAGGAATAAGATCATATCCCGAAGGGATATGATCAAGATCCCTAAAAAAGGGGGATAACAATCGGTGGGGAAGGAAATGATGGGATTTCTTTCCTCCCACCTTGGCCAACGCCCCAATGGACTTGGAGGGCAAGAAACCAGCCCCTCCACCCATATATAAAGTGGGGAGACGCATGGGAGCTGAATACGAAGTTCTGGCGCAGCCCTCCCCCTCTCCCAAGTACTCTTCCTCTCCCGCGGTGCTTGGTGAAGCCCTGCAGGATTGCCACGCTCCTCCATCACCACCACGCCGTCGTCTTTGCTGCTGGATGGAGTCTTCCCAACCTCTCCCTCTCACCTTGCTGGATCAAGGCATGGGAGACGCCACCGGCTGTACGTGTGTTGAACGTGGAGGTGCCGTCCGCTTGGCACTAGGATCTCCGGTGATTTGGATCACGACAGTCGACTCCTTCAACCCCGTTCTCTTGAACGCTTCCGCTTAGCGATCTACAAGGGTATGTACATGCACTCTCCTTCCCCTCGTTGCTGGTTTCTCCATAGATAGATCTTGGTGACATGTAGGAAAATTTTGAATTTCTGCTACGTTCCCCAACACATAGTCTTGGAGTCCGGCCAATGATGATAGTTCGGCTATCCGGAAACCCCCTAGTCCAGGACTCCCTCAAGGGCAATTAGCCAGCTAATTGGTTTTTGATATTGCAAATGGTTATTGAGAAAATACCGTGGGCAATGACCTAAGGCAAAGCACACAATTTCTAGGAATAAACCGTGTTAGATCGATGAGCAATCACACACGACATTCTCTTCAAAACTCTTTGCGTTAGGCCACCTTGCGCAAACATTTACCGCATAAAAGCTGTGTGTGATGGATAGCCTTTGCCACACAGTTTATTCTACGCACCGTGTGTGATGCATCCAATAATGCAAACCATAAAATTATTAATATTGTGTGCGATGGGAAGGCCATGACAAACGATTTAACGGGGAAAATTGTGCGTGATGTACCTACAAACTGAAATGTTTTCCTTGCAGCGACTGTGTGGGATGTATATACGAATGGACATGTTTAGTGGAGACTGACTGTGTAGGATATACTTACGACCGGAAATGATTTTGCCTGTATAATTGTATTTTTTAGCACTACTGTACGTATAACCGTATTTGCTCGCTCGCCGGTCGCACACGACCTCATTTTGCCGAGCATGTGTGCTAGGAGGGCATATCCCTGACGGTTTCTGGGTCATGTGAGAAGGACCCCCTATCGCCCACACTCACTAGGTGACGATTCCGAATGCAGTTGCGGAAAGGGGTTAAAACCTTTCTATAGCACCAACGCGTACCAGTGACATAATTAGCTCACTTAGCTCCAAACTATCATATAATTAGTTTATTTTCCTCCAAAATGACAAAATAACCTTACCTAGATCCAAAATGACCGATTTTAACTAGGATAGCTCTAAAATGACCTACACTTACCATTTTGTCCTTCAAAATGAATAAATATACTTAGTTAGCTCAAAAATGGCATAACTGTCTAGGTTGGCTCCAAAATGACCTATTTACCTAGCTTAGCTCTAAAATGACCTACAAACTTAGCATTTTTACCTACCTAAGTTAGAAGAAGAAGAAGATAAAGAAGAGGAGAGGAGACAAAGATAGAGAAGATAAATTCTTCTTCTTGTTGTTCTTCTTCTTCTTTTTCTTCTAGCTAGTCTTCTTCTTCTTCTAACTTTCATCTATCCTAATTTGTAGTTTTGCTTGAGATGAGGAAACTTGCATTGTTGGAGTGTACTCTTCTACTTGTGCTTCCTTTTTGTTTATGGAAACTTGTAGGATATGTATGTATGGAAATGTTGTTGGAAACCATTGTATGTTGTTGGAAACTTGTATATGTACATGCTACTGGAAACTTGTATATGTTGTTGGAAACTTATTTGTTGGTATGCCTGTTGAAATTATTTAGAAATGTGTGTGTGTGTGTGTGTGTGTGTATATATGTGAGTGTGTGTGTGTGTGAAATTATGTCAAATTAAATGAATTTAAGAAAAACAGAAAAAACTGGGGCTATATAGCCACTTTGCCGTCTGCTGGCAGACGACAAAGGTCTTTGTCGTTAGCTAGCAGATGGAAAAGTTGCCACGTGGCAGCTACCTGTGCAACCTGGCGTGTACTGGTCAAAGGCGTGTACCTTTGCTACCTGTGCAACCTATTTGGCAGATTTGCCATCAGCCAGCAGACGGCAAAGGCCTTTGCATTTTGGCGCCTACTGGCTGACGGCAAAGCACGCCGTTAACCACTTAATGGCCCTGAACTGCCACATGTGCCATTCAGGCTCTTTGTTGTTTGCCAGCAGATGGCAAAGACCTTTGCATCTTTGTCATCCGCCAACAGACGGCAAAGAGGCCTTTGCCATAGCCTATTCAGCCGGACCTGCTGCCGTCTGCTGCCTGACGGCAAAGCCCTTTGCTGTCAGCCTGGCATGCCTTTGCCATCAACCATGGCTGACGACAAACTGCCTGATTCCTGTAGTGGCAGGGCCTCATCTCAGAGAATTCCAAGTTATACTAAAATTAAAGAAATATCAGAGACTTCCCGTTCAAACTATCTAACTATTTAGTTTGGTCAATGACAAGAGGTGAATGGTATTATAGAGTCTTTGGTCCAGGGTTAAACAATGCAGTGCCATAAACTTTTCTACATACTTGTTATGGTGCAATTTCGGCTATGTCATAAAAGGTGCAGCTGCGCATCATGAACAATGACCTGTCCTTACTTTCAAAACAGATTGTAGCAGTAGTTCTTCATTCTTTGATATGAATATTGCATGCAGATTCATATATATATATATATATATATATATATATATATATATATATATATATATATATATATATATATAGCTAAATGATGTTCATGTTATGTTAAATTTTGAGATTTTTTTGGGCGGTATATAAGAGGAAGATCGACCATATGAATAACAATGGAATTTAATGGATTTTTCGGTACCAACGAGGCACACCCAGATTCAGAGCCGTGAACCAGTCCAAGTTTCCAAGTGCATTTTCTAAATTGCAGGAAAGCCCCATATATGGTCTCTATGAGATTAGAAGTATGTCTTTGCTTCTTCAGAAAGAGCAAAAGAAGTATGCTTGCCAAGTTAGTGTAATTAACTTAATTTCAGTTTAGTGCAAGTGTCATTGACTTAGATTTCTTCCTCATTGGGGACTGGATCATCAAACTTTCAGTGAATATCAAACAGTTTAGTACAATTTTTTTTGATGAGGCTAGAGAAACAACAACCTTTCCCACTAGAAAAAGGATTTTGGGAAGGAAACACATAAATAGCACATTGACCAGAACAATTCAGTCAGTAAATTAGCAAACAGATTCAGTGCATAGTAGTAGTGCAGTACCAAGAGGGGAGAAAAAGTGAACTATAACATGATGTAACCACTGAACATATTGGAGATGAGAACACAATTAACCTCTTGTTATCTGGCCTCACATTTGCAACCGATAGAGTTCTATGGAGGAAAATTCATTTTTTGGTACCAATGTACGCCCCTCTCTTACCCTTATGTTGTTGATGCGTATAACTCCAAATTCAGCAACAATATGCTAGGTTTGTTCATCCTGTAGATAGGAGGTTAATCCATTAAACCAAATCCACACATGAAGATGATATCCTGTAGATAGGAGGTTCCTCCACGTACGGGTTTTTACAAGACACGATCGTTCAAAGACGCAGTCCCGCATCTCCCGGTCCATGAGAGGATGCATGATGAGGGATGAAAAACACTTATCTGAAATCGCAGCCCCCAGCGACACTAGCTTGCCGGAGACGAATCTCGATGCTCGCAGCCCCCAGCGAGGCTGGCTCGCCGAAGAAGAACCTTGGCATCCGCAGCCCCCGGCGACCCTGACTCGCCGGGCCCCAGGCGCGGGTGCGATCTTTTGGTTCCTTCTTGTTGCTGCAATTTTAGCCATGAAAATAGCTGAGGTAGATATGCAATTGCTCAACGCACATGTATGTGCATGTGTATATAAGTCTTGGCTAAGCAATACGATGCCGGGCTTTGTCTTTCGTATGTTTGTACTCTACGCTCTTGGGGAGCTTGCCGGGGGAAACACGCTTGCAGGGGACAGCCCGCTGGTGGTGTCGCTTCCGGCAAGCAACCTTGCCGGCCGATTCTGACGCTTAACTTGTCGAGCGTGGCTCGGAAGCAAGATAAGGGTGTTGCAGCACACTTGTGTTTGTTGAGCGGACTCGGAAACAAAACAAATGCACGCTCGGGCCACGACTTGGCTCCTCTTGCGCCCAAGTCTCTCATACGGACGACGTTTCACGGCATGTCTCGCCACGTTATACCCTCTGCCCTACACCCTTTGTGTGCTTTCGCCCTACGCTTCTAGGTAACTTGCCGGTGCTCAACACGCTTGCTGAGTGCGGAACGTCAGCAGCCCGCTTGGCTGGTGTCGCCTCCGGCAAGCAACCTTGCCGTGTCTGGCCGCGACGCACTTAACTTGCTGAGCAGGCTCGAAACGAAACGAGCGCCTTGCCGCGGTCGCGGTTCACTCTTAACTTCGTTGGCGTGTTGAAGCGAAGTAAGGTGCGACCATCCACAAGCAGGCTCCTCCGCGCATGTGTTTAGCGTACAAAGGGCGAATCGCGAGGGGTATAACATATAAAAGTATGAAATTAAAAGAGTGCTCTGCACGAAGGCTCGGCGACTTAGCTTTTCTTTTTCTTTCGCTCGCTGGTGGAGCTCAATGGTGTGTCCATAGCGGCGCGCGGCGCTCGGGAGGCACGCTTGCTGGGGCGAACACCAAAGCTGTCCTCACTGGCTTATGCGCTCGAGGAATGCGCTTGTCGGATGGAGCACGAGCCGTCTTTGCGGACTTAGAGCTCGATAAGCGCGTCTTTTGACGACATCGTAACGCTCGAGGATAGGCGCTTGCGGGCGAGGGAGGCGGGGAGCGGCGGTGCGAGGGGCGGATACACTCGGTCCCTAACAATGTTAGGGGAGCAGAATCTGCCTCGACCTCTTCGCTTTACTCATGCATGGACAGCCGTCCGGGCGTCCCGCGAACCCCTGCTTGCTCTCGCCCCAGTGGCGGATACCACCTTCTCGCGGTATGGCGCCGCTGAGCCGCTATATCTGGAGATGGGCGCGATCTCACGGAGGCCGAGGCGCGTCCTCCGTCTGTCCCTCGATCTGGTGGCACCGCGGCGCCCTCGCCGGTGTCCACCTTCCATCGGCGTCTCCTCCGCCGCCGTTAGCTCGGTGGCGGCGGGAAGACGGAGATGGGTCTGCGACCCTCGAAGCTCTCGTCTTGAGGCCATGACGCAGATTGTCGATGAAGCTGCTTGTGGCCGGAGAGGTTGATGAAGAGTCTTTGCGCGCGAACGCCGGATCAGGTTCGCACAACCTCGACGCCCCTACCGCGCGCGGAGAGATGTTGCGCCCGATGGGTGGCGCGGCACCTATGGGGCGGGGCCCTTCGTGTGTTGATGCGGGCGGAGGTTGCGCGGAGAGCAGATCGAGCGATGCACGCGGGATTTTACCCGGCCGGGCGCGATGGTCGCGTAAACCCTCTCGCTGCATTGTGTTGTATTTGGTCTTGCTCCCGAATGCGAGCAAGCGGTGGAGTGGTGTTTGAAAACCTCGCGAGAGTAGCGGTCGCGGAACCTCCTCTCGTTGTGCATGGGCCTCCTTTTATAGGGCAAGGGTCACCGACAGGTGTCAGCGTGAGGTAGAGGGGTAAAACGTAAAAGAGGTGGTAGTTGGAGCAAGTCGGGAACAAGTGCAGCTACGGCGCTTTCTACCTACTTTTGACAGAGGGGACAAGGGCATTAAATGCCCGTCGCCGTCGCCCAAAAGCTCCGCCATTGCGTCTTCTTTACGCCACGGCGCGGCCACCACCGTGGAGTGCCACCGCATTCCTCATGCAGCACAGCCACCCCGCCACGCGTCTCGAGAAGGCCGGAGGCGACGCGTGGTCATATGAGCTGGAGTGCGGGCACGTAGCATAGCTCTCCCGGCAAGCACCTTGCCGGGCCTTGATCTTGCCGGCCCGGGAGGCTTGTCGGCTCTGTGACTTGCCGCTCCCGGGTCCTCGCTGGCAAGGGCGCGTCGGCGTGTCTTCGTGATGTGATCTTCGGTCTTCCCGCGAGCTCCTCTCGCCGGGATCTGCAGGAGAAATGTAGCCTTGAGCCCGGAATGGCCTTCCCGCAAGCTCCTCTTGCCGGGTCTTGAGTTTCTATCTTATATATTTTGTTCTTGAGCGGCTTGGTGTGGAGCGGAGATGGTCTCCGCGGGCATTCGATGGATCTAGCAGCGGGGCTGGGGCTGCCCGTGCACAAGTTGGGGTACCGAGGTACCCTACCTTAGTACACCGACAGGAGCCCCCGGGCCTGGGCCATACACGGTGCCGAGGCGCTGTTGGGCCAGGCCCAAGACATGGCACGGCGCGCGGAAGCCCATGGCGCGTCGAATCCGCTTCGCCTCTGCCGCCTTCCGTGCAGGCAAAGCGTCGATTCTTGGCGCCGTGGGATAGGACGTGCCCACGTCCCTTAATGAGGAGAGCAGAACGCGCCCCCGCCCCACTTCCCCATAAAAACAGAGGCAGCAGGCGCGGTTCCCCTCCATTGCTTTCATTGCTTCTTCTTCCTTCGCCAGAAAACCCTCCTCGCGCTCCACCTCCGCACCTCCTGCGGCACGGCGGCGTCACCGCCGCGCTCTCCTAGGCGCTCCTTTCGCCCTTCCCCGACAAGCTCCTCTTGCCGGGGTCTCCTCTCCCCGGCAAGCTTATCTTGCCGGGGGCTTCTTGACCTACCTCCTGAACTCCTGAACAGAGAAACAGGAGAGGAATCACGGGCACCTTATCTTTTCAAATTGTAAGCCCTCGGGCATTTAGCTGCATTTAAGAACTCGTAATCCTCTCCCTCATGTTTTTCATCCTCTATGGACTTGTACTAAATTGGATGTTTTTAATGAAAAGAGGGGAATGCTTGCCGGACCGAGTCTTTTACTTGACTGCGTGCCTTGTGTGTTCTTACGCTATCGGGGAGCTTGCCGGGGAGAACACGCTTAGCGACCGCGGGACAGCCCGCTGGTGGTGTCACTCCCGGCAAGCAACCTTGTCGGGCGATTCTGACGCCTATCTTCTTGAGCAGGCTCGGAAGCAAGATAGAGGTGCAGCGGCACACTTGGGTTTGTTGGCGGACTCGAAACAAACCAAGCACGCAATCGGGTCACGACTCGGTTCCTCCACGTCTGGTTTTACAAGACACGATCGTTCAAAGACGCAGTCCGCATCTCCGGTCCATGAGAGGATGCATGATGAGGATGAAAACACTTATCTGAAATCGCAGCCCCAGCGACACTAGCTTGCCGGAGACGAATCTCGATGCTCGCAGCCCCCAGCGAGGCTGGCTCGCCGAAGAAGAACCTTGGCATCCGCAGCCCCCGGCGACCCTGACTCGCCGGGCCCCAGGCGCGGGTGCGATCTTTTGGTTCCTTCTTGTTGCTGCAATTTTAGCCATGAAAATAGCTGAGGTAGATATGCAATTGCTCAACGCACATGTATGTGCATGTGTATATAAGTCTTGGCTAAGCAATACGATGCCGGGCTTTGTCTTTCGTATGTTTGTACTCTACGCTCTTGGGGAGCTTGCCGGGGGAAACACGCTTGCCGCGGGACAGCCCGCTGGTGGTGTCGCTTCCGGCAAGCAACCTTGCCGGGCCAGTTGCGACGCTTAACTTGCTGAGCGTGGCTCGGAAGCAAGATAAGGGTGTTGCAGCACACTTGTGTTTGTTGAGCGGACTCGGAAACAAAACAAATGCATAATCGGGCCACGACTTGGCTCCTCTTGCGCCCAAGTCTCTCATACGGACGACGTTTCACGGCATGTCTCGCCACGTTATACCCTCGCCCTACACCCTTTGTGTGCTTTAGCCCTCGCTTCTAGGTAACTTGCGGTGCTCAACACGCTTGCTGAGTGCGGAACGTCGGCAGCCCGCTTGGCTGGTGTCGCCTCCGCAAGCAACCTTGCCGTGTCCGGCGCGACGCACTTAACTTGCTGAGCAGGCTCGAAACGAAGCGAGGCGCTGGCGGTCGCGTTCACTCTTAACTCGTTGGCGTGTTCGGCGAAGTAAGGGTGCGACCATCCACAAGCAGGCTCCTCCGCGCACAGGTTTCGCGTACAAAGGGCGAATGCGCGAGGGGTATAACATATAAAAGTATGAAATTAAAAGAGTGCTCTGCACGAAGGCTCGAGCGACTTAGCTTTTCTTTTTCTTTGCGCTCGCTGGTGGAGCTCAATGGTGTGTCCATAGCGGCGGCGCGGCGCTCCGGGGAGGCACGCTTGCTGGGACGAACACCAAAGCTGTCCTCACCGGGCTTACTGCGCTCCGAGGAGGTACGCTTGTCGGATGGAGCACCAGAGCCGTCTTTGCCGGACTTAGAGCTCGATAGCGCGTCTTTTGACGACATCGTAACGCTCCAGGGATAGGCGCTTGCCGGGGCCGAGGGGAGCGGGAGCGAGCGGTGCGAGGGGCCGGATACACTCGGGTCCCTAACAATGTTAGGGGGAGCAGAATCCTGCCTCGACCTCTTTCGCTTTACTCATGCATGGACAGCCGTCCGGAGCGTCCCGCGAACCCCCTGCTTGCTCTCGCCCCAGCTGGCGGATACCACCTTCTCGCGGTATGGCGCCGCTGGGCCGCTATATGCTGGAGATGGACGCGGATCTACGGAGGCCGAGGCGCGTCCTCCGCCCTGTCCTCGATCTGTGGCACCGCGCGCCCTCGCCGGTGTCCACCCTTCCATCGGCGTCTCCTCCGCCCGCCGTTGGCTCCGGTGGCGGCGGGAAGACGGAGATGGGTCTGCGACCCTCGCTCTCGTCTTGAGGCCATGACGCAGATTGTCGATGAAGCTGCCGGGCCGGAGAGGTTGATGAAGAGTCTTTGCGCGCGAACGCCGGATCAGTTCGCACAACCTCGACGCCCTACCGGCGCGCCAGAGATGTTGCGCCCGATGGGTGGCGCGGCACCTATGGGGCGGGGCCCTTCGTGTGTTGATGCGGGCGGAGGTTGCGCGGAGAGCAGATCGAGCGATGCAGCGTGGGATTTTTACCCAGCCGGGCGCGATGGTCGCGTAAACCCTCTTGCTGCATTGTGTTGTATTTGGTCTTGCTCCCGAATGCGAGCAAGCGGTGGAGTGGTGTTTGAAAACCTCGCGAGTAGCGGTCGCGGAACCTCCTCTCGTTGTGCATGGGCCTCCTTTTATAGGGCAAGGGTCACCGACAGTGTCAGCGTGAGGTAGAGGGGTAAAACGTAAAAGAGGTGGTAGTTGGAACAGTGCGGGAACAATGTGCAGCTACAGGCGCTTTCTACCTACTTTTGACGAGGGGGACAAGGGCATTAAATGCCCGTCGCCGTCGCCCCAAAAGCTCCCGCCATTGCGTCTTCTTTCGCCACGGCGGCGAAGCCACCACCGTGGAGTGCCACCGCATTCCTCATGCAGCACAGCCACCCGCCACGCGTCTCTGGAGAAGGCTGGAGGCGACGCGTGGTCATATGAGCTGGAGTGCGGGCACGTAGCATAGCTCTCCCCGGCAAGCACCTTGCCGGGGCCTTGATCTTGCCGGGCCCGGGGGAGGCTTGTCGGGCTCTGTGACTTGCCGCTCCCCGGGTCCTCGCCGGGGCGCGCGCGGCGTCGAGGCGTGTCTTCTGTGATGTGATCTTCTGGTCTTCCCGACGAGCTCCTCTCGCCGGGGATCTGCAGGAGAAATGTAGCCTTGAGCCTGGAATGGCCTTCCCGGCAAGCTCCTCTTGCCGGGGTCTTGAGTTTCTATCTTATATATTTTGTTCTTGAACGGCTTGGTGTGGAGCGGAGATGGTCTCCGGCAGGCATTCGATGGATCTAGCCGCGGGGAGCTGGGGCTGCCCGTGCACAAGTTGGGGTACTGAGGTACCCCTACCTTAGTACACCGACACAACAAAGTTGCTATCTATGATGATTATGGTGATGACACGTATGCTATAAAGAATAATGATAACCATGAAACTTGTCATCATGATTTTAATTTTCAATTCCATGATAGTTATTTTGTTGAGTTTGCTCCCACTACTATTCATGAGAATAAATTTGCTTATGTGAAGAGTAGTAAAAATTCTATGCTTATATATCATGGAAAGAATGCTTTATGTGATATCTATATTTTTGAATTCATTCATGATGCTACTGAAAATTATTATGAGCGATGAACATATGCTTCTACAAATAATAAACCCAAAAAAGTTAAATCGTTTGTGGTTGAAATCAGCATGATGCAAAGAGAGAGGGGAGGAGAGAGAACATACGAGGGACAAGAACCTTGAGGAGACGTGGTTGGTACCTAAGCGTATGACATCGCTCACCGGGAGCCCAACCCTGAAAGGCTAGGAAGGGGTTGGCCAACACGAGCAGCAACGCCTCCGGGAACTGCTTCGCCACGGCCATCATGCTATTCTAGTAAAGGGCACTACTCCTTGGCAACAAGTTGAGCTCGGTCTTCCCTGAGATCTGACCAGTGCCCACCGTGAGGACGAGGGTTCGAGCAGAGAGGGCACCTAGTCGGAGTAGAGGATTTGAGCACGTGGGGGTGGGAGGCCAGCAGGGTCATGCGGGAGCAGCGGATGGTGCGCGAGCATGGTGGAGAGACCGGTGGCGGGAGCCCATGGTGGCGCCCTTGGGGAAGGAGAAGGGGAAATTAGGGATTTGCCTCGTGTCCGTGTGGTGTCTTGTATCTGTAGTGGGCGGAAACTTTCGCGGGCCTGGGCAAATGTTGGCGCTAACTTTTTCCTTTGTGCGCGCGCAGGCCCGTTCGCCACAGACAGTTGGTCGGTGTTATTTACTGACCCAAAGATCGATGGGCATAAGAGCTTTCCCGACCGATCGTTTGACAAGGAATATTCTTTTATTCCTGACCGACTGTGTGTCATTGTTCACAGGTTTTCCCGACCGACTATCTGTCACAACTTTTTACGACCAATAGTCGGTCGGCAATTGCGACTTTTCCCAACACACGTTAGTAGGGAATGCAGGGGCATGGTGTAGGGATTATTTGTACCATAGCGTCCTATTTTGATGCTAAATGAAATAACATTGTATCATTTTTGCGTGTATCACATAGCAGCCCATCAGGCATGGATGCATTGTCCTAACTCACTCTCACTCTCTCATATGCAACACATATAATATCCCACACGACCTGGCCTACCCAACTTGTCACTAGTATCCCACCATCTCGTGACTGAGAGCAACGCCAACATTCATGAGTCGAGAGAGAAGGGGGCGGATGCTATTCGTGAATGACAGTTGGTTCTCTTCATCCCATCTACAATGGAGGCGGCGGCCATGCCTCCAACTCTAGCAAGTAATATTTGACGAGAACCACATGCCGACCGCGCTGGTAAGTCAGCCACCACGTGAGAGCAACCTCTCTTCATCCCATCTCCATGTAGTGGTGTAATTCTCATTCTATTCCCCCCAAGTCCCAATCCTTGAAATTATGGAATCCTTAAATTACATGATGTATTTACCATTTTTATCCAAAATTCTATGTACAAATATAACACACTGTTAGCATGCTATAACATTTGTTGCATCTCGAGAAGGGCGGCGCTAAATCTTATAGCACACTATATTTTACATTGATGCAAGTGTCTATTGTTCTATTGTTGGTAGAATTTGCAAGTTCTCTAAAAAGAATTTGCGCTACAATGATGTACAATTTAGGATCAAGCCTAGAATGAAGGATTAATGGATACCGCGTTTGTGATCTATAGACAAAGCATTTCTGTGTACTCAACCATGACTTACCATATTTTATCATCAATTCTACAGTATGGTTCATAATGATGTGTCACCTCTACCATACTTAAAGCTCTTCCTGGTAATACCTTGTCATGGATTTTTTTTGACTGAATTGTCATGGATTTTATTGCAGGCACAAGTGTGTCCTACGAACTAGTAAGATGCAACCACCACAACCGCGACCTGGGGACTACTCCCTTAAAGTCACATCATCATTACATTGGGGTTTTCCTAGTAGTAGATGAGAGGAGTAGCAGAACATATGACCTTCTGGAGCCGATGTCGTATCTCTATGTACGTGTTGTCAAGACCAAAGTCCTCCATGCAAAGGAAGTGACTAGGAGATATGACCCATATGTGGAGATTAAGCTTGGAAATTACAGGTCACCACCCATCACTTTGAGAAGAACACTAACTTCTAGTGGAACGAAGTATTTTCCTTCCCGAAAGGAACGCATGCCATCCTTCTATATTGAGGTCAATGTTAACGACAAGGACTTTGTTAAGGATGATTTCATTGTGCAAGTTATCTTTAACCAGGATGAATATCCAAAGAGAGGGCAAGGCAACCAGGTATAGCTACTCTGTTTAATTCTTGTCTCCATGCATATTTTTTAGGGCATTTCTACACTGACTACATATGAAAGTGTATTACACATATGCAATGAAAACATTTTTTTGTTTAGAAAATGTGAAGTACATAAATGTACAACTCAAACATCAAAATATGCTCAATATTTAGTGCACGCTCGGATTTTTCCATAGCAATATATTTCCTAAAACAAACTTGGAATGCTGAGATAGTGTTTTAAATAATTTAATTTAACCGTATCATTGCGATAGATCCTTCAATTACACCCGAGATCTAAAACCATGCCTTACTACAAGCATTGCAATTAAATACAATGAAAAAATAGCGCACTTTTTCAACTTTATAGTGTTGCTATAGCATATCTGGAAGGGACACATTATATTTTAACTAATTTCCTCACTATAATGCTATTCGCGCCATAGCGTGCTATTTTGACGCTAAATAAAATAATGTTGTACCGTTTTTCCATGTATCACACAGCAGCCCATCTAGCATTGCTGCATTAGCCTAACTCACTCTCACTCTCTCAGACGCTACACATATAACATCCCACAGAGCTTGTCCTACCCGACTTGTCACCAGTTTCCCACCATCTCGTTACTGAGGGTGGTGCCAACATTCATGAATCGTGACAGAAGGTGGCGGAGGCTGTTCGTGAACGATAGTTGGTTCTCTTCATCCCATCTCCAATGGAGGCAGCGGCCATGCCTCCAACTCTAGCAGGTAAGTGTTGATGACAACCAGGTGCCATCGGTGTTGGTAAGTCAACCACCACACGAGAGCAACCTCTCTTCATCCCATCTCCATGTAGTGGTGACATTATCATTCTATTTCCTCCCCAAGTCCCCATCCGTGCAAATTAGGGAATCCTTACATTATATGATGTATTTATCATTTTTATCCAACATTCTATGTCCAAATATAGCACACTATTAGCATGCTATAACATTTGTTGTATCTCGAGAAGGGCGGCGCTAAATCTTTTAGCACGATATATTTTACATTGTTGCAAGTATCTATTGTTCTACTGTTGGTAGATTTTTGTGCTACAATGAAATATAATTTAAGATCATGCCTAGAATGAAGGATTAGTGGATATCGCATCGACAAAGCATTACTGTGTACTCAACCATGACTTTCCATATTTTATCATCAATTCTACACTATGGTTCATAATGATGTGTCACCTTTGCCATACTTGAAGCTCTTCTTGATAATACCTTGTCATGGATTTTATTGCAGGCACAAGTGTGTCCTTCTATGAACAAGTAAGATGCAGCCACCGCAGCCGCGACCTGGGGACTACTCCGTTAAAGTCACATCATCATTACATTGGGGTTTTCCTAGTAGTAGATGAGAGGAGTAGCAGAACATATGACCTTCTGGAGCAGATGTTGTATCTCTATGTACGTGTTCTCAAGGCCAAAGTCCTCTATGCAAAGGATGTGATTGGGATCTATGACCCTTGTGTGGATATTAAGCTTGCAAATTACAGGTCACCACTCATCACTTTGAGAAGCACACTAACTTCCAGTTGAACCATGTATTTTCCTTCCCGAAGGAACGCATGCAATCCTGGTATATTGAGGTAATTCTTAACGACAAGGACTTTGTTAAGGACGATTTCATTGGGCGAGTTATCTTTGACCTGAACAAAGTTTTAAAGTAAGGAGCGAGGCAATCGGCTATAGCTGCTTCGTTTAATTCTAGTTTCCATGCATATATTTTTAAGGCATTTCTACACAGACTACATATGAAAGTGTATTACACATATGCAATGCAAACACTACATAAATGTACTACTCTAACATACAAATACGCTCAATATTTAGTCCGCACTCGGATTTCCCCATAGTAATATATTTCCTAACTCAAACCTGAAACGCTTAGATCTTGTTTCAAACAATTTTAATTAAGCGTATCGTTTGATAGATCCTTCAATTACACCTGAGATCCGAAACCACGCCTTACTACAAGCATTGCAATTAAATGCAACGTAAAAATAGCACGCTTTTGCAGCTTCATAGTGTCACTATAGCCTATCTGTAAGGAACACATTATGGTTTAACTAATATCCTCACTACAACTCTATTTGCGCCATAACGTGCTATTTTGACGCTAAATAAAATAACGTTGTAGCATTTTTGCGTGTATCACACAGCATCCCATCAGGAATTGTCGCATTAACCTAACTCAATCTCACTCTCTCAGACGCTACACATATAATATCCCACACAACCTAGCCTGCCCAACTTGTCTCTAGTTTACCACCATCTCATGACCGAGGGTGGCGCCTACATTAACGAGTTGTGAGAGGAGGCGGCAGAGGCTGTTCGTGAGCGGTAGTTGGTTCTCTTCATCCCATGTCCAATGGAGGCGGCGGCCACGCCTCCAACTCTAGCTACTAAACGTTGATGAAAACCACACGTGGACGACGCTGGTAAGTCAGCCACCACGTGAGAGCAACCTCTCTTCATCCCATCTCCTGTAGTGGTGTTATTCTCATTATATTTCCACCCCAAGTCCCCATCCTTGCAAATTATGGAATCCATAAGTTACATGATGTATTTACCATTTTTATCCAAAATTCTATGTACGAATATGGCACACTATTAGCATGCTATAAATTTGTTGCATCTCGAGAAGGGCAGCGCTAAATCTTGTAGAATGCTATATTTTAAATTGATGCAAGTATCTATTGTCCTATTGTTGGTGGAATTCACAAGTTTTCTTAATTTTTTTGTGCTACAATGAAATACAATTTAGGATCAGCCTAGAATGAAGGATTAATGGATATCACGTTTGTGATCTATAGATAAAGCATTTCTGTGTACTCAACCATGACTTACCATATTTTATCATCAATTCAACACTCTGGTTCATAATGATGTGTCACCTATCCATACTTAAAGCTCTTCCGGGTAATACCTTGTCATGGATTTATTGCACGCACAAGTGTGTCCTTCTATGAACTAGTAAGATGCAGCCGCGACCCGGGGACTAGTCCCTTAAAGTGACATAATCGCACATTGGGGTTTTCCTAGTAGTAGATGAGAGGAGTAGAAGAACATATGACCTTATGGAGTAGATATCGTATCTCTTTATACGTGTTCTCAAGGCCAAAGTCCTCCATGCAAAGTATCCGACTAGGAGCTATGACCCATATGTGGAGATGAAGCTTGGAAATTACACATCACCACCCGTCAGTTTGACAACAACACTAACTTCCAGTTGAACCAGGTATTTGCCTTCCCGAAGGAACGCATCCAATCACGCTATGTTGAGGTCATTGTTAAAGGAAGGACTTTGTTAAGGATGATTTCATTGGGCGAGTTATCTTTGACCTGAATGAAGTTTAAAAGAGAGGAGTGAGGCAACCGGCTATAGATGCTCCATTTAATTCTAGTCTCCATGCATATGTTTTTCAGGGCATTTTTACACATACTACATATGAAAGTGTAGTACACATATGCAATGCAAACATTTTTTCCTTTAGAAAATGTGAACTACATAAATGTACAACTCTAACATCAAAATACGCTTAATATTTAGTCTGTGCTTGAATTTTCCCCTAGTATTATATTTCCTAACACAAACCTGAATTGATTAGATATTGTTTCAAACAATTTAATTTAACCATATCATTGCCATAGATCCTTCAATTACACCTTATATCTAAAACCACGCCTTACTACAAGCACTGCAATTAAATGCAACGGAAAAAATAGCACCCTTTTGCAGCTTTATATTGTCTCTATAGCATATCCGGAAGAAACACATTATGGTTTAACCAATATCCTCACTACATCGCTATTCATGCCATAGCGTGCTATTTGGACGCTAAATGAAATAACGTTGTAGCATTTTTGCGTGTATCACACAACAGCTCATTAGGCATTGTTGCATTATCCTAACTCACTCTCACTCTCCCAGACGCTACACATCTAACATCCCACACAACCTAGCCTACCTAACTTGTCACCAATTTCCCAACATCTCGTGACCGAGGGAGGTGCCAACATTCTTGAGTCGTGAGAGAAGGTGTCGGAGGCTGTGCGTGAGCGATAGTTGGTTCTCTTCATCCCATCTGCAATGGAGGTGGCGGCCATGCCTCCAACTCTAGCAACTAAGCATTGATGACAACCACACGCCGACGACGCTGATAAGCTAGCCACCATGTGAGAGCAACCTCTCTTCATCCCATCTCCATGTAGTGGTGTTATTCTCATTCTATTTCCTCCCCATGTCCCCATCCTTGCAAATTATGGAATCCTTAAATTACATGATGTATTTATCATTTTTATCAAAAATTCGTTGTCCAAAAATAGCACACTATTAGTATGCTATAACATTTGTTGCATCTTGAGAAGGGCGGCGCTAAATCTTGTAGCACGCTATATTTTACATTGATGCAAGTATCTATTTGTTCTATTGTTGGTATTCAAGTTCTCTTAATATTTTTTGTGCTACAATTAAATATAACTTAGGATCATGCCTACACTACAAAAAAAACACTTTCGTGATGATACGTGTTTGTCATAGTAGGTCACGTTTTCTATCATGCATGTACATCCTTGACGATTTTATGACAGAATCAAGATAGTAATACATGTGCTGTAGTAGAAGTGTTCCATGACAATACTCAAATTATCATCAAGGAAGTGTTCACTTCCATGACGATAAATGGCGCGTCATGGAAGACCTTTCATCAAGGCTAACCGACACGTGGCATCCACCGTAACGGGTCACAATTATGCTCTCGGGTCCGATTTTGGATTTGCTAACCGGTTAATAGCCAAGACCAATGGCGATTTTCCACGTGTAAAATTCTCATTGGCCGTAGGAACCACGTGTCCGCTCCGCGTTGGGACAGATGTCAACCGTCCAATGGACATGAGGTGTCTATGATACGTCCACACGTGGCGAGGCCCAATAGTGGCCCATTTACGTTAAAAATGCTAGCCCAGCCAAAGGCCCACAATATTTTGTCATACACTACTGGGTCGACCCGTTAACAGCCTGCCATGCTTTAGATGAAATTACGGCCCATGTCAGATCTAGCCCGTTCACGGTATGTCGTGGTTTGGGCCAAATTATGGCCCACATGAGATACGACCCTTTAAAAGCCTGCAATATTATGGGCCAGTTTACGACCCATGTCAGATCTGGCCCGTTAACAACCAGCAATAGTTCGAGACAAATTACATCCCATATCTGATCCGGTCCGTTAACTAACTTTTATATCTTGGGCAAAATTACGGTCGATAACGGATATGGCCCGTTAATAACTATTGTGCCTTTGGGACCATTGAGGACCTGATTTGTTCTTCGGCCTCTTAATGGCCCATTTATCAGTCCATCCCGATATTAGTTTTGGCCTATCAGCAGTCCTATGTACATATGGGCCGCTTTCAGCCCAGTTTCACTATTGGCCATTTAAAGGGCAGAGCTGCATCTGGGCCTAATTCTGGTTCGTAGTGACTTTCGGCCTCTTAACGGCTTGTAGTCTTCGTGGATACATTTTAGCCCAAACTGCCTATCGACCCGTTAAAGGCCCTTCATAGTGTTGGGCCTAATTTTGGCCCGCTATTCATCCGGCCCTGCTTCCAGCACATCATGTCATAGGTCCAACCAAGGGCCAACTACATTTCGACCAGTTTATGGCCTTCATATCACTGGGCCAATAATGGGCCGATGTATATTCCAGCCTACTGTCGGCCCGTTATTTATTCGGCACAATTAAGGCTCAATCTACATCTCACCCTGTTAAAAGCCCATTTTATTTCTGGCCTGATAAAGGCAAGCGGTTTACTCGACCTTTTAAAAGCTTGAAACTAATAGTAGGATAGTTTAAGTCTAGGCCTGCTAATGGCCCAAGATGATTGTAGGCCCATGGTTCGACTCATTTCTAGTACCAAAATTTTGTTTTTATAAACCTAACGTATTGGCCGATTGCGCTCTGATCGAAGCTTACGACCTTTTCACAGGGTGATGACATCATATACAACAAATAACTTACGGCATCATGACGAAGAATAAACCTAGACTATACAACAAAGAAATTAGAGCATATTACATCCCCTAGGCATCAAAGTCTCGTGATAATAAAGGGCAACCAGACAGCAGATTCCATACACTAGGCATCAAAGGTCACGAGTGGAAGTAAACTCACTGACAAAATAATAGACAGAACCAACAGAACTTCAACACAGTTCAAGAAAGGTTAGCCCTGCCCAGGAGCTGCAGCGCAAGCAGTTTAGCAACCTGAGGAGACTACGCTTATTTGACGCTTATATCCACCAACTCAAGATGCATAGCATCAATAGACCTCCTATACTTGTGGTTAATCTTACATAGAGATTGGAGTTCCAGTCAGATTTGAGTGGAAACATGTCTTTCTGCTGAAATTCTGACTGAGGAAATCGAACAGATTCAGGCGGTGAATTCATCGAGCTTGTGTCACTACTATTGGCGAGTAAGTTCGACACTACATCAAGACATGTCTTTGGGGTTGTATCGCTATCGTCAACATGTGTTGCCTTCTTCTCTGGCATATATGTTAGTGGGACAAGCAATGTGTTCGTCTCACTATCATTGTGGCAGTTCTTCCTAGCATCAGTGATGTCACCCTGAAAGAGAAACAAGTAGGTAGATAACAAGTTTTGCACATATATGCATCATTGTTGTCAATTTATCTCATTTCTTAGTCAAAAATAAAGAGACACAGCTAAAACAACATTAACATAATAACATTGTTCATAGTTAACACGACAGGAAATAGCATTGTGCAGGAGCAGCTGATACGTCTCCAACATATCTATAATTTTTTATTGTTCCATGATATTATATTATCTGTTTTGGATGTTTATGGGCTTTACTAAGCACTTTTATATTATTTTTGGGACTAACCTATTAACCGGAGGCCCAATCCAAATTGCTATTTTTTCCGCCTATTTCAGTGTTTCGCAGAAAAGGAATATCAAACGGAGTCCAAACGGAATGAAACTTTCGGGAGAGTTATTTTTGGAACAAACGCAATCCATAAGACTTGGAGTAGACGCCAGGGAACCTTCTAGGAAGCCACGAGGATCCAAGGCACGCCCTACCCCCTGGGCATGCCCCCACCCTTGTGGGCCCCTCATGGATCCCCTGACCGACTTCTTTCACCCATATATATCCATATACCCCGAAAACATCCAGGAGCACCATAGATCGGGAGTTCCGTCGCCGCAAGCCTCTGTAGTCACCAAAAACCAATGGAGACCCTGTTCCGGCACCCTGGCGGAGGGGGGATCCCTCACCGGCGGCCATCTTCATCATCTCGGCGCTCTCCATGACGAGGAGGGAGTAGTTCACCCTCGGGGCTGAGGGTATGTACCAGTAGCTATGTGTTTGATCTCTCTCTCTCTCTCTTTCTCTCTCTCTCGTGTTCTTGATATGGCACGATCTTGATGTATCGCGAGCTTTGCTATTATAGTTGGATCTTATGATGTTTCTCCCCCTCTATTCTCTTGTAATGGATTGAGTTTTCCCTTTGAAGTTATCTTATCGGATTGAGTCTTTAAGGATTTGAGAACACTTGATGTATGTCTTGCATGTGCTTATCTGTGGTCACAATGCAATATTCACGTGATCTAATTGATGTATGTTTTGGTGATCAACTTGCGGGTTCAGTGACCTTGTGAACATATGCATAGGGGTCGGCACACGTTTTTGTCTTGACTCTCCGGTAGAAACTTTGGGCACTCTTTGAAGTTCTTTGTGTTGGTTGAATAGATGAATCTGAGATTGTGTGATGCATATCGTATAATCACACCCACAAATACTTGAGTTGACATTGGATTATCTAGGTAATATTAGGGTTTTGGTTTATTTGTGTCTTAAGGTATTATTCTAGTACGAACTCTATGATAGATCGAACGGAAAGAATAGCTTCACGTTATTTTACTACGGACTCTTTAATATATCGATTAGAAAGGATAGCTTTGAGGTGGTTTCGTACCCTACAACAATCTCTTCATTTGTTCTCCGCTATTAGTGACTTTGGAGTGACTCTTTGTTGCATGTTCATGGATAGTTATATGATCCAATTATGTTATTATTGTTAAGAGAACTTGCACTAGTGAAAGTATGAACCCTAGGCCTTGTTTCCTAGCATTGCAATACCATTTACGCTCACTTTTACTACTTGTTACGTTGCTGTTTTTATATTTTCAGATTACAAATACTCATATCAACCATCCATATTGCACTTGTATCACCATCTCTTCGCCTAACTAGTGCACCTATTCAATTTACCATTGTATTGGGTGTGTTGGGGACACAAGAGATTTCTTGTATTTGATTGTAGGGTTGTTTGAGAGAGACCATCTTCATCCTACGCCTCCCACGGATCGATAAACCTTAGGTCATCCACTTGAGGGAAAATTGCTATTGTCCTACAAAACTCTGCGCTTGGAGGCCCAACACGAGTCTACAAGAATAAAGTTCCGCAATAGACATCAAGCTCTTTCTGGCGCCGTTGCCGGGGAGGTGATTGCTTGAAGGTATACATTTAGATCTTGCAATCGAATCTTTTAGTTTCTTGTTTTATCACTAGTTTGGTTTATGAAAATAAAACTAAAAAATGGAATTGAGGTTGTGTCGGTGTACAAAAGTAGGGGCTCTACTTTGTACCCATTTACTTGTGCACAAGCAGTCAGAGCCGCGCCCACGGCCACGCCTAGCAGGGCAGAGGAGGGACGTTGAAGCCACAAAGCAATCAAAGGAACGCCAATCCAGATGCACAAAGAGCAAGAGGGCGAGGTGGACTCCCCTGGCAAGACCCTTGCCGGGGCAACTTGCCCGACGCCAGCAGAGCGCGCCACCTTCGAGCCTGAGATTTTCAACGCCACCAACCACGTTGGAACCAAGGCTCGGGAGGCACCTCTATGGTGGCATGCAGATCTTTGTGAAGATCATAAGCATACAAGATCAGATGAGGACCAGAAGACGACGACCCTCGACAAAATCCTTGCTGAGGAAACCCACGAGACCTCCGGCAAGATCCTTGCCGAGGATGACCACGATGCCACGCCAAGACCCTTGCTGGGGCCCCGGCAAGACCCTTGTCGAGGACATCCACGGGGTTGCGGCCATGCCTGCACCCGCCAAGACTCCACCACCGTTCCCGTGCAGCTGCCAGCTCAGCCAGCAAGGCAAGCACCTACGTGGCGACGTGCGGCCTCTGGAACAACTCAGCAAGCACCTGCGTGGTGGCATGCACATCTTTACGAAGACCCCGCCACCGCACCAGTTCAGCAGCTTGCCAGCCTACATGGCCCTGCATGCCGCGCTGGCCCGGACGCGTGTCACAGCAAGGTGAAGTGGCGACAACAAGAAGGGAACGTCGACAACGCATTAAATGCATTTGTCCGACGCTGCCAGAGGATAGACTCAGCCACCGTATGCACCTTCCACATCCTGTATGCCACTGTGGCGTCCCCTTTTTCCTATAAAAGGAGGCCCGAGGCGTACTGGAGGGGGATTCGGTTCTTTTGAGCAAGTCACACACTGTAGCTAGCTCAAGAACACTCAAATATACACCAAAGCAGGACTAGGGTATTACGCATCCTCGCGGCCCAAACCTGGGTAAACGATCTGTGTGCTGGCTCTTAGACCCGCTCTTTCCACAACCCCACGCCCGCCGACTCTAGTAGGGATTCTAGTCATCCCATAGGTGTCGTTCCCACCAACATCTTTGGTGTGCCAGGTAGGGGGGCGCAGTTGCGAAAATCCGGTCTAGCAACTGGTCTAGCAGTTCTTCGTCGCCATGGCTCCCAAGAGGAAGACGACGACATCAATCGGTTCATCTGGAGTCGGACTGCCCGTACCGGTGCGGGCGAGTAGCGGGGTGGTCGTGGACAGAACCCGTGGCATGGCCCGCGAACACCCACATCGCTCTGGCAGTCGAAGCCTGGCGAGCGGCGTCGTTCATGCGTAGGACGACGGGCCGCATGCCGCCAAATCCAAAGGCGGAGCTGGGCCCCATGTAGGTGGCGCGGGGCCCTCCAAGGGCGTCGCCGTGCCAACCACTAGTGGCGCGGTGACCTCCAAGACACCTACGCCGGCGCCCACGACGCACTCTTCCCAAGTTGTGCGTGATGAGCAGCTTCACCACGCTGGTGACCCTAGGCGCCGCCGTGGGAAGAGTCCTACGCATCCTTCGCGGGATGAAGAAGGCCAGCATGCACGCCGAGGTGCTGGCGAAAATGGCGGACAGCCGAAGGGCCATGATAGAGGTCCTTCTAACGTGGTTAGAAGTCGGAGTGCGTCACGGTCCATGCAGCTTTCGCCACCGCCCACGCCAACAGAAGCTTTGGCGCACGCGCAACTGCTCTCGACTTTCCTCCTGCTGCGGAGAAGCTCAACGAGTGGAGAGCCACGGTCCGAAGCCTCATCGGCATCGCCAACAAAGGTGAGTCGCGGCCATCGGGGCCCATAGGCCGACGCTCTGTTGAGCCACCGCACGCCAGTGGAGGAAGGGCCGGAGGTGATGCTGCCACGGTGCACTCTCCTCTCCCACGCCAATTACCGCGGGTGTCAATCCATCGTGATGACGCTTGTGATAACATTTCCATACCGTCGTCCGGTCCATGGACCCACCGCGATCAGCGCCAAGTTCTTCGGGAGCGAGCCCTTGAAGACGCTCGAACCACCATCGAACACTGGCGTGATGCGTGCTACCAGTCAGATAGGCGGGCAGGGCACACTATGGACCACCCGGCACCGAGAGGCTACGGTGGCCTACCCTACGAGGTGGCCTGCCCAACCTTTACCCGTGAGCTGCGGTAGTTCTAGTGGCTCTCGCACCGCACGTTCAAGCCCAACGTTGGCGAGAAGTACAATGGCAAGACTCACCCGTCAGAGTTCCTCAGCATCTACACCATTGCGATGCAAGCTGCTGGAGCCGGCAACAACAAGGTGCTTGCCAATTACTTCCCATTGGCACTTATGTAACGCCCCGAGCCCGATGCTCCAGAAGACTTCCAGATATTCCGAGTTTCGCTGTGCGATGTATTTGTTTGTTGCATTCTTCTTAGCATGATTTGCATTGCATCATGTCATCATGCCATCATATCATTAATTTTATAACTCTTTCGAATGAATTGTCTGGATCTTCGGTCCATTTAAATCGAGGGAAGGGTGACTTCTCTTTATAACATATCCCCCCAATATTAGGGAGCTATAATAAAAATATTCCATTAACTTTGGAATCACCATAACACACCTGCAGTTTAAGTTCCATGCATTTTCTATCTCAATTCCTTGCCTCAAACTTTGCCAACAATTCTTACCTCTTTTATCGAGGCTCCTCCTAAATTCTTAACATTTTTGGACTCTTCCAAAATGTTATCCTAGTCCATACCATTCGAATTAAATTCAAATGAGTTTGAATTTACATCTTTCAATCACGCCTCTTTTATTTTCCTGGATCGAGCTCATTTTTGCGAGTCCGGGAAAATTACCCATCTTAAATTCTTTCCTTAACCCTCTCTTTCTTTTTCCTCTCTCTAATTTGTTTTCTGCTAAAGGAAATAAGAGTAAGAGGGAGAGAGGAGCAAGCCCAGCTGTAGCCTCAGGCCGGCCGGCCCAAGATCCAGCCAAGGCCCAACCCTAGCGCCTATCTAACCCTAGCCCCGATCCCCTCCTCTCGATCCCCTGGTCTCTCCCTCCTTCCCCCGCTCGCGCCGCCAGAGAGGAGCGAGAGCCTCTCGCTCGATCCCGTAGCGCCGCCACCTCACGCCCTTGATTTCCTCTGCCTCGCGTCGCCCTCCGTCGTCCCCGCCGCGCCAACCCCCTCTCCATCGACCCCGCGCGCCATCGCAGAAACTCCATCGCTGTCAGCCGGTGCAGCAGCGCCACCGCAGTACTACCCCGACCTCCGTGACCACCACCGCCGGACCTCCGTCCTCTGCCTTCTCCCTCCCCGCAGATCCTCCTGCTGCTTCGTCCCCGTGCTACCTGGTGACCCCGCCGCCGCTTCGGCCAGCGAATCCAGGCCGCCGAGCTCGCCTGGGCCGCATGACCATGGCACTGCCGGCCTCCATGGTTCGCAGCGCCCTGCTTCTCCCGCGCCGTGCCTCCTTCCTCTCCGCCTCGCCAAGCAGCGCCCACGCCGGCCACAGTTCCTGCTGCCGCCTTTGTTGTTCGAGGCCAGCGCCTTGCTTCTGTTTTGAACCAGGGGCCAACGCCTCCATCGCTCCCGTCTTCGGTTGCTACCCCTTCACGGCCATTGCACACAAGAGCTCCACCCACCTTGCTGCCCTGCTGGCCTCATCGCCCCTCTTGTTGCTTCCAAGACTCGGCAACCAGGGAAGCCTAAGGACGCCTTCGTGGATTTCGCCAAGACCCCCACACCGGCAAGACTACAACACTGAAACGGCAAGGTCGACTATGTTTTGCTGCCTCTTTGGATCGCCAAGTTCCACAAGACACAAGCACCCCGACAACGTGTACATCTACACCGCCAAGACCGGACCGACAAGTACATCGACATCGTGTGTACCACTACCGTCGCCCCGAAGGCGTTGGATTCTTCAAGTACCTCTCCGAAAACAAACGTGTACCACTACCGTCGCCGTGTACCACTACTTCCACTACCGCCGACATGTACGACTACGAAACGTGAACAACTACTTCCCACGACGACCCGTGAACGACTACTTCCACTATGAACTCGATCCACCCGAAATGCATGCTTCGAAGGTATAACGCCGAGATGATGCCCGTGAACGAATGCATGTTGTATGAGATGAACCGTATGTTTGCATCGTGCCCGTTTGTTTCTTGCACGTTCCTCCTCGTTTGCCACGCCGTCGACCCGTGGGAACCCGGTAACCGGGAGCACCCCACCATCTTGCATGACTCGCTCACGCTCACTTCCTTTTGCACCGGTATCTCCGTGAGCTACCGGAACCGATATGTTGCCGTGGCATCATTTTCGGATTCGTTGCCGTGGCACCCCTTTTGTTCCGCCATAGTGACCAAATGCTTCATAACATGCTTATGTCAACATTTTCATAAAAAATGCATAAAACTTGCATATGTCATCCGCATCAGGATAACAACATTTAAATGCTTAAACTTGTTGTTGCATTAAATTGCTAAATGACATATGGGGATTTTCCGGAATTGTTGTTTTGTTGTTCCGGCCTCATTTAAACTTGCCTAGATAGGTAGTTTTCATTTGCTTCACCCTCTTGCCATGTTTAACAACATTTAATATTATTGGGTACATAACGAGAGATAACTAAATAAGTCATGTGGTGTTTTCTTCAATATGCCACTCTGTTGCATATTGAGCTCCACTTAATTTGTAAGATAGTTTTGTGCATTTTGCCATGCCATGTTTCATTAAACCGGACATGCATCATACTTGTTTGCGCATCATGCCATGTTTATGTGATGGTTGTTTACTATGTTGTTTGTTTCTTTCCGGGTTGCTTCTCTCGTTAGCTTCGGTTTCGTTCCGGAGTAGTGAGGATTCGTTCGTCTACAACTGTTTGTCTTCTTCTTGGACTCGTTCTTCTTCCTTGCTTGATCTCAGGCAAGATGATGATACCCTCGAAATCACTACTATCTTTGCTATGCTAGTTTGCTCGCTCTTTTGCTATGCCAATGCTACGATGCCTACCATTTGCTTGTCAGCCTCCCAAATTGCCATGTCAAACCTCTGACCCACCATGTCCTAGCAAACCATTGATTGGCTATGTTACCGCTTTGCTCAGCCCCTCTTATAGCGTTGTTAGTTGCAGGTGAAGATTGAAGTTTGTTCCTTGTTGGAACATGGAGATGTTGTTCCTTGTTGGAACATGTTTACTTGTTGGGATATCACAATATATCTTATTTAATTAATGCATATATATACTTGTTAAAGGGTGGAAGGCTCGGCCTTAGGCCTGGTGTTTTGTTCCACTCTTGCTGCCCTAGTTTCCGTCATATCGGTGTTATGTTCCCGGATTTTACGTTCCTTACGCGGTTGGGCTATAATGGGAACCCCTTGACAGTTCGCCTTAAGTAAAGCTCCTCCAGCAATGCCCAACATTGGTTTTAACATTTGCACTAACAACCTACCACCTTCCCTTGGGTTCTGCAGACTCAAGGGTCATCTTTATTCTAACCCCCGGCCGGTGCTCCTCACGAGTGTTGGTCCGAATCGAGCTACTGCAAGGGCCACCTCGGGAAACTTGAGGGTTGGTTTTACTCGTAGCTAGTCTCATCCGAGTGTGCCACGAGAAAGAGATATGTGCAGCTCCTATCGGGATTTGTCGGCACATTCGGGCGGTGTTGCTGGTTTAGTTTTACCCTGTCGAAATGTCTTGTTGTACCGGGATACCGAGTCTGATCGGAGTGTCTCGGGTGGAGGTCTATTCCTTCGTTGACCGTGAGAGCTTGTCATGGGCTAAGTTGGGACACCCCTGCAGGGTTATAAACTTTCGAGAGCCGTGCCCACGGTTATGTGGCAGATGGGAATTTGTTAATGTCCGGTTGTAGATAACTTGACACCAGATCCAAATTAAAATACATCAACCGCGTGTGTAACCGTGATGGTCTCTTCTCGGCGGAGTCCGGCAAGTGAACACGGTGTTGGAGTTATGCTTGACGTAGGTTGCTATAGGATCACTTCTTGATCATACTTTTATCGACCGTGCTTTGCCTTCTCTTCTCGCTCTCATTTGCGTATGTTAGCCACCATATATGCTAGTCGCTTGCTGCAGCTCCACCTCATGCCTTTACCTTACCCATAAGCTTAAATAGTCTTGATCGCGAGGGTGCGAGATTGCTGAGTCCCCGTGGCTCACAGATACTTCCAAAACCAGTTTGCAGGTGCCTATGTTATCGAGCAGGTGACGCAACCAAGCTCAAGGAGGAGCTCGATGAAGATCTTGCCCTTTGTGTTGTTTCGTTCTAGTTGATCAGTAATGGAGCCTAGTTGGGGTCGATCGGGGACCTTTGTCGCATTTGGGGTTCTTCTTTTATTTTGGTTCCGTAGTCGGACCTTGATTGTATCTGGATGATGTAATGCTTTATTCATGTAATTGTGTGAAGTGGCGATTGTAAGCCAACTATGTATCTCTTTCCTTATGTATTACATGGGTTGTGTGAAGATTACCTCACTTGCGACATTGCTTTCAATGCGGTTATGCCTCTAAGTCGTGCTTCGACACGGGAGATATAGCCGCATCGAGGGCGCTACAAGTTGGTAATCGAGCCTTCCCGACCTTAGGAGCCCCACCGCTTGATCGTTTTTAGCGGCCGAGTTGTGTCTAGAAAAATGTTTTGAGTCATTTAGGATTATATATATCGGAGAGTTAGGAATTCTTTTTACTCCCGGTCTCTTCATCGCTCGGTAAGGCAGCCCGACGTAGAGTTTTGACTCTTCTCTTCTCAAATTTCACTAAATTTTTTTAGGATCACGCTGGTATCTTGGAATCGTTCGATGGTTTTATGATGAGAACATTGTCTTGGTGCCTCCTGTCGGGGTTTAGTGGAAGTGTCCCGGGAGTTGAGCTCGAGGTGTTGTCGCCATAATTTTATCGTTGCAGTTCGAATACCGAGTTTAATACGACATCGAAAATCTCTTTTATGCAGTTCGTTGGTGAGATAACCTCGACGCCACCCAGTACTGGGGCGGGAGTTCGGGAGTATCGCCATAACTTGTATAACGGATGCTTTTCGAAGGTTGAGGTAGACAATTTGTGAAGGTTTCTTGGTTATGTGTTGAAGGATGGATACAGCTGGATGTAGGATTTGCTAGTTTTGGGTGAGATATTATGCTTCCCCTTTATCCCCAACACCTGATTGCATAACTGGAAAATTTCGGGAGTTTCATAGGTGGGAATTCAAGTAGCTCTTAGGATATCTTTCCGACGGATGTATGATATGAAATTGGGGTTCGACGTCTAGTGGTCCGCCTATTCACGGTTGGTTTTACAGTGGTCTCGTTGTGTCTTAAAGAGTCCTTGGCTATGCCGACTCGGGGACGCTTCGTATGTCATGTGCATTGCCTTGTACATGATGGTGCTGTACGATCGAGCCCGTGTAGGCCCCACCACGAAAACTTCGGACAAAATCTCTATCATATGTTTGTTCCGGCTTATTCTGCAAGCCAGTCCCTTGTTTTTGTTTTGAGATGTGGTATTCGAGTTGCTTCAATGTCAAGTGTTGATTCCATACCTTTCCTAAATGGTGTTCTCATACTCCGATGTGAATACCAATCCTTCTCGACAATCGAGATTGTCATGTCAATCCTTTTCAACCGGCATGTTTTCTCTTCAAGTGGATCCGATCACTTCAACATCAGCAAGACCTATTATCATTTCTTCTCAACGGTGTTTGTTTCATCCGTCTCCAAGTTGCCTTTGTTTTTTCCCGCCCACCCACCCTTTTTCCTCAAGGACTAAGATTTCTTTACCAAGTATCATTTTATTTTTGTGAAGTTTCTCCATTCTTTTCCGTCAATGTTCTTACCCGGTGGTTCTCAAGAAGATGTTCTACTAGTTCGTCATTCCTCATTCCTTTCTCTTCTCCGTGGATTCAAGTCAAGTTTTGTTGATCATACCTTTTCCTCATTTCAATGTCTTCTCATACCGTGCACCTCATTATCATTCTACTTCTCGCTATTTGTAATTCGAGTACTCAAGATATCTCAAGATTCATGTTTCCACTCTGCATTCGTTCAAGCTCTTTGAGATTGGTATCTCATTCAAGTCATTTAATTCAACGGTGCAACATCTCTTTTAAATCTTTTCAACGGTGTTCTTTTGAGTGGTCCCTAACCCACAGGTCTTTTCGAGGATCTTACGACTCTTCTATTTTCCCGAGCTATCCTAAATTCTTCTCCAAGTTTGACGTAAGAATGAGTTATCATCAGTCAAATGCTTTTCTCCAAGATCTTTCAAATTCTTTTCATAGTTGGCTCAACTTCTTCGCTTTTGATTCTTCCGGTGTGCCTCAATAATTCATGGTGGTTCTCATCATCATTCTCAACATTGGAAGACCGAAGAAGGATTTCTCTTAAATCTTGCTCCATTCTCTCGAAGATTCTTGGTTCTAGCTTTATGCCATCCTCATAATTGTTTTTGATTGTGACAATTCTTTTCTTACCATCCGGAGCATTTCATGAGTTGTTTCAATTTCTTTCCTCCGAAGGCCATCATGTCATAATTCTTCATTCTCAGCGTGTAGCTATCGTTCTCCAAATCTTACCAGTGCATCATTCAAATCCCCTCTAATCAGTTCATGATCTCTTCATTCTCATGTATCTAAATCCCCTCAAGTATCTTCATACGTTTTCCAATTCTTCCCGGTGAATTGTGCCTTTGCTACTTTCATTTTCGATCCTTACGGTGGTTCTTTCAAAATTCCTCTTCCTTTGTTACCGTATCATTTCATTCGTTCTTTCCAATCCCACCGGTGGTTCCATTAATACCTTCTCAAGTTTGCGCTATATCTCTCTTTAATCCTTTCTACGAGAATAAGTAGTATGCCAAATCTGTTGCTTGTCATCAATTTAAACTGGTGAAGGATACGCATAACATAATTCGTATTCTTGTTTCATCCAAGTGATTAATCCTTTCCTTCGGAGTTTGTTCAGGAGGAATAAATTCTTGGCTTCTTGTTGTTCATCTTTCTTCTGGAGTTCTAAGTTTTCCGCATTATCTCGTCGCGAAGCTCCATATAAATCATCGCAAGGCTTCACCTTGTGTTTTCAACTTCTCTTTATTTTTATCATCCGTTTATTACCGGAGTTTCCTCATGGTGGTTCGTCAAGGATTCCTTTCATTCTTCTATTATTCTTCAAGATTTCTCTCAAAGTTATGATCCGCCAAGCTATACTCTAAGATAAGCATGGTGCTCAACACATGTTTTGTTTTGGGGAGTTCAAGTATTCTTCATCTTGCATTCCAGAGTGCGATTCTTTCTACCTTATATTCTGAGGTGGTGTTAGGTCATTCTTGGCAATTTCTCCTTGTGTTTCATAATTCACAGGTTGTCAGGAATGAGATATTTAAATCCATCATTTTTCTCTTTGTTCAAGAGATCTTTTTGACCAATCAGCTTCTTCATTGGAGTTATCTTGTGTCAGATTTCACCTAAAGCTTTTCCTTAAGGGTTGTTGCTATTTGTGGTGATTATACATGGCCCAAGCTTGCTCTTTATCCTCTTGGTGGAAGAAGTTTCAGCTCTTTGTTGATCTCAAAGCAAGCAATTGTTTTCGTTAGTGGCAAAATGTCACCTCACAGTCTTGAGATGTTTTCCATAAGCCCACTACAAGCTTATTCATTTCGTTGTTGGTTTTCCAACAACCCCATTGTAACCTTATTGGAAGGGTGCTTTCCGAGCTCATTTGTGGCAGAAGTTGGCATTTCCTTCTCCATTCTGTTATTCCAATGATCTATCTTCTATTCTTTCTTCCGGAGGCTTTGTGAGGTTGCTCACGTTGAGCCATCATCTCGTTTTGTCAAGATCATGTTATTTTCTTGCTTATCCATTTAACCGGAGTGTTGTGTTCTCATTCAATCTTTCATCTTGTCAAGTTTTGCCTTTCTTTTCAACCTGAGTGCAGTCTGAAATCCTTCTTACCCCTTGTGACATTCTTTCAATAGTTCTGGAGGCAGTGTGTAGTTGATTACATCAAGTATCATTCCATCTTCTCAAGTTCATGTTCTATTCCTTCCATGTTCAACCAGGGTGCTGCCTGAATTCTTTCTCTCTCATCTTGTTTTAACCAGAGTGGTTTCGAATTCTATCTTGTCCATTAAACTCTTGGTTCGTGTATTTGCAACCTTCAAGTTCTCGTAATGTTCCTTGTTCCTCTTTCCTAACGGATTGTTTGCAATCTCGTTCATCTCTGTTGTGGTCTTTCTTTTAAATTGCTCAACCTCCCAAGGTTCGTGGTTTCACTCATTGGTCGAAGAAGCAACTTAGTTCTACCTCTTCTCTTCCTCTTCCATTTCTCTCCGGTGCCATCCTAGATCTCGGGACGAGATCCTCTTGTAGTGGTGGACTGTTGTAACGCCCTGAGCCCGAAGCTCCAGAAGACTTCCAGATATTCCGAGTTTCGCTGTGCGATGTATTTGTTTGTTGCATTCTTCTTAGCATCATTTGCATTGCATCATGTCATCATGCCATCATATCATTAATTTTATAACTCTTTCAAATAAATTGTCTGGATCTTCGGTCCATTTAAATCGAGGGAAGGGTGACTTCTCTTTATAACATATCCCCCCAATATTAGGGAGCTATAATAAAAATATTCCATTAACTTTGGAATCACCATAACACACCTGCAGTTTAAGTTCCATGCATTTTCTATCTCAATTCCTTGCCTCAAACTTTGCCAACAATTCTTACCTCTTTTATCGAGGCTCATCCTAAATTCTTAACATTTTTGGACTCTTCCAAAATGTTATCCTAGTCCATACCATTCGAATTAAATTCAAATGAGTTTGAATTTACATCTTTCAATCACGCCTCTTTTATTTTCCTGGATCGAGCTCATTTTTGCGAGTACGGGAAAATTACCCCGTGCGCAAATTCTTTCCTTAACCCTCTCTTTCTTTTTCTTCTCTCTAATTTGTTTTCTGCTAAAGGAAATAAGAGTAAGAGGGAGAGAGGAGCAAGCCCAGCTGCAGCCTCAGGCCGGCCGGCCCAAGATCCAGCCAAGGCCCAACCCTAGCGCCTATCTAACCCTAGCCCCAATCCCCTCCTCTTGATCCCCTGGTCTCTCCCTCCTTCCCCCGCTCGCGCCGCCAGAGAGGAGCGAGAGCCTCTCGCTCGATCCCGTAGCGCCGCCACCTCACGCCCTCGATCTCCTCTGCCTCGCGTCGCCCTCCTTCGTCCCCGCCGCGCCAAGCCCCTCTCCATCGACCCCGCGCGCCATCGCAGAAACTCCATCGTTGTCAGCCGGTGCAGCAGCGCCACCGCAGTACTACCCCGACCTCCGCGACCACCACCGCCGGACCTTCGTTCTCTGCCTTCTCCCTCCCTGCAGATCCTCCTGCTGCTTCGTCCCCGTGCTACCTGGTGACCCCGCCGCCGCTTCGGCCAGCGAATCCAGGTCGCCGAGCTCGCCTGGGCCGCATGACCATGGCACTGCCAGCCTCCATGGTTCGCAGCGCCCTGCTTCTCCCAAGCTGCGCCTCCTTCCTCTCCGCCTGCGCCAGCGGCGCCCACGCCGCCACTGCTTTGCCGCCTTGCCGTCGTCGAGGCCAGCGCCTTGCTTCTGTTTTGAACCAGGGGCCAACGCCTCCATGGCTCCCGTCTTCAGTTGCTGCCCCTTCACGGCCATCGCACACAAGAGCTCCACCCACCTTGCTGCCCTGCTGGCCTCATCGCCCCTCTTGTTGCTTCCAAGACTCGGCAACTAGGGAAGCCTAAGGACGCCTTCGTGGATTTCGCCAAGACCCCAACACCGGCAAGACTACAACACTGAAACGGCAAGGTCGACTATGTTTTGCTGCCTCTCTGGATCGCCAAGTTCCACAAGACACAAGCACCCCGACAACGTGTACTTCTACACTGCCAAGACCGGACCGACAAGTACATCGACATCGTGTGTACCACTACCGTCGCCCCGAAGGCATTGGATTCTTCAAGTACCTCTCCGAAAACAAACGTGTACCACTACCGTCGCCGTGTACCACTACTTCCACTACCGCCGACATGTATGACTACGAAACGTGAACAACTACTTCCCACGACGACCCGTGAACGACTACTTCCACTACGAACTCGATCTGCCCGAAATGCACGCTTCGAAGGTATAACGCCGAGACGATGCCCGTGAACGAATGCATGTTGTATGAGATGAACCGTATGTTTGCATCGTGCCCGTTTGTTTCGTGCACGTTCCTCCTCGTTTGCCATGCCGTCGACCCGTGGGAACCCGGTAACCGGGAGCACCCCACCATCTTGCATGACTCGCTCACGCTCACTTCCTTTTGCACCGGTATCTCCGTGAGCTACCGGAACCGATATGTTGCCGTGGCATCATTTTCGGATTCGTCGCCGTGGCACCCCTTTTGTTCCGCCATAGTGACCAAATGCTTCATAACATGCTTATGTCAACATTTTCATAAAAATTGCATAAAACTTGCATATGTCATCCGCATCAGGATAACAACATTTAAATGCTTAAACTTGTTGTTGCATTAAATTGCTAAATGACATATGGGGATTTTCCGGAATTGTTGTTTTTTTGTTCCGGCCTCATTTAAACTTGCCTAGATAGGTAGTTTTCATTTGCTTCACCCTCTTGCCATGTTTAACAACATTTAATATTGTTGGGTACATAACGAGAGAGAACTAAATAAGTCATGTGGTGTTTTCTTCAATATGCCACTCCGTTGCATATTGAGCTCCACTTAATTTGTAAGATAGTTTTGTGCATTTTGCCATGCCATGTTTCATTAAACCGGACATGCATCATACTTGTTTGCGCATCATGCCATGTTTATGTGATGGTTGTTTACTATGTTGTTTGTTTCTTTCCGGGTTGCTTCTCTCGTTAGCTTCGGTTTCGTTCCGGAGTTGTGAGGATTCATTCGTCTACAACCGTTTGTCTTCTTCTTGGACTCGTTCTTCTTCCTTGCGGGATCTCAGGCAAGATGATCATACCCTCGAAATCACTACTATCTTTGCTATGCTAGTTTGCTCGCTCTTTTGCTATGCCAATGCTACGATGCCTACCATTTGCTTGTCAGCCTCCCAAATTGCCATGTCAAACCTCTGACCCACCATGTCCTAGCAAACCGTTGATTGGCTATGTTACCGCTTTGCTCAGCCCCTCTTATAGCGTTGTTAGTTGCAGGTGAAGATTGAAGTTTGTTCCTTGTTGGAACATGGAGATGTTGTTCCTTGTTGGAACATGTTTACTTGTTGGGACATATTGATCCACCATGTTCCTTGTTTCATGTCCTTCTACGGGATGGGAGACGTCTCCTCCTTCTTGATCCAGCAAGGGGGAAGGAGAGGTTGATGATGATCCAGCAGCACGACGGCGTGGTGGTGGATGCAGCAGAACTCCGGCAGGGCTTCGCCAAGCGACTACGGGAGGAGGACGAGGTGTTGCAGGAGGAGGGAGGTGCCAAGCACAAGGGTAGAGCAGCCCCCCTCCCTCCCCCCTTTATATAGGCCTCCAGGGGGGCGCCGGCCCCTGGAGATCCAATTTCCAAGGGGGGGCGGCGGCCAAGGGGGTGGAGTGCCCCCCAAGCCAAGTGGGGCGCCCCCCACCCCTAGGGTTTCAACCCTAGGCGCAGGGGGTGGGCCTAGGGGGGCGCACCAGCCCATAGTGGGCTGGTTCACCTCCCACTTCAGCCCATGGGGCCCTCCGGGATGGGTGGCCCCACCCGGTGGACCCCCGGGACCCTTCCGGTGGTCCAGGTACATTACCGGGAGACCCCGAAACTTTCCCGATGGCCAAAATACCACTTCCTATATATTATTCTTTACCTCCGGACTATTCCTAAACTCCTCGTGATGTCCGGGATCTCATCCGGGACTCCGAACAACATTCGGTATGCTGCATACTCATATTCATACAACCCTAGCGTCACCGAACCTTAAGTGTGTAGACCCTACGGGTTCGGGAGACACGCAGACATGACCGAGACGACTCTCGGGCAATAACCAACAGCGGGATCTGGATACCCATGTTGGCTCCCACATGCTCCTCGATGATTTCATCGGTTGAACCACGATGTCGAGGATTCGATCAAAACCATGATACAATTCCTTTGTCAATAGGTGCGTTACTTGCCCGAGACTCGATCGTCGGTATCCCAATACCTTGTTCAGTCTCGTTATCGCAAGTCACTTTACTCATCAGTAATGCATGATCCGTGGCCAACACCTTGGTCACCTTGAGCTCATTATGATGATGCATTACCGAGTGGGCCCAGAGATACCTCTCCGTCATACGGAGTGACAAATCCCAGTCTCGATCCGTGTCAACCCAATAGATACTTTCGGAGATACCTGTAGTGCACCTTTATAGTCACCCAGTTACGTTGTGACGTTTGATACACCCAAAGCACTCCTACGGTATCCAAGAGTTACACGATCTCATGGTCGAAGGAAAAGATACTTGACATTGGCAAAGCTCTAGCAAACGAACTACACGATCTTTGTGCTATGCTTAGGATTGGGTCTTGTCCATCACATTATTCTCCTAATGATGTGATCCCATTATCAATGACATCCAATGTCCATAGCCAGGAAACCATGACTATCTGTTGATCACAACGAGCTAGTCAACTAGAGGCTCACTAGGGACGTATTGTGGTCTATGTGTTCACACGTGTATTACGATTTCCGGATAATATAGTTATAGCATGAACAAAAGACAATTATCATGAACAATGAAATATAATAATACTTTTATTATTGCCTCTAGGGCATATTTCCAACAGTGTCCCACTTGCACTAGAGTCACCAATCTAGTTACATTGTGATGAATCGAACACCCATAGAGTTCTGGTCTTGATCATGTTTTGCCCGCGAGAGAGGTTTAGTCAACGGATCTGCGACATTCAGATCCGTGTGCACTTTGCAAATTTCTATGTCTCCATCTTGAACATTTTCACGGATGGAGTTGAAACGACGCTTGATGTGCTGCTCTTCTTGTGAAACCAGGCTCCTTGGCAAGGGCAATAGCTCCAAGTTGTCCGCGAAAGAGTTTGATTAACCCGACACATTGGTTATGACTCCTAGGTCGGTGATGAACTCCTTCACCCAAATCGCTTCATGCGCTGCCTCCGAGGCTGCCATGTACTCCACTTCACACGTAGATCCCGCCACGACGCTTCTGCTTGCAACCGCACCAGCTCTCGCTCCACCATTCAACATATACACGATCCGGTTTGTGACTTAGAGTCATCCAGATCTGAGTCGAAGCTAAGCGTCGACGTAACCCTTCTGACGAGCTCTTTGTCTCCTCCATAAGCGAAAACATGTCCTTTGTCCTTTCGGTACTTCAGGATATTCTTGACCGCTTTCAGTGTTCCTTGCGGGATTACTTTGGTATCTTGCTACCAAACTTACGGCAAGGTTTACATCGGTCCAGTACACAACATGGCATACATAATAGATCCTATGGCTGAAGCATAGGGGATGACACTCATCTCTTCTTTATCTTTTGCCGTGGTCGGTGACTGAGCTGAGCTCAATCTCACACCTTGTAACATAGGAAAGAACCCTTTCTTGGACTGATCCATTTTGAACCTCTTCAAAATCTTATCAAGGTATGTGCTTTGTGAAAGACCTATGAGGCGTCTCGATCTATCTCTATAGATCTTGATGCCTAATACATAAGCAGCTTCTCCAAGGTCCTTCATTGAAAAACACTTATTCAAGTAGGCCTTAATGCTGTCCAGAAGTTTTGTATCATTTCCCATCAAGAGTATGTCATCTACATATAATATGAGAAATGCTACAGAGCTCCCACTCAATTTCTTGTAAACGCAGGCTTCTCCATAAGTCTGCATAAACCCAAACGCTTTGATCATCTCATCAAAGCGAATGTTCCAACTCCGAGATGCTTGCACCAGCCCATAAATGGATCGCTGGAGCTTGCATACTTTGTTAGCGTTCTTAGGATCGACAAAACCTTCCGGCTGCATCATATACAGCTCTTCCTTAAGATGTCCGGTAAGGAATGCCGTTTTGACGTCCATCTGCCATATCTCATAATCTTAGTATGCGGCAATTGCTAACATGATTCGGACAGACTTCAGCTTAGCTACGGGAGAGAAAGTCTCGTCGTAGTCAATCCCTTGAACTTGTCGATAACCCTTAGCGACAAGTCAAGCTTTATAGATGGTAACATTTCCATCCGCGTCCGTCTTCTTCTTGAAAATCCATTTGTTTTCTATCGCTCGCCGATCATCGGGCAAGTCTGTCAAAGTCCATACTTTGTTTTCATACATGGATTCTATCTCGGATTTCATGGCTTCAAGCCATTTGTTGGAATCCGGGCCCGCCATCGCTTCTTCATAGTTCGAAGGTTCACCGTTGTCTAACAACATGATTTCCAGGACAGGGTTGTCGTACCACTCTGGCGCGGAACGTGTCCTTGTGGACCTACGAAGTTCAGTAGCAACTTGATCTGAAGTACCTTGATCATCATCATTGTTTTCCTCTTCAGTCGGTGTGGGCATCACAGGAACGGTCTCCTGCGCTGCACCACTTTCCCGTTCGAGAGGTAGTACTTCATCGAGTTCTACTTTCCTCCCACTTACTTCTTTCGAGAGAAACTCTTTGTCCAAAAAGCATCCGTTCTTGGCAACAAAGATCTTGCCCTCGGATCTTAAGTAGAAGGTAAACCCGACAGTTTCCTTAGGGTATCCTATGAAGACGCATTTTTCCGACTTGGGTTCGAGCTTTTCAGGTTGAAGTTTCTTGACATAAGCATCGCTTCCCCAAACTTTTAGAAACGACAGCTTAGGTTTCTTCCCAAACCATAATTCATACGGTGTCGTCTCAACGGATTTAGACGGTGCCCTATTTAAAGTGAATGTAGCTGTCTCTAGAGCGTATCCCCAAAATGATAGCGGTAAATCGGTAAGAGACATCATAGACCGCACCATATCTAATAGAGTGCGATTACGACGTTCGGACACACCATTACGCTGAGGTGTTCCAGGCGGCGTGAGTTGTGAAACGATTCCACATTTCCTTAAGTGTGTACCAAATTCGTGACTTAAGTATTCTCCTCCACGATCTGATCGTAGGAACTTTATCTTTCGGTCACGTTGATTCTCCACCTCATTCTGAAACTCCTTGAACTTTTCAAAGGTTTCAGACTTGTGTTTCATTAAGTAAACATACCCATATCTACTCAAGTCATCAGTGAGAGTGAGAACATAACGATATCCTCCGCGAGCCTCAACGCTCATTGGACCGCATACATCGGTATGTATGATTTCCAACAAGTTGGTTGCTCGCTCCATTGTTCCGGAGAACGGAGTCTTGGTCATTTTGCCCATGAGGCATGGTTCGCATGTGTCAAACGATTCATAATCAAGAGACTCTAAAAGTCCATCAGCATGGAGCTTCTTCATGCGCTTGACACCAATGTGACCAAGGCGGTAGTGCCACAAGTATGTGGGACTATCGTTATCAACTTTACATCTTTTGGCATCCACACTATGAACATGTGTAATATTACGCCGAGATTCATTAAGAATAAACCATTGACCATCGGAGCATGACCATAAAACATATCTCTCATATAAATCGAATAACCATTATTCTCGGACTTAAATGAGTATCCATCTCAGATAAACGAGATCCGATATACAATGTTCATGCTCAAACTTGGCACTAAATAACAATTATTAAGGTTCAAAACTAATCCCGTAGGTAAATGTAGAGGCAGCGTGCCGATGGCGATCACATCGACTCGAACCATTCCCGACGCGCGATCGTCACCTCGCCCTTCGCCATCTCCGTTTATTCCGCAGCTCTGCTGTGAGTTACAAATATGAGCAACGGCACCGATATCAAATACCGGTGAGTTACTACGAGTCTCGGTAAGGTACACATCAATTACATGTATATCAAATATACCTTTGGTGTTGCGGCCTTCTTATCCGCTAAGTATTTGGGGCAGTTCCGCTTCCAATGACCCTTCCTTTGCAATAAAAGCACTCGATCTCGTGCTTGGGTCCATTCTTTGACTTCTTCCCGCAATCGGCTTACGGGCGCGGCAACATCTTTGCCGTCCTTCTTGAAGTTCTTCTTACCCTTGCCCTTCTTGAACTTAGTGGTCTTATTGACCATCAACACTTGATGTTCTTTCTTGATTTCAGCCTCTGCTGACTTCACATCGAGAACACTTCAGAATGGTCTTCACCATCCCCGCATGTTGTAGTTCATCACAAAGCTCTTGTAGCTAGGTGGGAGCGATCGAGGATTCTATCAATGACCGCCTCATCCGGGAGGTTAATGTTCACCGGGTCATACGGTTGTGCAACCTGCATATCTTCGTGATGTGTTCACCGACGTAACTGTTTTCCTCCATCTTACAACTGTAGAACTTGTCGGAGACATCATATCTCTCGACCCGGGCATGAGCTTGAAAAACTAGTTTCAGCTCTTCGAACATCTCATATGCTCCGTGATGCTCAAAACGCTTTTGGAGCCCCGGTTCTAAGCTGTAAAGCATGCCGCACTGAACGAGGGAGTAATCATCAGCACGAGCTTGCCAAGCATTCATAACGTCTTGGTTCTTCTCGACGGAGCGCCACCTAGCGGTCCTTCTAGGACATATTGCTTCTGGCAGCTATGAGGATGATCTCGTGTTCCGGACCCAGTCCGTATAGTTGCTGCCATCATCTTTCAGCTTGGTTTTCTCTAGGAACGTGTTGAAGTTCATGTTGACATTAGCGTTGGCCATTTGATCTACAAGACATATTTGCAAAGTTTTAGACTAAGTTCATGATAATAAAGTTCTAATCAAATTATGAACTCCCACTCAGATTAGACATCCCTCTAGTCATCTAAGTGTTACACGATCCGAGTCGACTAGCCCGTGTCCGATCATCACGTGAGACGGACTAGTCATCGTCGGTGAACATCTTCATGTTGATCGTATCTTCCATACGACTCGTGTTCGACCTTCGGTCTCCGTGTTCCGAGGCCATGTCCGCACATGCTAGGCTCGTCAAGTTAACCCTAAGTGTTTTCACTGTAAAACTGTCTTACACCCGTTGTATGTGAACGTAAGAATCCATCACACCCGATCATCACGTGGTGCTTAGAAGCGACGAACTGTAGCAACGGTGCACGCTTAGGGAGAACACTTCTTGAAATTTTTGTAAGGATCATCTTATTTACTACCGTCGTCCTAAGTAAACAAGATGCATAAACATAATAAACATCACATGCAATTATATAGTTGTGACATGATATGGCCAATATCATATAGCTCCATCGATCTCCATCTTCGGGGCTCCATGATCATCTTGTCACCGGCTTGACACCATGATCTCCATCATCATGATCTCCATCATCGTGTCTTCATGAAGTTGTCATGCCAACGACTACTTCTACTTCTAAGGCTAACGCGTTTAGCAATAAAGTAAAGTAGTTTACATGGCGCTCTTCAATGACACGCAGGTCATACAAAAATAAAGACAACTCCTATGGCTCCTACCGTTGTCATACTCATCGACATGCAAGTTGTGAATCCTATTACAAGAACATGATCTCATACATCACAATTCATCATTCATCACAACTTCTGGCCATATCACATCACATGATCAATCGCTGCAAAAACAAGTTAGACGTCCTCTAATTGTTGTTGCATCTTTTACGTGGCTGCAATTGGGTTCTAGCAAGAACGTTTTCTTACCTACGAATAACCACAACGTGATTTTGTCAACTTCTATTTGTCGGTGTACTAAGGTAGGGGTACCTCAGTACCCCAACTTGTGCACGGGCAGTTGCAGCTTCCCGCGGCAGGACTCACCATATGCTTGCCGGAGATCATCCCTGCTCCATACCAAGCCATTCAAGAACAAAGTGTACGAGACAGAAGCTCAAGACCCGGCAAGAGGAGCTTGCCGGAAGGCCGCTCTGGCCCAAGATTATATCACCCATACAAGGCCTGGCGAGGAGCTCGCCGGGGAGACTAGAAGACTACATCACAGAAGACACGCCTTGGCACTATACGCGTCCCGACGAGGGCCCGGGGAGCGACAAGATTACAAGCCCGACGAGCTCCCGGGCCCGGCAAGATCAAGACCCCGGCAAGGTACTTGCCGGGAAGGGCTGTGCCGCATGCCCTCACTCCAGGTCATCTGCCCACGCGTCGCCCTCAGCTTTCCCCAGAGACGCGTGGCAGGCGGCTGGGCTGCATGGAGGGTGCGGTGGCACTCCACGGTGGTGGCTGCATCGCCGTGGCAAACGGAGACGCAAGGGCGGAGCTTTTGGGGCGACGGCGACGGGCATTTAATGCTCTTGTCCCCTCTCACAAAAGTAGGTAGAATCCACTGTTCAAGCTAATCAGTAGCTGCACTTGTTCCCTTGACTGCTCCAACTACCACCTCTTTTCGTTTTACCCCTCTACCTTACGTTGACACTGCCGGTGACCCTTGCCCTATAAAAGGAGGCCCATGCACAACGAGGGGGTTCCACTATTCGCTACTCTCGGGGGGATCATTCGCCACTCTCAGTGATTCAACCCTTGGCAGCTCTAGTGCACGGATTCGCTGGTTTCATACACCACACCACCATTTGCTCGCATTCTTGAGCAAGATCAAATACAACACAATGCAGCAAGAGGGTTTCTGCGACCATCGCGTCCGCTGGGTAAAATCTCCTCGCCCAGCACAGATCGCCTCGATCTGCTCTCTGCGCACCCTCCGCCTCGTGCAAACACGAAGGGGCCCCGGCCCCATAGGTGCCGCGCCACCAGCGCGCGCGACATCTCTGGCGCGCCAGGTAGGGGGCGTCGAGGTTGTGCGGACCTGATCCGGCGTCCGCGCGGCCGCGTTCTTCATCAACCTCTCCAACATCGTCGGCAATTTCATCGACAACTGCACCATGGCCCCGAAGACGAGAGCTTCGAGGGTCGCAGACCCATCTCCATCTTCCCCGCCGCCACCGGAGCCAGCGGTGGGCGGAGGAGAAGCCAGCGGAAGGGTGGACGCCGGCGAGGGCACTCGCGGCGCCACCAGATCCAGGGATCGGGCGGATGACCGCGCCTCGGTCTCCGTAGATCCACGTCCGTCTCAGCACGCGACGACCCAGCAGCGCCGTACCACGAGAGATGGTATCCGCACGCTGAGGCAAGAACAAGCAGGGGGCTCGCGGGATGCTCCGGACTGCTGTCCATGCATGAGCATAGCGAAAGAGGTCGAGGCGGGATTCTGCTCCTCCTAACGTTGTTAGGGGTCCGAGTATATCCAGCTCCTCGCACCGCCGCCTCCGCCCCCTCGCTCCAGCAAGCGCCTCGAGCACTACGATGTCGTCGAGGACGCGCCATCGAGCTCTGAGTCCGGCAAGGACGGCTCTGGTGCTCCCTCCGACAAGCGTACCTCCTCGGAGCGCAGTAAGCCCGGTGAGGACAGCTTCGGTGCTCGTCCCGGCAAACGCGCCTCCCCGGAGTGCTGCGCTGCCGCCAGGGACACACCATTGAGCTCCGCCTGCAAGCGCGAAGAAACAAGAAAAAGAAAAGCTAAGTCGCTCGAGCCTTCGTGCAGAGCATTCCTTAATTCCACGCTCTTATTCGTTATATCCCTCTCGCGTTCGTCGTTTGTGCACAAAACCCGCGCGCTGAGGAGCCTGCTTGTGAATAGCCGCACCCTTACCTTGCTTCGAACACACTCAACGAGTAAAAAGCGAGCCGCGACCAGCTTCGCGCCCTTGTTTCGTTTCGAGTCTGCTCAGCAGGTCAAGTGCGTCGCGGGCTGGACGCGGCAAGGTTGCTTGCCGGAAGCGACGCCAGCCAGCGGGCTGCTGATGTCCCGCACTCAGCAAGCGCGTTAAGCGCCGGCAAGTTCCCTAGAAGCGTAGGGTGGAAGTGCACAAAAGGCGTAAGGTAGAGGGTGTAACGTGGCAAGCCTTACCATGAGGTGTCCTCCGTATGGGAGACTTGAGCGCGAGAGGAGCCAAGCCGTGGTCTAGTTGCGTACTTGGTTTGTTTCCGAGTCCGCTCAACAAACACAAGTGTGCTGCTGCACCCTTATCTTGCTTCCGAGCCTGCTCAGCAAGTTAAGCGTCGCAACTGACCCGGCAAGGTTGCTTGCCGGAAGCGACACCGCCAGCGGGCTGTCCCGCGGCAAGCGTGTTCGCCCCGGCAAACTCCCCGAGAGCGTAGAGTACAAACATACGAAGGGCAAAGCTCGGCATCGTATTGCATAGTCAAGATTTATATACACCTGCGTATACATAAAGCTGTCGCATAGCTACCTCAGCTGTTTTCATGACTGAAATTGCAGCAATGAAGAGGGACCGAAAGACCACACCAGCACATGGGGCCCGGCAAGCCAGGGTCGCCGGGGGCTGCGTGTGCCAAAGTCCCTCCTCGGCGGGCCAGCCTCGCTGGGGGCTGCGAACACCAAGTTTCGTCTCCGGCAAGCCAGAGTTGCTGGGGCATACAGTATCAGATAAGTTTTTCCATCCCTCGTCATGCATCCTCTTATGGACCGGAAGATGCGGGGCTGCGTCTTTGAACGATCGTGTCATGTAAAAACCCGTACGTGGAGGAGCCGAGTCGCGGTCCAGTTGCGTACTTGGTTTGTTTCCGAGTCCGCTCAACAAACACAAGTGTGCCGCTGCACCCCTATCTTGCTTTCGAGCCTGCTCAGCAAGGTAGGCGTCGCAACTGGCCCGGCGAGGTTGCTTGCCGGAAGCGACACCGCCAGCGGGCTGTCCCGCGGTCGATAAGCGTGTTCGCCCCGGCAAGCTCCCCGATAGCGTAAGAACACACAAGGCACGCAGTCAAGTAAAAGACTCATCCGCAAGCTTTCCCTCTTTTCATTAAAAACATCCAATTCAAGACAAGTCCATAGAGGATGAAAAACATGATAGAGAGGATTACAAGTTCTTAAATGCAGCTAATGCCCGAGGGCTTACAAATTAAAAAGATAAGGTGCCCGTAATCCCTCTCTGTTTCTCTGCTCAGAGTTCAGAGGTAGGTCAAGGAGCCCCGGCAAGATAAGCTTGCGGGGAGGGGACCCCGCAAGAAGAGCTTGTCGGGAAGGGCGAAGGAGCGCCTAGGAGGCGTGGCGGTGGCGCCGCCATTCCCAGAGCTGCGCAAGGTGACGGGCATGGGGAAGCGCCGACGGAGCCAGCGACAAGTCCTCGAAGCCCACGGAGAGCCACGGGCGCGAAGACCCCAAGAGAACACCCGGGGCCGCCAGAGCTTGGCGGAGACGGCGCCGGAGGCAGAGCTTGAAGACGGGTAGTGGGGCGTCGGCCGACGCCTCGAGGGCTACTCGCTCTCGTCTTGTGGCGTAACGGCCTTGCCGCCACTCCCCTCTTCCTCTTCTGCTGCCTCTCGCCACCGCCCAAGGAGACGGCCCCGGAGTTCGAAGGCCGGCAACCCAAAGATGGGGTTGCCGGTGGCGCCGAGGCAGCGGTGTCCGACGCCTAGTCGGGCCCGCCATCCCCTCGCCGCCGCTGCCGCTCTCCTCCTCGTCACTTTCGCCGGGAGGAGCCTTCGCTATCCGAGGAGCTGTCTACACAGCAGCGCATCGGGTCCCGTAGTCGCCAAGACCTTGACGGCGAGGAGGTCACCATCCAAGAACGAAATGGAGGGTGAACCCCGCCGTCAAGCTATGGATCCGGCGAACGCCTTCCACCCTCGGTCGAAGAACATCACGCCGGGGCTGGGGACACGACACTCACCCGAGTGCCGCTGATCCCGCAGCCCCTCATGCGCAACTCCATCACGTCGGGTGGATCCGCCCCATCGCGTCTGCAACGGGGCGGCAGCCGGAGGCGACGACGAGGCGCCCGCGAAGCTTGATGAAGAACTCCTGTGTGTCGCCACCGTGTGGACCGCGCCGTGGTCCGGAGACGCCGGGGGAGATGGGGGAGGCGCATCCCCACGGCCGCCTCTCCCTCGACCGCCTCGGCCACGCCCTCGGCCTCGACCGCGGCCACGCCCCCTCCCTCTCCCTCTCGTGGCCGGCTCCACCACCACGGGAGCGAGATGGGGAGCGGTGCGCTGCCTAGAAGCGACCCTCGCCGCTACCGTCGAAGAGCCGGGATTCCCTCCTTCCATGACGGCAAGAAAAACAGAAGACAAAGACGAAGGGAGAAAAGGATGAGTGTGGCCATAGTGCTCCCCTTCCGCCCCTTTTTAAAGAGGCGAGGTGGGGGCTCAACCGCCCCGCTCGGCCAATCAGGAAGCGATAAGGCCAGAGGAGCGGGGCCGGCTCGCCTCCTCCGCCCGTGACGGCCCGGTCTCCCACCTTCGCCGCCCACGACCCCCGTGCATGAGGGCCGCGTGGCGAAAAAGGGGAGCCGGAGCGACGGGTGAAGCGACCCCGCTCTGCGCCACGATCACGGGGTGGACGCCTTAAAGACTGCATGCGCCGCCCACCTGTCCCACGACGCCGCAATCGACGCGTGCCGTTGCAGGAGGGGAGGCGACGGATGCAGGAGCAGAATCGACGCCCCGTGGGCTTCGCATGCCCGTGCACTGTCTTGGGCCTGGCCCAACAGTGCTCGGCACCGTGTGTGGCCCAGGCCCGGGGGCTCCTGTCGGTGTACTAAGGTAGGGGTACCTCAGTACCCCAACTTGTGCACGGGCAGTTGCAGCTTCCCGCGGCAGGACTCACCATATGCTTGCCGGAGATCATCCCTGCTCCATACCAAGCCATTCAAGAACAAAGTGTACGAGACAGAAGCTCAAGACCCCGGCAAGAGGAGCTTGCCGGGAAGGCCGTTCCAGGCCCAAGATTATATCACCCATACAAGGCCCTGGCGAGAGGAGCTCGCCGGGGAGACTAGAAGACTACATCACAGAAGACACGCCTTGGCGCTATACGCGTCCCGACGAGGGCCCGGGGAGCGACAAGATTACAAGCCCGACGAGCTCCCGGGCCCGGCAAGATCAAGACCCCGGCAAGGTACTTGCCGGGAAGGGCTGTGCCGCATGCCCTCACTCCAGGTCATCTGCCCACGCGTCGCCCTCAGCTTTCCCCAGAGACGCGTGGCAGGCGGCTGGGCTGCATGGAGGGTGCGGTGGCACTCCACGGTGGTGGCTGCATCGCCGTGGCAAACGGAGACGCAAGGGCGGGAGCTTTTGGGGCGACGGCGACGGGCATTTAATGCTCTTGTCCCCCTCTGTCAAAAGTAGGTAGAATCCACTGCTCAAGCATCGAGCTGCCTGCTCCCGACTGCTCCAACTACCACCTCTTTTACGTTTTTACCCCTCTACCTTACGTTGACACCTGTCGGTGACCCCTTGCCCTATAAAAGGAGGCCCATGCACAACGTAGAGGGGGTTCCACTATTCGCTACTCTCGCGGGGGGGGATCATTCGCCACTCTCGCGTAGATTCGAACCCTTGGCAGCTCTAGTGCCTGGGATTCGGCTGGTTTCATACACCACACCACCATTTGCTCGCATTCTTGAGCAAGATCAAATACAACACAATGCAGCAGTAGGGTTTTACGCGACCATCGCGGCCCGAAGCTGGGTAAAAATCTCCTCGCCCCGCGCGCATCGCCTCGATCTGCTCTCTGCGCACCCTCCGCCCTCGTACCGAACACACGAAGGGGCCCCGGCCCCATAGGTGCCGCGCCACCAGCGCGCGCGACAATTTACCCTTCATAAGGGCCCTGTTCATCGAATCCGCTCCAACTAAAGTGGGGGAGGCAGACACCCGCCAGCCACCTTATACAACTAGTGCATGTCAATCGGTGGAACCGGTCTCACGTAAGCGTACGTGTAAGGTTGGTCCGGGCCGCTTCATCCCACAATACCGTTGAAGCAAGAAAGGACTAGTAGAGGCAAGTAAGTTGACAAGATCCACGCCCACAACAAAATTGTGTTCTACTCGTGCATTAGAGAACTACGCATAGACCTAGCTCATGATGCCACTATTGGGGAACGTTGCAGAAAATTAAAATTTTTCCTACGGTTTCACCAAAATCCATCTATGAGTTCATCTAAGCAACGAGTAATGGGAGAGAGTTTGCATCTACATACCACTTGTAGATCGCGTGCGGAAGCTTGCAAGGTGATGATGGAGTCGTACTCGACGTGATTCAGATCACCGATGTCCAAGTGCTGAATGGACAGCACCTCCGTGTTCAACACACGCACGGGACGGGAGACGTCTCCTCCTTCTTGATCCAGCAAGGGGGAAGGAGAGGTTGATGATGATCCAGCAGCACGACGGCGTGGTGGTGGATGCAGCAGAACTCCGGAAGGGCTTCGCCAAGCGACTACGGGAGGAGGACGAGGTGTTGCAGGGGGAGGAAGGCGCCAAGCACAAGGGTACAGCATAACCCTCCCTCCCCCCCTTTATATAGGCCTCCAGGGGGGCGCGGGCCCCTGGAGATCCAATCTCCAAGGGGGGGCGGCGGCCAAGGGGGTGGAGTGCCCCCCAAGCCAAGTGGGGCGCCCCCCCACCCCTAGGGTTTCAACCCTAGGCGCAGGTGGGCCTAGGGGCGCACCAGCCCACTATGGGCTGGTTCCTCCCACTTCAGCCCATGGGGCCCTCCGGATGGGTGGCCCCACCGGTGGACCCCGGACCCTTCCGTGGTCCTGTACATTACCGGAGACCAAACTTTCCCGATGGCGAAATACCACTTCCTATATATTATTCTTTACCTCCGGACTATTCCGAAACTCCTCGTGACGTCCGGGATCTCATCCGGACTCAACAACATTCGGTATGCTGCATACTCATATTCATACATCCCTAAGCGCCACCGAACCTTATGTGTAGACCCTACGGGTTCGAGACACACAGACATGACCGAGACGACTCTCGGGCAATAACCAACAGCGGATCTGGATACCCATGTTGGCTCCTACATGCTCCTCGATGATTTCATCGGTTGAACCACGATGTCGAGGATTCAATCAAAACCCTGTATACAATTCCCTTTGTCAATCGGTACGTTACTTGCCCGAGACTCGATCATCGGTATCCCAATACCTTGTTCAGTCTCGTTACATCGCAAGTCACTTTACTTGTACCGTAATGCATGATCCCGTACAACACCTTGGTCACCTTGAGCTCATTATGATGATGCATTACCGAGTGGGCCCAGAGATACCTCTCCGTCATACGGAGTGACAAATCCCAGTCTCGATCCGTGTCAACCCAATAGATACTTTCGAGATACCAGTAGTGCACCTTTATAGTCACCCGATTACGCCAGTGACGCTTTGATACACCCAAAGCACTCCTACGGTATCCAGGAGTTACACGATCTCATGGTCGAAGGAAAAGATACTTGACATTGGCAAAGCTCTAGCAAACGAACTACACGATCTTTGTGCTATGCTTAGGATTGGGTCTTGTCCATCACATCATTCTCCTAATGATGTGATCCCGTTATCAATGACATCCAATGTCCATAGCCAGGAAACCATGACTATCTGTTGATCACAACGAGCTAGTCAACTAGAGGCTCACTAGGGACGTATTGTGGTCTATGTGTTCACACGTGTATTATGATTTCCGGATAATACAGTTATAGCATGAACAAAAGACAATTATCATGAACAATGAAATATAATAATACTTTTATTATTGCCTCTAGGGCATATTTCCAACAAGCTCAAGGAGGATCTCGATGAAAATCTTGCCCTTTGTGTTGTTTCGTTCTAGTTGATCAGTAATGGAGCCCAGTCGGGGTCGATCGGGGACCTTTGTCGCATTTGGGGTTCTTCTTTTATTTTGGTTCCGTAGTCGGACCTTGATTGTATCTGGATGATGTAATGCTTTATTCATGTAATTGTGTGAAGTGGCGATTGTAAGCCAACTATGTATCTCTTTCCCTTATGTATTACATGGGTTGTGTGAAGATTACCTCACTTGCGACATTGCTTTCAATGCGGTTATGCCTCTAAGTCGTGCTTCGACACGTGGGAGATATAGCCGCATCGAGGGTGTTACAACTTAAGCCCAATGTCATGTCATGGTTGATGCACTTGCCGGCGGATTCCATTTCTTCTTGGTCGGATCTGTATCATGAGTTTGTTGGCGCCTTCACTGGAGGCCATCAAGCTCATGGCCAGGCGAGTGATCTCCACATCATCCCCCAGAAGGAAGGGGAAAACCTGCGCAAGTACATCTAGAGGTTCAGCCGGGTGTAGTACAACATCCCAGACATTCACCCCACCACCGTGATCAGCACATTCCATCAGAATGTGTGCAACCGCAAGATGCGTGAAGAGCTGGTGATGAACAAGGTCAAAGATGTGGCCGAACTTTATGTTTTGGCCGATAGATGCGCTCGAGCTGAAGATGGGAGGAAGTACCCCGGCGAGGACGCTGGTGCGGAAACCGACTCCACAGACGATGATACCACCGCCCCGATGAAGATGGGCCGATGCTGCAACAGAAAGCGCAAGGGCAAGGTCGTGCTTGCCTTTGAGGGATCCGACGAAGCCGGTGCTGCCAAGAAGGCCAAGGCAAGCGACCCTGACAAGGAAGTTGCCGGGTGCGTCTCTTGCTGGGCCTTGGCGGCTGCCGACAAGCCAGGAAGCTCCGACAAGCAGTACTGCAAGATCCATCGCACCAAGGGCCACGACCTCCATAACTGCCGACAAGTTGAGCTGCTTGCCGAGAAGCAAAAAGCTGAGTATGAGACACGGGACAAGGAGAAGGGACAGGATGGTGCCGAAGGATCCAGCAAGAAGCGTGGTGGCCAAGAAGACCAAGAAATCCAGAGCTGCACCACCAGAGACCAAGAAGCTTTCACCATAAGCTCCACCCTCGATAGCAAATAGGAAGGCGCGCTTGTCGCTTTCCCGTGGGTGAATGTTCATGTGTTTGCATGGAAAGCATCCGACATCCTCGGCGTTCCCAGGGAAGTGATTGAGCTCCACCTTGCTATCTGTCCTCATGCGCGACCCGTCAAGCAGAAGGTCAGGAAGAACGCTTAGGAAAGGTACGAGTTCATCACAGAAGAGATCAGGAGGTTGGAAGCGGCAGGCTTGGTGAGAGGAGTGCTCCATCCGACGTGGTTGGCCAATCCGGTGGTGGTGCGCAAGGCAAATGGGAAGTGGTGGTTGTGTATTGATTACACAGATATCAATAAGGCATGTCCAAAATACCCTTTCCCGTTGCCGCGCATCGACCAGATTGTTGACTCCATGGTCGGGTGTGACCTATTGCAATTCCTTGACGCCTACTCAGGATATCAACAAATTTTCATGACGAGAGAAGATGAAGAGAAGATAGCATTCATCACCCCATGTGGTACGTATTGCTTTTTACGAATGCCTTTCGGTTGAAGAGTGCTGGCTTGATGTTTGCAAGAGCAGTCCAAATTGGTTTTGAGCCCCAGCTACATAGAAATATGGAAGCTTATATGGATGACATAGTGGTCAAAACCAAGGACAAGGCAACACTTGTGCAAGATTTGGAAGAGACGTTTGCAAATTTGCGCAAGATCAACCTCAAGCTGAACCCTGAGAAGTGTGTCTTTGGCATTCCGTCCGGCAAGCTTCTCGGGTTCTTTGTGTCGTAGCATGGGATTGAGGTGAATCCAGACAAGATCAAGGCCATTGAGAAGATTGAGGCACCTAGGCGGATCAGGGATGTGGGTCGGCTCACTAGCTGCATTGCCGCCATGAGCAGATTCATCTCCAAGTCTGCTGAGCGTGCCCTTCCCTTTTTCAAAATATTGAAAAAGGCAGGCCCAATGGAGTGGACCCCAGAGGCTAAAGCAACACTGCAGGACTTGAAGAAATACCTTTGCTCCACGCCGATACTAGTTGCACCTAAACCACAAGAGCCACTGCTACTGTATCTGGCGGCAACGAATCAAGTGGTCAGCGCCACACTAGTGGCATAGAGGGAGATTGACGAAGGGGCAGTGGCAACAGCAGGACTGGCGGATGGTGAACCATGGCTCCCCCCAGCAGGGCCTAGTCCCGGCAAGGCAAGGCCCCCGGCAAGGTCCGACGTCGGTGGGACACGGCCTGTGCAACCAAGTGAAGTGGTGCAGAAGAAGAAGATGATGCAGCACCCGGTTTACTTTGTCAGCTCCCTCTTGCAGGGGGCTAGGTCAAGGTACTCCGGTGTGCAGAAACTGCTCTTCGGCCTCCTTATGGCCTCGAGGAAGCTGCATCATTACTTCCAAGCGCACGAGATCACCGTTGTCACCCACCTCCCGTTGCATCGGATACTGCATAATCCGGAGCAACCGGGAGGATTGTGGAGTGGGCCTTGGAGCTGTCGAGCTTTGGTTTGAAGTTTGAAAGCACTTCGACAATCCAGAGCCGGGTCTTGGCAGAGTTCATTGCAGAGTGGACCTCGACGCCCGACAAAGCGATCCAGGAGACCACTCTCCCCGGCAAGGAAACAAGCCGCAACTGGATTATGTACTTTGGCGGGGCTTTCTCGCTACAAGGCGCCGGTGCTGGTGTGCTACTCGTCGCACCCACCGGAGAGCACCTCAAGTATGTAATCCAGATGCACTTTCCCAGGGAGATGTCGATGAACAACACTACTGAATATGAGGTATTGCTTGCCGGTCTCAGGATCGCGGCAGACCTTGGGGTCAAGAAGCTCATCGCCAGGGGTGATTCACAGCTTGTCGTCAGACATGTCAACAAGGATTATCAAAGCCCGTTGATGGAAGCCTACGTGGATGAGGTGAGGAAGCTGGAGGAGCGTTTTGATGTTATACAGGCGGAGCATGTTCCCCGAGTGGAGAATGACATCACCGACTACCTGTTGAAGCGCGCTGCCCTCAAACTACCTGTGGAACTAGGTACTTTTGTGCTTCGGTTAACTCAACCATCCGTCGAACCATCAATAGAGCAGAACAAGCAGTGGAAATCAGGCCCCGGCAAGTACTTTGCCACCGAGCTCCCTGGAGCCGCTGGCGAAGATGTTGCCGTGGACACTGAGCCTGCCGTGGGGCAACTGACTCTGACAGGGCGCCAAGCCCTGGCCGTAGAGACAGCCGCTCCCATGGTAGAGGAAATGCCTTTAGTCCTTGCCGTCGAGCCCCAGGCTCTGGCATGGGCACAGCATACCGTCCGATTCCTCCAAACAGGGGAGCTTCCTAAGGAATATGAAGAAGCGAAGAAAGTACCACGTCGGTCTGCCATGTACCAATTTGTTGACAAGGTTCTATACAGAAAAAGACCAAACGGTGTGAAATTGAAGTGCATTCCCCGGGAGGAAGGACTGGAGCTGTTGGCAGAGATACCCGAAGGCATATGTGGCTCCCACATAGGGTCGAGGGCCCTTGCCGGCAAGGCCTTCCGGCAAGGTTTCCTCTGGCCCACTGCCCTCCAGGATGCAACAACACTAGTAACCAAGTGTGAAGCATGTCAGTTCCATTCAAAGAAGCTTCATCAGCCAGCTCAAGCCCTTCAAAATATTCCCTCTCTCCTGGCCATTTTCGGTCTGGGGGCTCGACATACTGGGCCCTTTCCCCTGCACTGTCGGGGGCTTTGAGTACTTGTACGTTGCAATCAACAAGTTCACAAAGTGGCCGGAGGTGGAAGTAGTGAGGAAGGTGATAGCGCAGCCAACCGTCAAATTCTTCAAGGGGCTAGTCTGTTGTTTTGGTGTGCCAAACAGAGTCATCACCGACAACGGCACACAGTCACAAGCCACACCTTCATGCAATACATCGAAGACCTCGACAGCAAGGTATGTTTCGCTTCCGTGGCACACCCATGGAGCAATGGCCAAGCGGAAAGGGCTAATGCTGAAGTACTGCGAGGCCTGAGGACAAAGACTTTTGATAGGCTGCACAAGAGCGGAAGGCGCTGGATTGATGAGTTGCCGGCGGTTCTATGGTCGCTCAGAACGACGCCAAATCGAGCCACCGGTAGTTCTCCCCACGGAACTCTCATACAGGTCACCTCGAGTGCTCGCTTATGACGAGCTTGAGCAAGAGCGATTGCAGCAAGATGATGCAATGCTCCTCGAGGAAGATCGTCTTCGGGCGGTTGTGAGAGCAGCATGCTGCCAGCAAACCTTGCGCCGCTACCATAGCCACAAGGTTCATGCCCAAAGCTTTGAGGAAGGCGACCTTGTTCTTCGGCGCGTTCAATCGGCCAAGAATTCCAACAAGTTGACACCAAAGTGGGAAGGCCCTTATCGGGTGATACGAGGCACCAGGCCCGGTGCAGTCTGCCTGGAGACCAAAGATGCCATTCTAGGGAGCAATTCCTGGAACATCGAGCATCTTCGCAAGTTTTACCCATAAGGTGCGGTTGTCGGGCCCCCCGGCAGACCACCTTTTGTACAAGCCTTGCCGGCAAGGCATGTAACCCCCTGTAGAAAGCCAGGCGCGGACCCTGAGCATAAATAAATGAAGCGCTGGCACCCTAAGTTATAGCATGCATGCTAGGTTGAGTCTCTCCCTCAGTTAGGGTTGGTAGTGCTTAGTGGCGACTAACCCCTAGCATAGAGGTCGAGTGTGCGTCTCTCTGTTCCTTGCCGTCCTCTTTGGTTTGCAGGGTACATGGACGTTTTCTGCTAAGCTACTTGCGAGAAAGAAAATGAGCCGGCGCTCCGGTCCCGGCAAGCCAAGGTCGCCGAGGACTGAAGATACAAGGGTCCAACCACGGCAAGCCAAGGTTGCCGGGGGGCTGCCGATTCAGATAAGTCTTTCATTCCCCTATTGTGCATTTCCGTATGAGATTGGGATGTATGAAACCTCATTTTATTCCTAAGCCGCCGTGCTCCCCTTTTCCTATACCCAATCCCTGGGTCGGAACTTGGTTGTAGTCGCGGTGACAAGGAAGCAAGCGTAGGGCCTAACCCTACTTCGCCCTTGCCTCCACCGAAAGTGTGAGTATGGTCGAATGAAGTAAGGGAGCAGCAAGGCCTGTTGCCGGGCGACAATGTTTATATTAAAAATAACAAGGATTCGTTCTTTGGTATGGGCTTCGCTCACACACAAAGAACCCGACAAGCACCCTTTTTCATTAATACGTCCCATACAGGTACAGTTCGTACGGAATGTGAACATGAGCAAGGGGATTACAAGTTTTAGATTTAACTAAGGCCCGTAGGCTTACAAACTAAAAAGAGATAAGATGCCCGTATCCCTTTCTTGTCCCTCTCCTCAGGAAACGGAACAAGATTGAAGGAGGGCAAAAGGAGCGCCTAGGCGAGGTACGAGCAGCAGAAGGCACAAAGAGAACATATAGGTAGCCGCCCAGGATAGGGTTGGTGATGATGGTGCCGGGAGCAGAGCTGGAAGATTAGGCAGCGGGCCGCCAATATGCTATGAAGGTGTCGGTGCCATCGTACTCTTACTTGACGGCCCGCCACCTGCCTTCTTCGCCTTCTACGGCCTTCCCACGCCAGCCGCCCAAGGAGGAGACGCCGAGAAGTTCAAGGAGCTGGCCCCGCCCCAGGAGGAAGGGCCAGGTGCAGATGTTGCTGCTGCTGGCGCCGCCCGGGGATGGTGGGTCCGACGCCTAGTCGGACCCGTCATCCTCCTGCCCTCCACCCTCGTTGTCACTGTCACTGTCATCCTCGTCATCGCCCGAAGAGGAGCTTTCGCCATAAGTTGAGCTCTCCGCACAGCACCCTAGCCTGTGTCCTGAGCGCCCGAAAACCTTGACGAACAGCAAGTCACTCTCCGCCAGCTTGAAGCAGAAGACGTGCCCATCCATAAGGCAATGGGCGTGTGCAAAAGTTTTCCATCCCTGGCGAAGTACCATCACTTGAGGGGTGGGGAACCTTGTGTTCACCCACATGTCGTCGTGGCAACACCCCTTCATGTGAAGCCTCAGCTGCTGTGGCTGGTCGACCTCCAGCACGCTCGCGAATGCCCGGGGAAGACGAAGACTACGGCGCGGCGGCCCGCGCAGCTGCAAGATGAACTCGAGCGCCGAGTCCCCGACATGACCACTCAGTGAAGCAGGAGGAGATGGCGACGGAGACGGAGGCGGCGCAGGCGTTCCCACCAACATCTTCTGGCGGGCGTGGAAGGGGAACGTGGAACGACGGTTCCAAGGCGGGGACAGTAAATGAGCAGCGGCCCCGCAGTCTTGGACAGACACGTGAGCCGCCTCTTTACTATTCACCGCAGGATGATGCAGGCATGCTTCAGTCACCCCAGGCACGATCCCCACGTCACGCATTCAACACGGGTGATGGGGAAGCGCAACGAGCAAAGGAGTTACCGCGGTAAAAATCCGCCCCACCTTCCCGCGCACCATTCTGGGCCTAGCCCACCAATGCGTCGCGCTAGTGTGTGGCCCAGGCCCGGGGGCCTCCTGTCGATGTACAGAAGTAGGGGCTCTACCTTGTACCCCTTTACTTGTGCACGGGCAGTCAGAGTCGTGCCCACGGCCATGCCTAGCAGGGTAGAGGAGGGAAGCCAAAGCCACAAAGCAATCAAAGCAACGCAAAGCCAGAAGCACAAAGAACAAGAGGGCGAGGTGGACTCCCCCGGCAAGACCCTTGCCGGGGCGGTCTCCGCGGCCCCGGCAGGAGCCTTGCTGGGGCAACTTGCCCGACACCAGTAGAGCGCGCCACCTTCGAGCCCGAGATTTCCAACGCCACCAACCACGTTGGACCCAAGGCTCGGGAGGCACCTCTATGGTGGCATGCAGATCTTTGTGAAGATCATAAGCATACAAGATCAAATGAGGACCAGAAGACGACGACCCTCGACAAAATCCTTGCTGAGGAAACCCACGAGACCTCCGGCAAGATCCTTGCCGAGGACGACCGCGATGCCACGGCAAGACCTTTGCCGGGGCCCTGCTAAGACCCTTGCCGAGGAAATCCGTGGGGCCGCGGCCAGGCCCGCACCCGCCAAGACTCCACCGTTGTTCCCATGCAGCTGCCAGCCCAACCAGCAAGGCAAGCACCTGCGTGGCGACGTGCGGCCTCTGCAACAACTCAGCAAGCACCCGCGTGGTGTCACGCAGATCTTCGTGAAGACCCCGCCACCGCACCAGTTCAGCAGCCTGCCAGCCTACATGGCACTACACGCCATGCTGGCCCGGCCGCGTGTCGCAGCAAGGCAAAGCGGCGACAGCAAAGAAGGGCACGTCGGTAGCGCATTAAATGCGTTTGTCCGACGCTGCCAGAGGATAGACTCACCAACCGTATGCACCTTCCACCTCCTGTATGCCACTGTGGCATCCCCTTTTTCCTATAAAAGGAGGCCCGAGGCATACTGGAGGGGGATTTGGCTCTTTTGAGCAAGTCACGCACCATAGCTAGCTCAAGAACACTCAAATATACACCAAAGCAGGACTAGGGTATTACGCATCCTCGCGGCCTGAACCGGGGTAAATGATCTGTGTGCTGGCTCTTAGACCCGCTCTTTCCACAACCCCGCGCCTGCCGACCGTAGTAGGGATTCCAGTGATCCCATGGGTGTCATTCCCACGAACAGGTTGCCTCATATTATTCGTCTTTATAATGTCTTTCGTGAAAATGATTGAAAGGAAAACTATGCTCAATTGTTAAAAGAAGAATGCTATAAAATGTTTGGCATAGAATCCATGAATGATGAGCATGATTGCAATGTTGCTAGTATGAATTCTTTGAATATCTGTGATGCTAGTGATATGCAAAGCCATAAGCTTGGGGGTGCTATGTTCTCAATAATATCAAGTTTCCTCTCTTTATGTTGAAAGTTTTTCAGTTGCACTTGTTTTGCCTTCCTTTGCCAGTTGATTCTTGTTCCCATAAAAAATTTTGTCACAAAATCCCTATGCATAGGAAGTGTGTTAGACTTAAATGTGTTTGCTATGTGTTTCATGATGCTCTTGTTATGTTTCAATTCTTATCTTCTATGTGAGCATCATTGAAATCATCATGCCTAGCTAAAAGGCATTAAACAAAAGAGCTTGTTGGGAGACAAACCAACACTTTTACCTACTATATTTGTGTGTTCACATTATTATGCTACTGTAGTAATCATGTTTTATTGCTTTTGTTTCAATAAAATTCCAAGTAAAGCCTTTGGGATGGTGTGGATGATAGTTGACTTGAATCTGTGCAAAAACAGAAACTTTTGCGCTCCGTCCAGGAATTTTAAAAATCCAGTGGATCGTGATTTTGATCTGGATTTTCTAAATGTGATATATATACAAATTCACTACGTTTCCTAATTTTTAAGAATTTTTGGAGTTATATAAGTATGGTTGGTGTACAGATTACTCCAGACTATTCTGTTTTTGACAGATTCTGTTTTCAATACACAATTTGCTCGTTTCCTAGTTTCTTTGGCTTATATTGCTCAATTTAAATTATGGAAATGATAGGCTATAGTATTTTTGTGTGAGAACAATTATGATTCTTTTCTTTGACAGTACCAAAGTGATTGGTTTGCTCTTTATCATACTAACCTATCTCAATAAGTTCTGTTAAGTTTTGTGTGATTGAAGTTTTCAAGTTTTGGGTGAGATGTTGATATGAGGAGAATAAAGAGTGACAAGACCCTAAGCTTGGGTATGCCCAAGGCACCCCAAGGTAATATTCAAGGAAGATCCAAGCAAGTAAGCTTGGGGATGCCCTGGAAGACATCCCCTCTTTCGTCTCCAACATTATCGGCAACCTTACTTGAGGCTATATTTTTATTCATCACATGATATGTGTTTTGCTTGGAGCGTCATTTTCTTTTGATAGGATTTCCTTTGTGTTATTTATAATAATATTTTGTATCTTTTATTTCATAAAAGTGGCAATGATAGCCTTTGCCATGCTTATTTTGCAAGTCTACATGTTGCTGTTTCGAAACAGAAAGTTTATCAATGTTGCAAAAATTCCCGAGAAAAGTCAGAAAGCAATAAAATATTGAAACTTTTTAAGTAGTAAGCTATAATAAATTTTATATAGTGCGATAATTTTTCAGAACTTTCTGGAGTTAGGGAACTATGATAAATCTTGCATTCTTTACAGACTGTACTGTTTTGGCATATTGCTGTTATGATTGCATTGTTTGCATATGTTTGCTTGTTTATTGATTCTATTTGAGGATAGGACTATTAACTATGCAGAGGCATTTAGTATGCAATGTTAAATAATAATTTTAGTGATTTTCTACAGTAGAGAATGATAAGGTTTTGCATTGATTTATACTAACTTATCTCACGAGTTCTTTTTGAGTTTTGTCTGGATGAAGTTTTTAAGATTTAGGGAAACCGTGATATAAGTGGAATTAAGGAGACACAAAAAGCTCAAGCTTGGATGCCCTGTTAGGCAACCCACCTTTCTTCTTTGACAATTATCGGTAAGTTTTTGCTTCTTCACATGAGTTGTGCTATGCTTGGGATGTCATTTTGTTTTGTTTTGCTTGCTATTTTAATAAAATACTTAGACCTGAAAGTTTTAAATAAAAGAGAGTCCTAAAATAGCTACCCATTTACATAACTACTTGCTTGATCTTCTCTTATATCTTTTTTCGATTAGTTTGTCATTTACTCTTGTGCTTCACTTATATCCTATGAGTAAATTGTTGAATGAATTGAATATCATGAAGTTGAAATTATATGTTCATATCATGCCTAGTGGTAGCTTCACGTTGGGTTTAGAAAGTGAAATCTTTTGAAGCTTGACAATCACAATATTGGTCATTCAAGCAATTCATGAATGATTAGTAGAAGGAAGAGAACTTTCACATGCAAATACACTATCTTGGAAATCTTTTGTGATTGTGAGCCCCCATCCAAATATTATATGCCTGTTCATATTCACATAGAAGCTATATTGTCATAGATCCTTCAATATGTGGTGTTTGCCCCCCATATTTGGTATTCAAAAATTCCGCACCAAGTAGAGATACTACTTGTGCATCCAAAAACCCTTAAACCCAAATCTTGTTTTGAGAGTCCACCATACCTACCTATGGATTGAGTAAGACCCTTCAAGTAAGTTGCCATCGTTGCAATAAGGCAATAAAAATTGCTTCTAAAAGTGTTAGATCATTTAGTGCAAGAGAAAATTGAGCATTGTACGAACTTGTGATGGCGAAGAATAAAAGCGATAGACTGCATAATAAAGGTTGCCATCATAAGGGGAAATATAACGTGATTGCGCTAAGGGATTGAGCATACGAACAAAAAGCGCATGACAATGTCTGCTTCCCTCTGCGAAGGGCCTATCTTGTACTTTTATGTATTTACTTTCATGCAAGAGTCAAAGTTTTTCTGTTTATTCCTTTTTATTTTTCTCTTTTAGTAAGCATCATGTGGTGAGGAAAGATCTAGGCACATATATCTAGTTGGATATGGGTAGCATGAGTTATTATTGTTGACATCACCCTTGAGGTGAATACGTTGGGAAGCGAAATTGTAAGCCCCAATCTTTCTATGTGTCCGGTTGAAACGTATTGCTCATGTGTATGCGGTGAGTGTGAGAAATCATAGAAGACCATATGATGGTTGAGTATGTGGAGCTCTTACTTACACTCTATTGAATAAGTTGAATTGCAATTGTTTGGTGACTAAGAATATAGGTTGTCGAGTTTTAAGAGAATTCATTGTTTGAACCTTAACATGTGAATTGGTTGCTACTTTTTCATGATGAGTTTTATGAGAAAGAGTTGCTGTTATGATGCTAGGAAAAGTGATTGAAATTATCATTGATCAAACTTATGCACTTTGCTAGCATTCACACTTTATAATTATCTGTTTTATCATTTACCTACTCGAGGACAAGTAGGAATTAAGCTTGGAGATGCTGATACATCTCCAATGTATCTATAATTTATGAAGTATTCATGCCATGTTTACAACAATTTTATATGGTTTTGGTATGATTTGCATGGAACTAACCCGGACTGACGTTGTTTTCAACAGAACTACTGTGGTGTTGTTTTTTGTGCAGAAATGAAAGTTCTCCAAATGAGCTGAAACTCTTTGACGATTTTTTTGGAACATAAGAGACCCCCGAAGCTTCGTGGAAGGACCAGAAGGTGAAGGAGTAGGGCACAAGATACCAGGGCGCGCCTGGGCCCTTGTCCGTGCCCTGGTGGGTTGTGCTCACCTCGAGGCCCATGTTCGTGTGAAACCAATGCCGAAAATCCTATAAATAGAGAAACCATCAGAAATAACCCTAGATCAGAAGTTCCGCCGCGCACGCATCTGTAGCCACGAAAAACATATCTAGACACCGTTCTGGCACTCCGCCGAAGGGAGAGATCATCACTGGTGTCCATCTTCATCATCCCTGCGACCACCCTGATGAGGAGGGAGTAGTCCACCCTCGGGGCTGAGGGTTTGTACCAGGAGCTATGTGTTTAATCTCTCTCTCTCTCATGTTCTTGAGATGGCACGATCTTGGTGTATCATGGGCTTTGTTAATATAGTTGGATCATATGATGTTTTCCCCTCTCTATCTTGTTGTGATAAAATGAGTTTTCAATTTGAGAATTTGTTTTATCAGATCAAATACTTTTATGGATTTGAGAACACTTGAGGTATGTCTTGCTATGAATACCCGTGGTGACAATGGGTATCATATTGATTCACTTGATATGTGTTCACTCAACTCGCAGATTCCCAAGGTGACATGGGGGTAATCTATGCATAGGGGTTAATGCACGTTCTCGTCTTCGTTTCTCCAGTAGAAATCTTGGGGCACTCTTTGAGGTTCTTTGTGTTGGATCGAGTATTATGAACCTGAAATTGTTTGACACGTATCGTATAATTAACTCATGGATACTTGTGGTGACATTGGAGTATCTTGGTGACATTAGCGTTTATTGATGCGTATCAGATGGTGTTATTTTAGTACAAACTCTTGGGTAGATCAAACAGAAAGAATAACTTTGCGTTATTTTAGTACGAAGTCTTGAATAGATCGAACGGAAAGAATAACTTTAAGGTGGTTTCGTACCCTACAAACAATTTCTTCTTATGTTCTCCGCTAGATAAGAACTTTGGAGTGATTCTTCGTCGCACGTTGAGGGACGGTTATATGATCCAATTATGTTAGCATTGTTGAGAGATTGCACTAACGAAAGTACGGACCCTAGGCCTCATTTTCAAGCATTGCAATATCCTTTGTTCTCACTTTTATCGTTTGCTACCTTGCTGTTTTTTATTTTCAGATTATAAAAATATATTTCTACCATCCATATTACACTTTTATCACCATCTCTTCGCCAAACAAGTGCACCTATACAAATTTTCATTATATTGGGTGTGTTGGGGACACAAGAGATTTCTTGTATTTGATTGCAGGTTTGTTTGAGAGAGACCATCTTCATCCTATGCCTCCCACGGATTGATAAACCTTAGGTCATCAACTTGAGGAAAAATTGCTACTGTCCTACAAAACTCTGTGCTTGGAGGCCCAACACGAGTCTACAACAATAAAGTTGCGTAGAAGACATCAACGCGTCATGTTCATCGGGAGCCAACCGGCTTGGATGGAACAGTCTAAACGGGGTCTGACGTACGGCAAAACGGAGGAAACAGCCATTTGTTCGACCATGTACAGTCAAAATGGGGTCCTGTTCATCGGGAGGGGCCTGGTGTACCGCAAAACAGAGGAAGCGAACATCTATTCAAGTGCCTACGGTAGAAATGGGGTCCTATTGATCGGGAGGGGTCTGGCGTACTGCAAAATGGAAGAAACGGACTTCTGTTAGAGCGCCTATGATGAAAATGGGGGCCTATTCATTGGTAGAGGTGTGGCATACCACAAAACAGGACTCCACGGGCTACTATTCATCAATCATCTACTGCCTCGCTCCAGCATCCACGGGCTACTGTTCATCCACCGTCGACTTCCTTCAGCCTCCACCGGCTATTGTTCATCCAGCCTCTATGGGCTCCTATTCATCCACCCCCAACCGACTTGGGGAGCGGCGGCATCCTCGGAGTCCTGTTCATCCAGCGGCGACCACCTACTACCACGGGGTCCTTTTCATCGAACCCCCGCCAGGAACTGTTCATCCACAGCCAACCAACCAGCTGGACTCACCACATCTCGACTCGTTCTACATATCGCGCGCGCGACAGCAATAGGCACTATTCATCCAGAGGCAACCCAACCGGCCAGCTAGCTATGTCTCACATGGGGGTTGATCGGCTTTAGTAAGAAGCAAAAGCGATCGATCGGGTTCAGTTAGCAGCGAAGGAGTCAGTCGGGTTCAGTAAGCAGCGAAGGGATCAATAAATCGGCTTCAGTACATAGTGCTAGCAGTGCGATCGCTCGAGTTCAGTAAGCGAACGCCTCTTGCTCGAGTTCAGTTATAGAAACACACCTCGCACCACGCGCGCGTATGAGAGAGAAACGAGCAAACCACACTGCATCGCTCAGCCTTGACCACCCACCGTAACCAGGAACTATATGAAAATTTCCTCTCCCTCACTTCTACCATGATTTTTTATGTCATGGACGGCCCAAAGAATGTCATGCAGGTGCGTACCCGGCCCGCCCAGGACGAAGAGCCCATTTTCTGTCATGAGTTTTTGTCATAGAAGTAGGAGCCCACCACACCTATGATGATACGTGTTTTTGTCAAAATTATTGTCATAGAAGTGTAATAACCATGACAAATTTTTTTGTTCGGGCCATAATTTCACGGATGTGTCTTTTTTTGTAGTGCTAGAATGAAGGATTAATGGATATCACGTTTGTGATCTATCGACAAAGCATTACTACATACTCAACCATAACTTACCATATTTTCTCATCAATTCTATGCTATGGTTCATAAATTTGTGTCACCTCTTCCATACTAAAAGCTCTTCCAGGTAATACCTTGTCATGAATTTTATTCTAGGCACAAGTGTGTCCTTCTATGAACTAGTAAGATGCAACCACTGCAGCTGCAACCTTGGGACTACTCCCTTAAAGTCACATCATTTTACATTGGGGTTTTCCTAGTAGTAGATGAGAGGAGTAGCTGAACATATGAACTTCTGGAGTAGATGTCATATCTCTATGTACGTGTTGTCAAGGCTAAAGTCCTCCATGCAAATGATGTTACTGGGAGCTGTGACCCATATGTGGAGATTATGCATTGAAATTAGAGGTCACCACCCGTCACTTTGAGAAGAACTCTAACTTCTAGTTGAACCAGGTATTTGCCTTCCCGAAGGAACGCATCCAATCCTCCTATATTGAGTCCATTGTTAATGACAAGGACTTTGCTAAGGACGATCTCGTTGGGCGAGTTATCTTTGACCTGAATGAAGTTCCACAGAGAGGAGCAAGGGAACCGACTATAGCAACTCCATTTAATTCTATTCTCCATGCATATAATTTCTTGGCATTTATACATTTACTACATATGAAAGTGTATTACACATATGCAATGCAAATATTTTTTTCCTTTAGAAAATGTGAAGTACATAAATGTACAACTCTAACACCAAAATATGCTCAATATTTAGTCCGCGCTCGGATTTTCTTGTAGTAATATATTTCCTAACACAAACCTGAAAGGCTTAGATCTTAAACAATTTAATTTAATTGTATCATTGCGATAGATCCTTCAATTACACCTGAGATCTGAAACCACACCTTACTACAAGCATTGCAATTAAATGCAATGGAAAAATAGCATGCTTTTTCATCTTTATAGTGTCACCATAGCATATCTGAAGGTACACATTATGTTTTAACTAATTTGCTCACTACCACGCTATTCATACCATAGTGTGCTATTTTCATGCTAAATGAAATAAATCGTAGCATTTTTGCGTGTATCGCACACCAGCCCATTAGGCATTGCTGCACAGTCCTAACTTACTCTCACTCTCTCAGATTATACACATATAACATCCCACATGGCCTGGCCTACCCAACTTGTCAACAGTATCCCACCATCTCGCGACCGAGGGCAGCGCCAACATTCATGAGTCGTGAGAGAAGGGGGCAGAGGCTGTTCGTGAATGATAGTTGGTTCTCTTCATCCCATCTCTAATGGAGGCGGAAGCCATGCCTCCAACTCTAGCAAGTAAGAGTTGATGACAGCCAAACACCAAGAGTGCTGGTAAGTCAGCCACCACGTGAGAGCAACCTCTCTTGATCCCATCTCCATGTAGTGGTGTCATTCTCATTCTATTTCCTCCCCAAGTCCCAGTCCTTGCAAATTATAGAATCCTTAAATTACATGATGTATTTACCATTTTTATCCAAAATTCTATCTACAAATATAGCACACTATTAGCATGATATAACATTTGTTGCATCTCAAGAAGGGTGGCCCTAAATCTTGTAGCACGCTATATTTTACATTGATGCAAGTATCTATTGTTCTATTGTTGGTAGAATTTTCAAGTTCTCTTAAAACAGTTTGTGCTACAATGAAATGTAAATTAGGATCATGCCTAGAATGAAGGATTAATGGATATTGCATTTGTGATTTGTAGATAAAGCATTACTGAGTACTCAACCATGACTTACCCTATCTTATCATCAATTCTACACTATGGTTAATAATGATGTGTCACCTATGCCATACTTAAAGCTTTTCCGGGTAATACCTTGTCATGGATTTTATTGCGGGAATAAGTTTGTCCTTCCACGAACTAGTAAGATGCGACCACCACATCCACGACCTTGGGACTACTCCCTTAAAGTGACATCATCGTACATTGAGATTTTCCTAGTAGTAGATGAGATGAGTTGCGGAAAATACGACCTTTTGGAGCAGATGTTGTATCTCTATGTACGTGTTGTCAAGGCCAAAGTCCTTCAAGCATGACTAGGAGCCGTGACCCATATTTGGAGATTAAGCTTGGAAATTACAGGTCACCACCCGTCACTTTGAGAAGAACACTAACTTCCAGTGGAACCAGGTACTTTCCTTCCCAAAGGAACACATCCAATCCTGCTATATTGAGGTCCTCGTTGATGACAAGGACTTTGTTAAGGATGATTTCATTGGGTGCGTTATCTTTGACCTAAATGAAGTTCCAAAGAACAAGGAAACTATCTATAGCTGCTCCATTTAATTAATTCTAGTCTCCATGTATATTTCTCAGGGCATTTCTATAGTGACTATATATGAAAGTGTATTACACATATGCAATGCAAACATTTTTTCCTTCAGAAAATGTGAAGTACATAAATGTACAACTCTGACATCAAAATTTGCTCAATATTTAGTCTGTGCTCGGACGTAGTAATATATTTATTAACACAAACCTGAAACGCTTAGGTCTTGTTTCAAACAATTTAATTTAGTTGTATCATTGCGATAGATCCTTCAATTACACCCGAGATCTGAAACCACGCCTTACTACAAGCATTGTAATTAAATGCAACGGAAAAAATCACGCTTTTTCAACTTTATAGTGTCGCTATAGCATATCTAGAAGGGACACATTATGTTTTAACTAATTTCCTTACTAAAGCTCTATTCGTGCCATATCGTGCTATTTTTACGCTAAATGAAATAAGTTGTAGCATTTTTGCGTGTATCACACTGTAGCACCCATCAGGCAGTGCTACATTAGCCTAACCCTCTCTCACTCTGTTAGACCCTACACATATAACAACCCACACAGCCTGGCCTACCCAACTTGTCACCAGTTTCCCACCATCTCGTGACCGAGGGGGCCCCCAACATTCATTACTCATGAGAAAATGTGGCAGAGGTTGTTCATGAGCGCTAGTTGGTACTCTTCATCCCATCTCCAAAGGAGGTGGCGGCCACGCCTCCAACTCTAGCAAGTAAGTGTTGATAACAACCACACTGTGACGACACTGGTAAATTAGCCAACACATGAGAGCAACCTCTCTTCATCCCATCTCCATGTACTGGTGTCATTCCCATTCTATTTCCTCCCCAAGTCCCCATCCTTGCAAATTATGGAATCCTTAAATTATATGAAGCATTTAACATTTTTTTTCCAAAAAATATATATCCAAATATAGCACACTATTAGCATGGTATAACATTTGTTGCATCTGGAGAAGAGTGGCGCTAAATCTTGTAGCACACTATTTTTACAGTGATGCAAGTATCTATTGTTCTTTTGTTGGTATAATTTGCAAGTTCCCTTAATAATATTTTTTCTACAATGAAATATAATTTAGGATCATTCCTAGAATGATGGATTAATGGATATCGCGTTTGTGATCTATCGACAAAGCATTACTGTGTACTCAACCATGACTTACCATATTTTATCATCAGTTCTACACTATGGTTCAAAATGATGGGTGCTACTTCTTGAGCTTGCGTTAGTTTTTTCCTTGAAGAGGAAAGGGTGATGCAGCAAAGTAGGGATATGTATTTACCTCAGTTAAGAACCAAGGTATCAATCCAGTAGGAGGAACAACCAAGTCTCCAATAGATCCACCTGCACAAACAAACAAACAATTGCACCCAACACGATAAAGGGGTTGTCAATCCCTTTACAGTCACTTGCAAGAGTGAGATCTAATAGAGATAGATATATAAGATAAATAACGGGCAAAATAAAATAAAGGTAATTAAATTGCAGCAAGGTATTTTTGGTTTTTTGGTTTTATAGATCTGAAAATATATGATGGAAAATAGAACCGGGAACCATAGGTTTCACTAGAGGCTTCTCTCTTGAAGGAAAACATATGGTGGGTGAACAAATTTCTGCTGAGCAATTGATAGAAAAGCGCATGGTTATGACAATATCTATGGCAATGATCATGAATATAGGCATCACGTCTGTGACAAATAGACTGAAATGATTCTGCATCTACTACTATTACTCCACACATCAACCGACTCCCGCTTGCATCTAGAGTATTAAGTTCAAAAGAACAGAGTAACACATTAAGCAAGATGACATGATCTAGAGGGATAAACTCAAGCAATATGATATAAACCCCATCTTTGTATCCTTAATGGCAACAATAAAATACATGCCTTGCTACCCCTGCTATCATTGGGTGAGGACACTGCAAGATTGAACCCATCACAAAGCACCTCTCCCATGGCAAGATAGATCAATCTAGTTGGCCAAACCAAATAAATAGACCGGAGATAAATGCAAAGCTATTTAAATCATGCATAAAAGAGTTCAGAGAAGACTCAAATAATATTAATAGATAATCTGATCATAGATTTACAATTCATCAAATCTCAACAAACGCACCGCAAAAGAAGATTACATCAGATAGAACTCCAAGAACATCGAGCAAAACTTTGTATTGAAGATCAAAGATAGAGAAGAAGCCATCTAGCTACTAGCGATAGACCCGTAGGTCTGTGGTAAACTACTCACACATCATCGAAATGGCAGCAAGGTTGGTGTAGAGGCCCTCCATGACCGAATCCACCTCTGACAGAGTGCCAGAAAAGGCCCCAAGACGGGATCTCACGAGAACAGAAGCTTGCAGCGGCGGAAAAGTATTTTTGTGGATGCTGTATAGGGGGAATATATATTTGGGTATTTATGGAGCTGGAATTTGGCTTATGAGGTCTACGAGGGGCCCACAAGCCAGGGGGCGCGCCCTACCCCCCAAGGCGCGTCCCTAGGGCTTGTGGCTGCCTCATAGGTCTTCTGGCCTCCTCCCCATGTCTCCTGGTTTTCTTCTGGTCCAAAAAAATCACCGCAAAGTTTTATTCCATTTGGACTCCATTTGATATTCCTTTTCTGAAAAGTCAAAAACAAGGAAAAAACAACAACTCGCACTGGGCACTAGGTTAATAGGCCAATCCCAAAAAATGATATAAAATAGTACCAAAATGCATATAAAACATTCAAGATGGACATTATAATAGCATGGAGTAATAAAAAATTATAGATACGTCGGAGACGTATCAAACATAGCTTAATTCCTGCTCGTCTCGAGTAGGTAAATGATAAAACAAAACTTTTGATGTGGAATACTACCAAACATGTTTATCAATTTTATTTTTTTTATGTGGTATGAATATTCAGATCCATAAGATTCAAAAAAAAAGTTTAATATTGACATAAAAACAATAATACTTCAAGCATACTAATAAAGCAATCATATTTTTCAAAATATCATGGCCAAAGAAAGTTACCCCTACAAAATCATATACTCTGGTCATGCTTTATCTTCATCACACAATGTATTTATCATGCACAACCCCGATCACAAGCCAAGCAATTGTTTCACACTTTTGATGTTCTAAAGCCTTTTCAACTTTCACGCAATACATGAGCGTGAGCCATGGATATAGCACTATAGGTGGAATAGAATATGATGGTGGAGGTTGTGTGGAGAAGAACAAAAGGAGAAAATCTCACATCAACTAGACAAATTAATAGGCTACGGAGATGCCCATCAATTGATATCGATGCAAGTGAGTAGGGATTGCCATGCAACGGATGCACTAGAGCTATAATTGTATGAAAGCCCAAAAGAAAACTAAGTGGGTGCGCATCCAACTTGCTTGCTCACGGAGACCTAGGGTAATTTAAGGAAGCCCATCACTGGAATACACAAGTCAAGTTCTATAATGAAAAATTCCCACTAGTAATATGAAAGTGAGAAAATAGGAGACTCTCTATCATGAAGAACATGGTGCTACTTTGAAGCACAAGTGTGGAAAAAGGATAGTAACATTGTCCCTTCTCTCTTTTTCTCTCTTTTTTCTTTTTTCTTCTTTTGGGCTCTTTGGCCACCTTTTTTTAGTGGGCTCTTTGGCCTCTTTTTTATATTTTTGTCCGGAGCCTCATCTCTACTTGTGGGAGAATCGTAGCCTCCACCATCCTTTCCTCACATGGGACAATGCTCTAATAATGATGACCATCACACTTTTATTTCTTACAACTCAATACTCGAACAAACATATGACTCTATATGAATGCCTCAGGCATATGAGAACAATATGACAATGATGGCGTGTGTCATAATGAACGGTGGAGGTTGCATGGCAATATATATTGGAATGACTATGGAAATGCCATAATAGGTAGGTGCGGTGGCTGTTTTCAGGAAGGGTATATGGTGGGTTTAATGCACCGGCAAAAATTGTGCGGTACTAGAGAGGCTAGCAATGATGGAAGGGTGAGAGTGCGTATAATCCATGAACTCAACATTAGTCATTAAAAACTCATATATTTATTGCAAAAAATATTATCCCTCAAAACAAAGTAATAATACGCATGCTCCTAGGGGGATAGATTGGTAGGAAAAGACCATTGCTCGTCCCCGGCTGCTACTCATGAGGAAGACAATCAAAAATAAATCATGCTCTAACTTTATCACACAACGGTTCACCATACGTGCATGCTTCAGGAATCACAAACTTTAACACAAGTATTTTTACCCAACCACAATTACCAACTAGCATGACTCTAATATCACCATCTTTACATCCAAAAACAAATGCAATGAATCCAACTTCTCATATATTCAATGATCTTCATGAAAGTTTTTATTATATCCCTCTTGAATGCCCATCATATTAGGACTAAATTCATAACCTAAACCAATTGCCATACTATTTTCAAGACTCTCAAAATAATATAAGTGAAGCATGAGAGTTCATAAATTTCTATAAAATAAAACCACCGCCATGCTCTAAAAAGGTATAAGTGAAGCACTAGAGCAACTGCCTAGCTCAAAAGATATAAGTGAAGCACATTGAATATTCTAACAAATTCATGACTAATGTGCGACCCTCTCAAAGGGTGTGTACAGAAAGGATGATTGTGGCAAACTGAAAAGCAAAGACTCATATAATACAAGACGCTCCAAGCAAAACACATATCATGTAGTGAATAAAAATATAGCCTCAAGTAATTTTACCGATGGATTGAAGACAAAAGAGGGGATGCCATCTAGGGCATCCCCAAGCTTAGATGGTTGGTTCTCCTTGAATTTAACTTGGGGTGCCTTGGGCATCCCCAACCTTAGGCTCTTGCAACTCCTTACTCTGTTGTCCATCAAAACTTTACCCAAAACTAGAAAACTTCACAACACAAAACTCAACAGAAAACTCATAAGCTCCATTAGTATAAGAAAAGCAAATCACCACTTAGGTACTGTTGTGAACTCATTTTAAATTCATATTGGTGTTATATATACTGTATTCCAACTTCTCCATGGTTCATACCATGTACTACCCATAGATTCATCAAAATAAGTAAACAACACATAGAAAACAGAATTTGTCAATAACAGAACAGTCTGCAAAGATATGAATATTAATCATACTTCTGTAAAAAAAATCCGAAAAATTAGGACAAAAGAGGACATTCATATATAAATCTTGTGTAAAAAATTCAGAGCTTTATCGCGCTTCTGTGAATTTTCAAAATTCCAGCATTGGACGCAAAAGTTTTTGTTTTTCAGCATGATGAAATCAACTATCACCATAGATCATCCAAAGGTTTTACTTGACACAAACACTAATTAAAACACTAAAACATAATTATTACAGAAGTAATATTGTTGGTTTATTCAAAAACATAAGCAAAAACAAAAAAACACAAAATAAAAATTGGATTACCTCCCAACAAGCATTATTGTTAATGCCCCTAGCTAGGCATAAATAGATCTAGGTGTTGTCATCTTTGGTATTTAATCTATAAGTAGCCCTCATAATAGATTCATATGGCAACATAATTTTCATTCTTGTAAAGTGTTCCATGCCCTTCCTTAATGGAAACTGAAATCTAAGTTTCCTTCTTTCATATCAATAATTGCATCAATAGTTGTAAGGAAAGGTCTACCAAGAATAATATGGCATGTGGAATTGCAATCTATAGCAAGCATAATAAAATCTACAGGACATAATTCCTATTTGCAACAATAAGCATCACTAATCCTTCCTATAGGTTTCTTAATAGTGGAATCCGCTAGAAGCAAATTCAAAGAACAATAATCAAGTTTATTGAAACCAAGCACATCACAAAGAGTCTTTGGAATAGTGCAAATGCTAGCACCCAAATCACATAAAGCATAGCACTCATAATATTAATCTTAATTTTTATAGTAGGTTCCCACTCATCGTAAATCTTTGTAGGGATTGAATCTTCCAACTCAAGTGTTTATTCAAAAGATTTCATCATAGCATCAACAATATGTTGTGAAAAATCCTTATTTTGATTATAAGGACGGGTAAAATTAAGCATGAATTGCAACAAGGAAATACAATCAATTAAATAGCAATTATCATAGTTAAAGTCCTTGAAATCCAAAAGAGTGTGTTCATCGCTACCTAAAGTTTTGACCTCTTCAATCCCACTTTTATCAGAAAAATTCATTAAGATCATCACCCTCCAAATTATTGGGACACCTTCTAGCTACAGTTGACTCATCTCTAGTTCCATCTTGATCAACTTTTATATTGGAAAATAAAGATTCAATAGGAGTCACACCAATTACTTTAAGATCTTCATCATTATTCTCACACAAACTAGAAGAACATGCTTTTACAAACCAATCTTTCTTAGCACGCATCCTAGCGGTTCTTTCTTTTCTTTCATTAATAGAGATTATATAGTTTTTAAGGCTCATTAATATCATGCTTAGGTGGCATACATCTCATCTTCAAAGAGTCAATCTGAAGAGAAATCTTATCAACGTTCCTAGCCAAATCATCAACCTTAAGCAGTTTTTCTTCTACCACATCATTGAAAATAATTTGATAATTTATAAAATACATAATATTATTCTCAAGATCAGAAGGTATCTTACTATAATTTCCATAAGAATTGTTGTAGGAATTACCATAATTATTAGAGGAATTACTAGGAAACGGCCTAGGATTAAAATTGCCTCTATACGCATTAATACCAAAATAGGTCCTACCAACAAAATTCACATCCATAGATTCATATTGTTCTCAATGAACGTAGACAAAGGCATATCATTAGGATCAATAGGAGCACTCTTACTAGAAATCAATTTCGTAAGTTCATCCGTCTTTCCACTCAAAGTATTAATTTCTTCAATCGCATGCACTTTTTTTACTAATGGAAGATATTTATGCCATTGAGAGTAATTTGCCATAATATTATCTAGGAGTTTAGTAGCTTCTCCTAATGTGATTTCCATAAAAGTACCACCCGTGGCAGAATCTAAAAGATTTCTAGATGCAAAATTCAATCCTGCATAAATTTTTTGTATGATCATCCATAAACTTAAACCATGAGTAGGGCAATTTCTTATCATTAATTTTATCCTCTCCCAAGATAATTTCATCCTCTCCCAAGATTGTGCAACATGTTCATGATCTAGTTGCTTAAAATTCATTATATCATTCCTAAGGGAGATGATGTTAGTGGGAGGAAACAACTTGGAGACAGAAGCATCTTTACACTTATCCCATGAATCAATACTATTTTTAGGCAAAGATGAAAACCAAGTTTTAGCACGATCTCGTAGTGAGAACGGAAATAGGTTCAATTTAAAAATATCATTATCCACATCTTTTTTCTTTTGCATATCACATAATTCAACGAAACTGTTTCATTAGGGTCTGGCGTACACCAAAATGGAAGAAACGGACTTCTATTAGAGCGCCTATGATGAAAATGGGGTCCTATTCATTGGGAGGGGTGTGGCGTACCACAAAACATGACACCACGGGCTACTATTCCTCCACCTTCTACTGCCTCGCTCCAGCATCCACGGGCTACTTTTCATCCACCGTCGCCTTCCTCCAGCCTCCACCGGCTATTGTTCATCCAGCCTCCATGGGGTCTTGTTCATCCACCCCCAACCGCCTTGGGGTGCGGCGGCATCCTTGGAGTCCTGTTCATCCAGCGGCGACTGCCTACTACCACGGGGTCCTTTTCATCGAACCCCCACCAGGAACTATTCATCCATAGCCAACCAACCATCTAGACTCACCACGTCTCGACTCGTTCTACATATCACGCGCGTGGAAGCAACAAGCACTATTCATCCAGAGGAAACCCAACCGACCAGCTAGCTGCGTCTCGCATGGGGGTTCGATCGGCTTCAGTAAGTAGCAGAAGGGATTGATCGGGTTCAGTTAGCAGCGAAGGAATCGGTCGGGTTCAGTAAGCAGCGAAGGGATCGATCGATCGACTTCAGTACATAGTGCTAGCAGTGCGATCGCTCGAGTTCAGTAAGCGAATACCTCTTGATCGAGTTCAGTTATAGCAACACGCCTCGCACCACGCATGCATATGGGAGAGAAATGAGCAAACCACACTGCATCGCTCGGCCCGGACCACCCACCGTAACCAGGAACTATACGTAAATTTCCTCTCCCTGACTTCTACCATGATTTTTTATGTCATGGACAGCCCAAAGAATGTCATGCAGGTGCGTACCCGGCCCGCCCAGGACGAAGAGCCCATTTTCTGTCATGATTTTTTGACATAGAAGTAGGAGCCCACCACACCTATGATGATACGTGTTTTTGTCAAAATTATTGTCATAGAAGGGTGATAACCATGACAGACTTTTTTTGTTCGAGCCATAATTTTACGGATGTGTCTTTTTTGTAGTGCTAGAATAAAGGATCAATGGATATCCCGTTTGTGATCTATAGAAAAAGCATTACTCTGTACTCAACCATAACTTACCATATTTTCTCATCAATTTTAGGTTCATAAATTTGTGTCACCTCTGCCATACTTAAAGCTCTTCCAGGTAATACCTTGTCATGAAATTTATTCCAGGCACAAGTGTGTCCTTCTATGAACTAGTAAGATGCAACCAACGCAGCCGCAACCTTGGGACTACTCCCTTAAAGTCACATCATCATACATTGGGGTTTCCTAGTAGTACATGAGAGGAGTAGCAGAACATATGAACTTCTGGAGTAGATGTCATATCTCTATGTACGAGTTGTCAAGGCTAAAGTCATCCATGCAAATGATGTGACAGGGAGCTGTGACCCATACGTGGAGGTTATGCATTGAAATTAAAGGTCACCAGGTGTCACTTTGAGAACAACACTAACTTCTAGTTGAACCAGGTATTTGCCTCCCGAAGGAACACATCCAATCCTCCTATATTGAGTTTATTGTTAATGACAAGGACTTTGTTAAGGACGATTTCATTGGGCGAGTAATCTTTGACCTGAATGAAGTTCCACACAGAGGAGCGAGGGAACCGACTATAGCTACTCCATTTAATTCTAGTCTCAATGCACATAATTTCAAGGAATTTATACACTGACTACATATGAAAGTGTATTACACATATGCAATGCGAACAGTTTTTCCTTTAGAAAATGTAAAGTACACAAATGTACAACTCTAACATCAAAATATGCTCAATATTTAGTCCACGCTCAGATTTTCTTGTAGTAATATATTTCCTAACACAAACCTGAAATGCTTAGTTCTTAAACAATTTAATTTAACTGGATCATTGCGATAGATCCTTCAATTACACCCGAGATCTGAAATCATGCCTTACTACAAGCATTGCAATTAAATGCAACAGAAAAAATAGCATGCTTTTTCATCTTTATAGTGTCGCCATAGCATATTTGAAAGGTACACATTGTGTTTTACCTAATTTCCTCACTGCCACGCTATTCATACCATAGCGTGCTAATTTGACGCTAAATGAAATAAAATTGTAGCATTTTTGCGAATATCTCACACCAGCCCATCAGGCATTGCTGCATAGTCCTAACTCACTCTCACTCTCTCAGATTCTACACATATAACATCCCACATGTCCTAGCCTACCCAACTTGTCACCAGTATACCACCATCTTGTGACCGAGGGCGGCGCCAACATTCATGAGTCGTGAGAGAAGGGGGCGGAGGCTGTTCGTGAATGAGAGTTGGTTCTCTTCATCCCATTTCCAATGGAGGCGACAGCCATGCCTTCAACTCTAGCAAGTAAGAGTTGATGACAACCAAACGCCAACAGTGCTGTTAAGTCAGCCACCACGTGAAAGGAACCTCTCTTCATCCCAGCTCCATGTAGTGGTGTCATTCTCATTCTATTTCCTCCCCAAGTCCCAATCCTTGCAAATTATGGAATCCTTAAATTGCAAGATGTATTTAGCATTTTTATCCAAAATTCTATCTAAAAATATAGCACACTATTAGCATGATATAACATTTGTTGCATCTCAAGAAGAGTGGCGCTAAATCTTGTAGCACGCTATATTTTACATTGATGCAAGTATCTATTGTTCTATTGTTGGTAGAATTTGCGAGTTTTCTTAATTTTTTTGTGCTACAATGAAATATAAATTAGGATCATGCCTATAATGAAGGATTAATGGATATCACGTTTGTGATTTGAAGATAAAGCATTATTATGTACTCAACCACGACTTACCCTATCTTATCATCAATTCTACACTATGGTTCATAATGATGTGTCACCTATTCCATACTTAAAGCTCTTCCTGGTAATACCTTGTCATGGATTTTATTGCGGACACAAGTGTGTCCTTCTATGAACTATTAAGATGCAACCACCACAGCCACGACCTTGGGACTACTCCCTTAAAGTTAAATCATCGTACATTGGGGTTTTCCTAGTAGTAGATGAGAGGAGTTGCAGAACGTACGACCTTCTGGAGAAAATGTTGTATCTCCATGTATGTGTTGTCAAGGCCAAAGTCCTTCATGCATGACTAGGAGCTGTGACCCATATGTGGAGATTAAGCTTGGAAATTACAGATCACCACCCATCATTTTGAGAAGAACACTAACTTCCAGTGGAACCAGGTATTTGCCTTCCCAAAGGAACGCATCCAATCCTGCTATATTGAGGTCATCGTTAATGACAAGGATTTTGTTCTGGATGATTTTATTGGGTGAGTTATCTTTGACCTAAATGAAGTTCCAAAGAACAAGGCAACTGGCTATAGCTGCTCCATTTAATTCTAGTCTCCATGCATATTTTTCAGGGCATTTCTACAGTGATTATATATGAAAGTGTATTACACATATGCAATGCAATCATTTCTAAATTCAGAAAATGTGAAGTACATAAATGTACAACTCTAACATCAAAATATGCTCAATATTTTAGTCCTCTCTCAGACGTAGTAATATACTTCCTAACACAAACCCGAAACGCTTAGATCTTGTTTCAAACAATTTAATTTAACTGTATCCTTGCGATATATCCAACAACTATACCCGAGATTTGAAACCACGCCATAGTTGAAGCATCGCAATTAAATACAAAGGAAAACTAGCACGCTTTTTTAGCTTTATAGCGTCGCTATAGCATATCTAGAAGGCACACATTATGCTTTAACTAATTTCCTCACTATAGCGCTATTCGTGCCATAGTGTGCTATTTCGACGCTAAATGAAATAACATTTTTGCATTTTTGCGTGTATCACATGACAACCCATCGGGCATTGCTGCATTAGCTTAACTCACTCTCACACCATTAGACGCTACACATATAACATCCCACATAGCCTAGCCTACCCTACTTGTCACTAGTTTCCCACCATGGCACCATCTCTTGACCAAGGGCGGCCCCAACATTGATTACTCATGAGAGAAGGTGGCAGAGGTTGTTTGTGAGTGACCGTTGGTTCTTTACATCCCATCTCCAATGGAGGCGGTGGCCAGGCCTCCAACTCTAGCAAGTAAGCGTTGATGGCAACAACTAGCCAACGGCTCTGGTAAGTTAGCCACCACGTGAGAGCAACCTCTCTTCATCCCATCTCCATGTAGTGGTGTCATTCTCAATCTATTTCCTCCCCAAGTCCCCATCCTTGGAAATTATGGAATCCTTAAATTATTTGAAGCATTTAACATTTTTATTAAAAAAAACTATGTCCAAATATAGCACACTATTAGCATGCTATAACATTTGTTGCATCTGGAGAAGGGCGGTGCTAAATCTTGCAGCACACTATTTTTTACAGTGATGTAAGTATCTATTGTTCTATTGTTTCTAGAATTTGCAAGTTCTCTTAATAATTTTTTTGCTACAATTAAATATAATTTAGGATCATGCCTAGAATGAAGCATTAATGGTTATCGCGTTTCTGATCTATCGACAAAGCATTACTATGTACTAAACCATGACTTACCATATTTTATCATCAATTCTACACTATGGTTCAAAATCATGGGTCACCACTACCATACTTAAAGTTCTTACTGGTAATACCTTGTCATGGATTTTATTGCAGGCACAAGTGTGTCCTTTTATGAACTAGTAAGATGCAGCCACCATAGCTGTGACCTAGTGACTAATCCCTTAAAGTCACATCATCATACATTGGGGTTTTCCTAGTAGTAGATGAGAGGAGTAGCAGAACATATGACCTTCTGGAGTAGATGTCGTATCTCTATGTACGAGTTGTCAAGCCAAAGTCCTCCATGAAAAGGATGTGACTGGGAGTTCCAACCCATATCTGGAGATTAGGCTTTGAAATTACATGTCACTACCCGTCACTTTGAGAAGGACACTAACTTCCAGTGGAACCAGGTATTTGCCTTTCCGAAGGAACGCATCCAATCCTGCTATATTGAGGTCATTGTTAATGAGAAGGACTTTGTTCAGGATTATTTCATTGGGAAAATTATCTTTGACCTAAATGATGTTAGAAAGAGAGGAGCGAGGCAACTGGATATAAATGCTCCATTTAATTCTAGTCTCCATGCATATTTTTCAAGGCATTTCTACAATGAGTACATACGAAAGAGTATTACATATATGCAATGCAAACATTTTTTTCCTTCAGAAAATGTGAAGTACATAAATGTACAACTCTAACATCGGAATATGCTCAATATTTAGTCCGCGCTCGGACGTAGTAATATATTTCCTAACACAAACCTAAACGCTTAGATCTTGTTTCATACAATTTAATTTAACTGTATCATTGCGGTAGATCCTTCAATTGCACCCGAGATCTGAAACCACGCCTTACTACAAGCATTGTAATTAAATGCAACGAAAAAGCATGCTTTTTCAGCTTTATAGTGTCGCTATAACTGAAGGAAATATGCCCTAGAGGCAATAATAAAGTTATTATTTATTTCCTCATATCATGATAAATGTTTATTATTCATGCTAGAATTGTATTAACCGGAAACATAATACATGTGTGAATACATAGACAAACACAACGTCAATAGTATGCCTCTACTTGACTAGCTTATTAATCAAAGATGGTTATGTTTCCTAACCATAGACATGTGTTGTCATTTGATTAATGGGATCACATCATTAGGAGAATGATGTGATTGACATGACCCATTCTGTTAGCCTAGCACTTGATCGTTTAGTATATTGCTATTGCTTTCTTCATGACTTATACATGTTCCTGTAACTATGAGATTATGCAACTCCGTTTACGGAGGAACACTTTGGTGCTACCAAACGTCACAACGTAATCGGGTGATTATAAAGGAGTACTACAGGTGTCTCCAAAGGTACATGTTGAGTTGGCGTATTTCGAGATTAGGTTTTGTCACTCCAATTGTCGGAGAGGTATCTCTGGGCCCTCTCGGTAATGCACATCACTATAACCCTTGCAAGCAATGTAACTAATGAGTTAGTTACGGAATGATGCATTACGTAACGAGTAAAGAAACTTGCCGGTAACGAGATTGAACTAGGTATTGGATACCGACGATCGAATCTCGGGCATGTAACATACCGATGACAAAGGGAACAACGTATGTCGTTATGCGGTTTGACTGATAAAGATCTTCATAGAATATGTAGGAACTAATATGGGCATCCAGGTTTCGCTATTGGTTACTGACCGAGAATAGTTCTAGGTCATGTCTACATAGTTCTCAAACCCGTAGGGTCCGCACGCTTAACGTTACGATGACAGTTTTATTATGAGTTTATAAGTTTTGATGTACTGAAGTTTGTTCGGAGTCCCGGATGTGATCACGGACATGACGAGGAGTCTCGAAATGGTCGAGACATAAAGATTTATATATTGGACGACTATATTCGGACACTGGAAGTGTTCCGGACGTTTTCGGAGAAAAACGGAGTGCCGGAGGGTTACCGGAAGCTCCCGGGAGAGATAATGGGCCATATGGGCCTTAGTGGAAAGAGAGAGGGGCGGCCAGCATGGGACGCGCGCCCCCTCCCCCTCTGGTCCGAATTGGACTAGGAGGAGGGGGCGGCGCCCCCCTATTTCCTTCTCCCTCTCCCCCTTCCTTTCCCCCTGCTAGTAGGAGTAGGAAAAGGGGAGTCCTACTCCTACTAGTAGGAGGACTCCTCCTCCTGGCGCGCCCTCTAGGGCCGGCCGGCCTCCCCCTTGCTCCTTTATATATGGGGGTGGGGGGCACCCTAGAACACACAAGTTGATCTACGGATCGTTCCTTAGCCGTGTGCGGTGCCCCCCTCCACCATATTGCACCTCGGTCATATCGTCGCGGAGTTTAGGCGAAGCCCTGCGCCGGTAGAACATCATCATAGTCACCACGCCGTCGTGCTGACGGAACTCATCCCCGAAGCTTTGCTGGATCGGAGCCCGGGGATCGTCATCGAGCTGAACGTGTGCTGAACTCGGAGGTGCCGTACGTTCGGTGCTTGGATCGGTCGGATCGTGAAGACATACGACTACATCAACCGCGTTGTCATAATGCTTCCGCTTACGGTCTACGAGGGTACATGGACAACACTCTCCCCTCTCGTTGCTATGCCATCACCATGATCTTGCATGTGCGTAGGAAGTTTTTTGAAATTACTACGTTCCCCAACAGTGGCATCCGTGCCGGGTTTTATGTGTAGATGTCATATGCACGAGTAGAACACAAGTGAGTTGTGGGCAATACAAGTCATACTGCTTACCAGCATGTCATACTTAGGTTCAACGGTATTGTGAGATGAAGCGGCCCGGACCGACATTACGCGTACGCTTACGCGAGACTGGTTTCACTGTTATGAGCACTCGTGCTTAAAGGTGGCTGGCGGGTGTCTGTCTCTCTCACTTTAGCTGAATCGAGTGTGGCTACGCCCGGTCCTTGCGAAGGTTAAAATAGCACTAACTTGACGAACTATCATTGTGGTTTTGATGTGTAGGTAAGAACGGTTCTTGCTAAGCCCGTACCAGCCACATAAAATTTGCAACAACAAAGTAGAGGACGTCTAACTTGTTTTTGCAGGGCATGTTGTGATGTGATATGGTCAAGACGTGATGCTATATTTTATTGTATGAGATGATCATGTTTTGTAACTGAAGTTATTGGCAACTGGCAGGAGCCATATGGTTGTCGCTTTATTGTATGAAATGCAAACGCCCTGTAATTGCTTTACTTTATCACTAAAGGTAGCGATGGTCGTAGAAGCAATAGATGGCGTAACGACAACGATGCTACGATGGAGATCAAGGTGTCGCGCCGGTGACGATGGTGATCACGATGGTGCTTCGAAGATGGAGATCACAAGCACAAGATGATGATGGCCATATCATATCACTTATATTGATTGCATGTGATGTTTATCCTTTATACATCCTATCTTGCTTTGATTGACGATAACATTTTAAGATGATCTCTCACTAATTATCAAGAACTGTTCTCCCTGAGTATGCACCGTTGCGAAAGTTCTTCGTGATGAGACACCACGTGATGATCGGGTGTGATAGGCTCTACGTTCAAATACAACGGGTGCAAAACAGTTGCAAACGCGGAATACTCGGGTTAAACTTGATGAGCCTAGCATATACAGATATGGCCTCGGAACACGGAAACCGAAAGGTCAAACGTGAATCATATAGTAGAAATGATCAACATAGTGATGTTCACCATTGAAACTACTCCATCTCACATGATGATCGGACATGGTTTAGTTGATTTGGATCACGTGATCACTTAGATGACTAGAGAGATGTCTGTCTAAGTGGGAGTTCTTAAGTAATATGATTAATTGAACTTAAATTTATCATGAACTTAGTACCTGATAGTATTTTGCTTGTCTATGTTTGTTGTAGATAGATGGCTCCTGCTGTTGTTCCGTTGAATTTTAATGCATTCCTTGAGAAAGCAAAGTTGAAATATGATGGTAGCAATTACACGGACTGGGTCCGTAACCTGAGGATTATCCTCATTGCTGCACAGAAGAATTACGTCCTGGAAGCACCACTGGGTGCCAAGCCTAGTGCTGATGCAACTGACAACGTTAAGAACGTCTGGCAGAGCAAAGCTGATGACTACTCGATAGTTCAATGTGCCATGCTTTACGGCTTAGAACCGGGTCTTCAACGACGTTTTGAACGTCATGGAGCATATGAGATGTTCCAGGAGTTGAAGTTAATATTTCAAGCAAATGCCCAGATTGAGAGATATGAAGTCTCCAATAAGTTCTATAGCTGCAAGATGGAGGAGAATAGTTCATCGGTGAACACATACTCAAAATGTCTGGGTATAATAATCACTTGATTCAACTGGGAGTTAATCTTCCTGATGATAGTGTCATTGACAGAATTCTTCAATCACTGCCACCAAGCTACAAGAGCTTCGTGATGAACTATAATATGCAAGGGATGGACAAGACTATTCCCGAGCTCTTCGCAATGCTAAAAGCCGCGGAGGTAGAAATCAAGAAGGAGCATCAAGTGTTGATGGTTAACAAGACCACCAGTTTCAAGAAAAAGGGCAAAGGGAAGAAGAAGGGGAACTTCAAGAAGAACAGCAAACAAGTGGTTGCTCAAGAGAAGAAACCCAAGTCTGGAGCTAAGCGTGAGACTGAGTGCTTCTACTGCAAGAAGACTGGACACTAGAAGCGGAACTGCCCCAAGTATTTGGCGGATAAGAAGGATGGCAATGTGAACAAAGGTATATGTGATATACATGTTATTGATGTGTACCTTACTAATGCTCGCAGTAGTACCTGGGTATTTGATACTGATTCTGTTGCTAATATTTGCAACTCGAAACAGGGACTACGGATTAAGCGAAGATTGGCTAAGGATGAGGTGACGATGCGCGTGGGAAACGGTTCCAAAGTCGATGTGATCGCGGTCGGCACTCTACCTCTACATCTACCATCGGTATTAGTTTTAGACCTAAATAATTGTTATTTGGTGCCAGCGTTGAGCATGAACATTATATCTGGATCTTGTTTGATGCGAGACGGTTATTCATATAAATCAGAGAATAATGGTTGTTCTATTTATATGAGTAATATCTTTTATGGTCATGCACCCTTGAAGAGTAGTCTATTTTTATTGAATCTCGATAGTAGTGATACACATATTCATAGTGTTGAAACCAAAAGATGCAGAGTTGATAATGATAGTGCAACTTATTTGTGGCACTGCCGTTTAGGTCATATCGGTGTAAAGCGCATGAAGAAACTCCATACTGATGGACTTTTGGAATCACTTGATTATGAATCACTTGGTACTTGCGAACCGTGCCTCATTGGCAAGATGACTAAAACGCCGTTCTCCGGAACTATGGAGCGAGCAACTGATTTGCTGGAAATCATACATACTGATGTTTGTGGTCCAATGAATGTTGAGGCTCACGGCGGGTATCGTTATTTTCTCACCTTCACAGATGATTTGAGCAGATATGGGTATATCTACTTAATGAAACAGAAGTCTGAAACATTTGAAAAGCAATGTAATTGTCGGAGAGGTATCTTTGGGCCCTCTCGGTAATGCACATCACTATAACCCTTGCAAGAAATGTAACTAATGAGTTAGTTATGGAATGATGCATTACGTAACGAGTAAAGATACTTGCCGGTAACGAGATTGAACTAGGTATTGGATACCGACGATCGAATCTCGGGCAAGTAACATACCGATGACAAAGGGAACAACGTATGTTGTTATGCAGTTTGACCGATAAAGATCTTTATATAATATGCAGGAACCAATATGGGCATCCAGGTTCCGCTATTGGTTATTGACCGAGAATAGTTCTAGGTCATGTCTACATAGTTCTCGAACCCGTAGGGTCCGCACGCTTAACGTTACGATGATAGTTTTATTATGAGTTTATAAGTTTTGATGTACCGAAGTTTGTTTGGAGTCCCGGATGTGATCACGGACATGACGAGGAGTCTTGAAATGGTCGAGACATAAAGATTGATATATTGGACGACTATATTCGGACACCGGAAGTGTGCCGGACGTTTTCGGAGAAAACCGGAGTGCCGGAGGGTTACCGGAACCCCCCAGGAGAGTTAATGGGCCATATGGGCCTTAGTGGAAAGGGAGAGGGGCGGCCAGCATGGGCCGCGTGCCCCCTCCCCCTCTGGTCCGAATTGGACTAGGAGGCGGCGCCCCTCTTTCCTCTCCTCTCCCCTTCCTTTCCCTCCTAGTAGGAGTAGGAAAGGGGGAGTCCTACTCCTACTAGGAGGAGGACTCCTCCTCCTGGCGCGCCCTCTAGGGTCGGCCGGCCTCCCCCCATGATCCTTTATATACGGGGGCGGGGGCACCCTAGATCACACAAGTTGATCTACGGATCGTTCCTTAGCCGTGTGCGGTGCCCCCCACCACCATATCACCTCGGTCATATCGTCGCGGAGTTTAGGCGAAGCCCTGCGCCGGTAGAACATCATCATCGTTACCACGCCGTCGTGCTGACGGAACTCATCCCCGAAGCTTTGCTGGATCGGAGCCCGGGGATCGTCATCGAGCTGAACGTGTGCTGAACTCGGAGTTGCCGTACGTTGGGTGCTTGGATCGGTCGGATCGTGAAGACGTACGACTACATCAACCGCGTTGTCATAACGCTTCCCCTTACGGTCTACGAGGGTACGTGGACAACACTCTCCCCTCTCGTTGCTATGCCATCACCATGATCTTGCGTGTGCGTAGGAAATTTTTTGAAATTACTACGTTCCCCAACAATAACATATCTAGAAGGGACACATTATGTTTTAACTAATTTTCTCACTACAGCTCTGTTCGTGCCATATCGTGCTATTTTTACGCTAAATGAAATAACGTTGTAGCATTTTTGCGTGTATCACACTATAGCCCGTCAGGCATTGCTACATTAGCCTAACCCACTCTCACTCTGTTAGGCGCTACACATATAACATCCCACACAGCCTGGCCTACCCAACTTGTCACCAGTTTCCCACCATCTCGTGACCGAGGGCGGCCCCAACATTTATGACTCATGAGAGAAGGTGGCAGAGGCTGTTCATGAGCGACACTTGGTACTCTTCATCCCATCTCCAATGGAGGTGGCAACCATGCCTCCAACTCTAGCAAGTAAGCGTTGATAACAATCACACTCCGACGAGGCTGGTAAGTTAGCTAACACGTGAGAGCAACCTCTCTTTATCCCATCTCCATGTACTGGTTTCATTCCCATTCTATTTCCTCCCCAAGTCCCCATCCTTACAAATTATGGAATTATTAAATTATATGAAGCATTTAACTTTTTTTTCCAAAAAATATATGTCCAAATATAGCACACTATTAGCATGGTATAACATTTGTTGCATATGGAGAAGAGCGGTGATGGATTTTGCAGTACGCCCCATTGGACTTTCCAGCTTTCTCCGCTGCCGCGGCCTCCCAGCAATTAGCACACGCGGCAGCTTCCTTGTCTGGGGCTTCGATCTTTGCCTTCTTGCCGATGCCGAGGTTGCCAGAGCTCTCCATGGATAGTACTGACTTATCCTTGTGCTTTTTGTTGCGCCTACGGTTCTTCCTCTTTGGGTTGGAGGTCTCGTCATCATCTTCTGAATCAACCTCGATGCCATCCTCCTCCACGGGGAGTCACCTCCCTTCCTCAGCCCGAGCACACTTATCCGCCAAGGTGTATAACTCATTGATAGTCTTGGGAAGCCGGACGTTCATCTTAGAGCATATCCTTTTGTTGCACACGTTTGAATGGAACGCGGCAATCAAAGTTGTTGTGTGTATCTCTGGAATGTTGTGGTGCACTCGGCTGAACCTCTGCATATACTTCCGCAAGCTCTCCCCCTCCTTTTGCGGAAGAACTTGCAAGTCACTGGGCCTCCCAGGCTCTTGGTGGCCACCCGTGAAGGCGCCAACAAATTCGTCGCACAAGTCAGCCCATGATGAAACAGAGTTCTTTGGCAGGTGCATTAACCATGACTTAACATTTGCCTTGAGTGCCAAAGGGGAGCAACACCTTCTCATCTCTGCCCCTGGAGGACTGAACAGCTATCATGTAGATGCTCAAGAACTCTGTTGGGTTAAGTTTTCCATCATACTTTTCTGACAGTTCTGGTTTGAAGACGCAGGCAGATGGCCATCGGACCTGGCGCAGCTCGCGAGTGAAGGCAGGGCACCCAACCTCGTCAGGCAGGTACCCGCCATCACTGGGTGTGGGTTCATCAATGTCTCGGCCATTGCGCTTGTCTGATTCACGGCGTGTCTCCCGGCGTCGCTCTATAGTGACGCAGACGTCTTCCCTCTACTGTTCCTCCAGGATGCGTCGCTGATCTCGATGCGTTCACAGGCCGGACGAGGCCATAGACACCTCGTCAGGCTTGTTGGCACGCTGCCCTTGCGGTGGCTGCCTCTGGGTCTGTTGTCACGGAGGGGACTACAGTGTCAGTTTGGCCCCCTCAGCACGACCTTCAGTCCGGGCTGCTGCCGTCGCACGTGGGTGTTGTGATGGCTCTGCTTGTTGTGATCTCCCAGCTTCAGCGAAGCCGATCAAACTCTGGATGGTGGCCCTCCACTCATCCATCTGGTCAGCTATCGGCGGGAATCTTAACAGGAGCTGAGCTCGCGCCATGGCTTCCGTAGCGATGCTTGGTATGGCCGACGAGGCGGATCACGACGTCGCTCAACTCCTACCAGGACCAGCAGGAGCATCATCGTGATCTAGCTGTTGGGGACCAGCTACCAAGGCAGTGTGATGATGAGTAGGTTGCGCCCGAGGGTTGGCGGCTCCGCTCGGCACTCTGTTTTGCCCGTTTTGCCCCGGGTGAGGCATGTGGCCAGCAGTCGCGCCTGTGGCAGTCACGGCTAGGTGATCATGACTCACGCTGGAGCGGGCGTCGTTGTTGTGACTGTGCCCGTCAGCACGGCAGGGAGGCGGTGGCTGGACGTCCCCTCCACCCACGGCTAGCGGGTCATGCCCGTTGGGATGATGTTGGTGTTTTACTCCCCCGGCGTCTCTTGTTCCAGCTTCGGCCACAAGGGACACAACGACGGTGCCACATGCGCCGGCCGCGTCTCCCGTAGCACCCACCTCGCCCAATGTTGTTGTGGCGCCTACGGCGTCCGTAGCCGCGTGCGAGGGGGCCTTTGAAGTGGAAGGGTGCGATTGTGTCGGGTTTCTTCTTGGGTGCCATGGGTAAAAATGGTGATGGCAAAGATGATGCTTAACGCGATGTACACAACCACAGGTTCACCTAAGCGATTCCCCCTACCTGGCACTCCAAAGATGTCGTGGTGGAACACGATCACCTATGGGGCCATCATCCCCTTTGTGGTTCGGCAAGGGGGGTCACGTTGCACAAAGAACAGAAGCCATGGGACAGCACGACGATGATGAAGCTGGTGGTTTTTACCCAGTTTCGGGCCACTGGGAAGCGTAAAACCCTACTCCTGCATTGGTGGATTGGATGGAAGAACACGGCGAGCAAGCAGCACTTAAGCCCTGCAAGGTTCCCTCGGGGAGAGCATCTACGCGCGTACATGTGTGCAGGGGTCCGGATCCTTTGCTAGGTCGCCTTGGACCTCGTTTTATAGTTGAAGGGGTAACCACAATGGCAAAACAGTCTTTATCTACTGATTAAATAGCTAACAGTGCTATCATACCTAACTCTGATAGTTAGGACAAAGTGCATTTAATGCACTGCTAGGTGTCATGATGAGGATGAAGCTCGGCAGGCCTGCCGTGCCGCTTAATCATCTCTTGCTTGACATCCTGACACGCTTCTGGACGGGTGTCACTTGGAGATAATCTTCTTTCCAATGGGCTGCCACGTGCTTAGTAGAAGCCACTTAATCACTTGGGGGCTCGACACCGCACTGATAAGTGACTTGCGTGGCTACGCGGTGGAGCGATGACGCCTTGGTGGGGATCTTGGCCTTGGGGACCCCGGCATGCTTGCCGAGAAAATCTTGAACTCGTCCCTGGGACGGTCTCGACCTGGCCAGGCTCTCCTTCCCAGCAAGGGAGGCCTTGCCAAGGTAATGCCTTGTTGTCTTGCTTGTCTTGGTCTTCTTGATCCACTCCTTGATCTCACGAAGAGCGGTTTCTCTGTCTTGGCCTTGGTTTGCAATGTGGATGTTGAACAGACGACGCCAACACGCATGTGTATAACTCTAGGCAACAAACATAAATGTTTGTTGTACCGACACCTAGGGTTCATACATTCACTAGTGCAAAGTCTCTCAACAATGATAACATAATTAAATCATATGGCAATCCCTCAATGTGCGACAAAGAGTCACTCCAAAGTTCCTATCACGGAGAACATAAGATGAAATTGCTTGCAGGGTACGAAACCACCTCAAAGTTATTATTTCTGATCAATCTTTTTAGCTATTCCTATAAGTGTGACAAACAGCCCTAGAGTTCGTACTAAAATAACAACATATGATACACATCAACCAACTCTAATGTCACCTAGATACTCCAATGTCACCATAAGTATCTGTGGGTCAACTATACGATATGCATCAAACAACTTCATATTCATAATATTCAATCCAACACAAAGAGCCTCAAAGAGTACCCCCAAGATTTCTACCGAAGAAACAAGGATGAAAACATGCATCAACCCCTATGCATAGATTACCCCAATGTCACCTCGGGAATCTGCGAGTTGAGTGCCAAAATATACATCAAATGAATCAATAGAACATCCCATTGTCACCACGAATATCCCATCGCAAGACATACATCAAGTGTTCTCAAATCCGATAACAGTGAAACCTCAAAGGTAAAAACTCAATTCATCACAAAAAGATAGAGAGGGGGAAACGCCATATGATCCAACTATATTAACAAAGCTCGTGATACATCAAGATCGTGCCAAATCAAGAACACGAGAGAGAGAGAGAGAGAGAGATCAAACACATAGCTACTGGTACATACCCTCAGCCCCAAGGGTGAACAACTCCCTCCTCGTCATGGTGAAGATCGCCTCTGGTGATGATTTCCCCCTCCGTCTAGGTACCGGAACGGGGTCCCAATTGGTTTTCCGTGGCTATAGAGGCTTGCGGCGGCGGAACTTCTCATCTAGGGTTCTTTTCAGGGGTTTTGGTATTTATAGGAATTTTTGGCGTCGGTCTCACGTCAAGGAGGTGCCCGAGGGGCCCACAAGCTCGGGGGTGTGCCCTAGGGGGTGGGTGCGCCCCCAAGCTTGTGGCTTCCTCGTCCACTTCCTGGCCGAGCTCCGGTGCTTCGGTGGTCTCTTTTGGGCATTGCATCATCCATTAGCTTCTGTTACTTGCCTGGTTGGGGCTAAGCAGTTTCTAGCTCATCATCTCTTTCATCTGGTTGCTCAAACATAGAGATGGGTCTCCCCTCAACATGGATAGTTCTGTTTCTAATCCTCTTCTTCCCTGCAACCTTTTCTAACGATTTATTTGCAGCTGGCCTTGTGCTTGCAATAGTGCCATACTCCTTGCTAGAACAACTTTCTTCTTCTTAGAGGTCACTTTCCTCAACATGGAAGTCCTCATCCTCAGAATCTGTATTTTTCTTCCTCCTTGTTTTGGTGGCTGCATTGAGTAAACATGGAGAACTCCTTTCTCCCTTAGGATAGATCTCTTCGGCACTTGTGCCTGCATCTAGGTCCAAACTAACCTCTCTGAAAACATTTTGGTTGTCACTGGCATCAGACATGCTGAACAACTGACCCTGTGAATAGATTAGGTGAGGTCGAGTGGATGAGTATCACAAAATGTAGCTTGTTTTGATAAAATTTGAGTTCAAAGTTTCGCTTTAGGTATTCACAGAAGGCATATCAGAATTACCGATTCGATAATATCTGTAGCACCAAAAGCAAAAACAAAGACTTCGCTACACTATTTCAGTCAGACCAATGTGTGTCCCAACTCTCCAAAGTACTAGGGTTCTACTAAGATTCTAGATTCGGTCTCACCAATCAATAAGCTCAGGGGCACCAAAACATACTTAGTGGAGTGGCCAAAAGCCAAATCAGTGAAGTCTGTCCTCTCAATCTGGTCAATCCGCGATGAATTCTATGAAACTCTAACCTAAAATTTAATATAAAACTATTGCTAGGAATTGCAGTGGATAAGGAATCTCAATTTGTGGCAAGATCTAGACTAGCTAACCATGCATTGAATCGGAATATGGATGCACGGGGGGAGCAAATCTCACCCAAACTTGGTGGAGATCCCCTACAGTGACAACGGCGGAGGTGATTTCCATTAACGGTGGCGGAATCCAATGGCAAGAGCGCACTCGAGATGAGTGCGACAATCTGGAGACTAGGTTGATGGCAGCAACGAGGTGCAGGGGCGTAACGGTTAAAGAAATTCTCAATGCACGGTCCACCAACATATATATACCCGTGTGCTATCGGTAGAACCGATCGAAACGAATCAGTCTTGCAGAGATGCATAACTGCCTAAGACAGTGAGCTTCATTGAAGCCGAGTTTTTCAAGTCGGTCGTACCGAGATGGAAGTAAGGATCAGTCTAAATGCTTTTGGTGGAGCCGAGTCTGAGTGAATTGTTCTATCTAAAAAGACACTTGGGGAGTTTTGGAAGTCAGCCCTAATCAGATCGGTGACTCCTAGTGCTCCTCACCTAAAGGGTCCAAAAATGATCTTGTTCAAATTTTATGATATAGCATGAAGAGAATTTGAGACAAGATGAGATAGATAGCTAAAGAAGGTGCTTAGGCATTCTTGTACATCCACTTGGCCAAATAAAAACCAAAACAATCAAACTACAAATGGATGTCCATGAATGGGAAATATGCATAGCAACATTCTCACACAGTAAAATAGCAAATAAAATATGTGTCAAACATGCACAATCAATACTAGCAACTATCAAACAATGGGCGATGACATAGTCATCTATATATGACTATATTGACTTGGAAGCCAAATGAGAACATTTGATCATAGGTCATACTTATCGTTTAAGCACAAGTGGGGTTAACACTTTTACATAAAGCATTAATGTGTTCAAACCATTAGAGTTGTTTTGACTCAAGTCTTAGAGTAAAGCTCCCCCTAGATGTGATATCCCTCCAAAGAGGATGATCTAACCTTGGGTTTTTTCGATGATGACTTCATGTAGATGTTGTGAATGTGGATGCTCAATGTTGATGTAGTGCATCAAGAGTTGGGAGCAATCCTTTGAGTTTTGCACTTTCAATACCTACATGGGTTAGACCCACAAGGAACAAACAAGGATATCCATAGACATAGAGTGAAATGCATATAAGATGATGTCCATGAACACACTGAATACCAGTGATGTGACTTATAATGAACACATTGAGTTGGAGATTCTCTCTTTGCTTCTATTTGGGTAGACCTTGTGAAGTTCTTTGCCATTAGGATTACCTCCTCATTGGATACTAGCTTTCAACTTGATGTTGTAGGAGCATCACTTGAGACTTTGTACGCACCACTTGACTTGTTGTGGAGCTCCTCCTTATCCTTGAGTGACGTCTCATGAGCAACAATCCTACCAATGACTTTCCTAGGCTTGAGATCTTTGTAATTGGGCATCATTTGGATCAATGTGCACACAGTATCATATTTTCCATCCAAGGCTCTTAAGGATCTTCTTGGTGATGAATTTGTCGGTCATCTCTTCACTTCCTAAGCCGGCGATCTCATTTGTGATGAGAGCAAGTCTAGATACATTTCGGCTACTCCTTCACCATCCTTCATCTTGAACTTTTCAAGTTGACTCCGAAGCACATCCAACTTGGATTCCTTGATGGACTCGGTACCTTCATGCATATCGACCAAAGTATGCCAAATTTCCTTTGCATTCTCGAGGCAGCTAATCTTGTTGAACTCCTTGGGGCACAAATTGTTGAAGAGAATGTCACATGTTTGAGCGTTGTATTGCAACATCTTCAATTCTTCCGCGGTTGCTTCATGATCCGGTTCTATACCATCCTCAAAGAATTCACCTTGCAAGCCAACATGAACAACATCTCAAACAGCGGGGTTATGACCAAGAATATGCATTTTCATCTTATGCTTCCAACTAGCAAAGTTTGTACCATCCAAATATGGACCTCTAAGGTGATAGTTTCCCTCACTGGAGGCCATTTTCTCCTAGGTTGTGAAAGCAATGCAATGGAGACCAAAGCTCCAATACCACTTGTAGTATAGAAAGTATGTCTAGAGGGGGTGATTACACTGGTATAGCGAGGTGCTATACAAATGGTTTTTAACCCCTTTCCATGACGGCATTTCGAACCGTCACCTAGTGAGTGACTGTGATAGGGGGTCCTTCCCCTCGACCCAGAAACCATCGGGGATATGCGCTCCTGGCATGCACGCTCGGCAAAATGCAGTCGTCTGCGATCAGCGAGCGATCAAATACGGTTATACGTACAATAGTGCTCAAAAAATGCAATTATGCAGGCAAAATCATTTCCAATCATAAGTACATCCCACATAGTCAGTCCCCGCTAAACGTTTCCGTTCGTATATACGTCCCACACAATCGCTCCAAGGAAAACGTTTCTGTTTGCAGGTACATCACACACAATTTTCCCTGTTAAATCGTTTATAGTGTTTCCATTGCACACGGTATTAACATTTTTATCGTTTGCATTATTGAATGCATCACACACGATGCGTTCAAGAAACAGTGTGGCAAAGGCTGTCCATCACACATAGTTTTTATGTGGTAAACGTTTGCACAAGGTGGCCTAATGCAAACAGTTTTCAAGAGGATGTCGTGTATGATTAATTGTTCATTAATCCAACATGGTTTATTCCTAGAAACTGTGTGCGTTGCCTGAGGTCATCTCCCATGGTGTTTTCTCAATAACTGTTTGCAATAGAAAAACCGAATTAGTAGGCTAATTGTCCTATTATTAATAATCCATTTATTAATCTAATTGGCATTTTGTATTAAGCACACAATATATTTCATTTTCATATTAAGGAAGCAAGATTTCATAATTGAAATACATCAGAATACAACATCATATAGCTTCAGCACTCAGCTACCCATTACACAACTGCACCAGCACCAAGTTTCACATGCAACATCTATAACCTTTTGAAATTAGCATTATATACGGTACATAGACAGATGTATCTCATCTGGAAAACTACTAAAGCGGAAGGCGAATATTGAGCCTTCATTGATGTTGAGGTCTTTGCAACTTTAGGCCAGTGCATGTGGATGATTGACCATCCATCCTTCGTCATCTTCAGGAACACTTCAATATTGAACCGTGGGTGTTGTATGAATACCTTCCTCGCCTTCTGACCATGCAGGTGGTTTGAGAGGTAATCATCAGTGAACTGCTTTGGAAAGGCCTGAAAACAAGGATGTGCATAAATATATTCTCTATATTGGAAATGGGTCAAAGGAATAAAAAGGCAAGGTATAATAGTTAGTACAATGCTACGTGCGCGACTCTACTACGACACGTGCGCGCCTCTACATCGACCAGTATGTACGTACACGTTCACGACCAAAATGACAACGTGATACGTCTCCAACGTATCTATAATTTTTTATTGTTCCATGCTATTATATTACCCCTTTTGGATGTTTATGGCTTTATTTTACACATTTATATCATTTTTGGGACTAACCTACTAACCGGAGGCCCAGACCATATTGCTGTTTTTTTGCCTATTTCAACATTTCGAAGAAAAGGAATATTAAACAGAGTCCAAACGGAATGTAACCTTCGGGAGCGTGATTTTTGGAACGAAGGTGATCCGGAGAGCTTGGAGTGCAAGTCAAGAAGCAGCCGAGGGCTCCACGAGATAGGAGGCCCCCCATGTAGGGCGTGCCCCCCTGTCTCGTGGGCCCCTCGGGCGGCCACCGCGTACTTCTTCCTCCTATATATACCTACGTACCCCGAAAACATCCAGGAGCACCACGAAACACAATTTCCACCATCAGAACCTTCAGATCCGCGAGATCCCATCTTGGAGCTCTTGGCAAGCACTCTGAGGGGGAATCGACCACGGAGGGCTTCTACATCAACATCCTTGCCCATCCGATGAGTTGTGAGTAGTTTACCACAGACCTACGGGTCCATAGTTATTAGCTAGATGACTTCTTCTCTCTTTTTGGATCTCAATACAATGTTCTCCCCCTCTCTTCTGGAGATCTATTCGATGCAAACTCTTTTTGCGGTGTGTTTGTCGAGATCCGATGAATTGTGGGTTTATGATCAAGTTTATCTATGAATAATATTTGAATCTTCTATGAATTCTTTTATGTATGATTGAGTTATCTTTGCAAGTCTCTTCGAATTATCAGTTTGGTTTGGCCTACTAGATTGGTCTTTCTTGCCATGGGAGAAGTGCTTAGCTTTGGGTTCAATCTTGCGGTGTCCTTACCCAGTGACAGAAAGGGTTGCAAGGCATGTATTATATTGTTGCCATCGAGGATAACAAGATGGGGTTTATATCATATTGCTTGAGTTTATCCCTCTACATCATGTCATCTTGCTTAATGCGTTACTCTGTTCTTATGAACTTAATACTCTAGATGCAGGCAGGAGTCGGTTGATGTGTGGAGTAATAGTAGTAGATGCAGGCAGGAGTCGGTCTACTTGTTATGGACGTGATGCCTATATACATGATCATGCCTAGATAATCTCATAACTATGCGCTTTTCTATCAATTGCTCGAAAGTAATTTGTTTACCCACCGTAATACTTATGCTATCTTGAGAGAAGCCTCTAGTGAAACCTATGGCCCCCGGGTCTATCTCTTATCATATTTGCTTTCAATCTACTTTTATTTGCATCTTTACTTTTTGCATCTATATTATAAAATACCAAAAATATATTTATCTTATCATACTATCTTTATTAGATCTCACTTTCGCAAGTGGCCGTGAAGGGATTGACAACCCCTTTATTGCGTTGGTTGCGAGTTCTCAGTTTGTTTGTGTAGGTGTGTGGGACTTTTGAGGAGCCTCCTACTGGATTGATTCCTTGGTTCTCAAAACTGAGGGAAATACTTACGCTACACTTGCCGCATCACCCTCTCCTCTTCGAGGAAAACTAACGCAAGCTCAAGGCGTAGCAAGAAGGATTTATAGCGCCGTTGCCAGGGAGGTCTTCACTCAAGTCAAGACATACCAAGTACCCATCACAAACCCATATCCCTCACATTTACATTATTTCACATTTTCCTCTCGTTTTCCTCTCCCCCACTTCACCCTTGCCGTTTTATTTGCCCTCTCTCTCCCAATCTCCTCCTCTCTTTTCGCTTTCCTTTTCGTTTGCTCGTTTGGTTGGAATAGATGCTTATTTATTGCTAAACAGATAACCTAAGATCTATGGATCCTCATCCGCTTGCTAATCTTTTTAAGAGATCCAATTATGATGAACACATTGCTAGTGAGTTTTGTGCACTAGATTATCTTTATGAAGTTTTGCTTGAAATTTGTGAATCTGAAAGTTGTGATGAAGAAATTTATGAAGAGATTCACGATGGCTCCTTGAATAAAAAGCATGATTGCAATGATTTTACTATAAATTCTCTTGATGTCAATTTTGCTAATAATATGCAAAACCCTAAACTTGGGGATGCTAGTTTTGCTATGTCTACTACTTGTTGCCATGATCATGATTGGGGTGATTCTTCTTATGATCTTGAAAATTTATTTAATCCCCATGATGAATATGACATTGATAATAGGGTTTGCAATAATATTGAAAGTGGCTTTGGAAGAGTGTCAACTTTAGATCCCACATATTTGGAGTATGTTCAATCTTATGATATTTTTGATAAAAGTGGGTTTGGAGAGGTCATGACTTTAGTTAATGTTAATCCCACTATCTTGGAAGAGTGTCAACTTTGCATGCATGTGGATCATGTTGAGAATATGTTTTGTGATATCTATATTGTTGAATTTTCTTATGATCATACATGTAATTATTATGAGAGAGGAAAATATGGTTGTAGAAATTTTTATCTTACTAAATTACCTCTCATCATGTTGAGATTGCTATCATCTCTTTATTTTTCCTTGAATATGCTAGTTTTTGCTTGCCTTGATAATTTGTTTGCTTATAATATGCCTATGCATAGGAAGTATGTTAGACTTAGATGCGTTTGTCACGTGTTTCTTGATGCTCTCTTTGCGCTTCAATTCTTGTCTTTTATGTGAGCATCATTAAAATTATCAATGCCTAGCTAAAAGGCCTTAAAAGAAAAGCGCTTGTTGGGAGACAACCCAATATTTTTACTTTCTGTTATTCAATAAATCTTGCATATACCTTCTGTTTAGATGTGTTTTTATCTTTTAATTAGTATTTGTGCCAAGTAGAACCTATAGGATAACCTACGATGATAGTTGATTTGATTCTGCTGAAAAACAGAAACTTTGCACGCACGAATATAATTTTGTTAAATAACAGGAAAGAGCTTTTGCGTTGGTTCTTTTTTCTGCTGTTCAATAAACAAATTTTACAGGACTTCCTATTTTGGTCGGATTTTTAGAGTTCCATAAGTTTGCGTTAGTTACAGATTGCTACAGACTGTTCTGTTTTTGACAGATTCTGTTTTTCGTGTGTTGTTTGCTTATTTCAATGCATCTATGGCTAGTAAATTAGTTTATAAACCATAAGGAAGTTGGAATACAGTAGGTTTAACACCAAAATAAATAAAGAATGATTTCATTGCAGTACCTTATGTGGTGGTTTTGTTTTCTTTCACTAACGGAGCTTATAAGATTTCCTGTTGAGTTTTGTGTTGTGAAGTTTTCAAGTTTTGGGTAAAGCTTTTATGGACTATGGAATAAGGAGTGGCAAGAGACTAAGCTTGGGGATGCCCAAGGCACCCCAAGATATTCAATAATATCCAAAAGCCTAAGCTTGGGGATGCCCCGGGAAGGCATCCCCTCTTTCGTCCTCGTTCATTGGTAACTTTACTTGGAGCTATATTCTTATTCGCCACATGATATGTGTTTTGCTTGGAGCGTCATGTATTATATTAGTCTTTACTTTTTAGTTTACCACAATCATCCTTGCTGTAAACACCTTTTGGGAGAAGCATATTTGATTAGAATTTAATAGAATACTCTATGTGCTTCACTTATATCTTTTGAGCTTGATAGTTTTTGCTCTAGTGCTTCACTTATATCTTTTAGAGCACGGTGGTGTCTTAATTCTGAAGAAATTGCTAGTCTATCATGCTTCAATTATATCATTTTGAGAGTCTTTTAGAACAGCATGGAATGGTCGGAAAATTGGTCCTCGAATGATGAGCATCCAAGTTGGGTATAATAAAAACTATCACAGAAAGTGGATTGGATGCTATGATCAATTTGATGCTTGATAATTGTTTTGAGATATGGAGGTAGCAATATTAAAGTTATGCTAGTTGGGTGATTATGAATTTAAAGAATGCTTGTGTTCAAGTTTGTGATTCCCGTAGCATGCACGTATGGTGAACCGCTTTGTGATGAAGTTGGAGCACAATTTTATTTATTGATTGTCTTCCTTATGAGTGGCGGTCGGGGACGAGTGATGGTCTTTTCCTACCAATCTATCCCCCTAGGAACATGTGTGTAGTGCTTTGGTTTTTGATGACCTCTAAATTTTTACAATAAGTGCACGAGTTCTTTTGATTAATGTTGAGTCCATGGATTATACGCACCCTTTCACCCTTCCACCATTGCTAGCCTCTCTTGTACCGTGCAACTTTCGCCGGTACCATACACCCACCATACTCTTTCCTCAAAACAGCCACCATACCTACCTATTATGGCATTTCCATAGCCATTCCGAGATATATTGCCATGCAACTTTCCATCGTTCCATTCATATGACACGCATTACTTTTGTCATATTGCTTTTTGCATGATCACGTAGTTGACATTGTATTTGTGGCAAGGCCACCTTCATAATTTTCATACATGTCACTCTTGATTCATTGCATATCCCGGTACACCGCCGGAGGCATTCATATAGAGTCATATCTTGTTCTAGCTTTGAGTTGTAAATCCATAAAAGTGTGATGATCTTCATTATTAGAGCATTGTCCTAGTGAGGAAAGGATGATGAAGACTATTATTCCCCCACAAGTAGGGATGAGACTTCGGACTTTACAAAAAGAAAAGAAAAAGGCCAAAAAGAAAAAAAGAAGGACAAAGAAAAAAAAGAAAAAAGAAGAAGAAAAAAAATAAGATGAGAGAAAAAGAGAGAAGGGACAATGCTACTATCTCTTTTTCCACACTCGTGCTTCAAAATAGCACCATGATCTACATGATAGAGAGTCTCATATGTTGTCACTTTCATATACTAGTGGGAATTTTTCATTATAGAACTTGGCTTGTATATTCCAATGATGGGCTTCCTCAAAGTGCCCTAGGTCTTCCTGAGTGAGCGAGTTGGATGCACACCCGCTTAGTTTCTTTTGTTGAGCTTTCATATATTTATAGCTTTAGTGCATCTGTTGCATGGCAATCCCTACTCACTCACATTGATATCTATTAATGAGCATCTCCATAGCCCGTTGATACGCCTAGTTGATGTGAGACTATCTTCTCCTTTTTGTCTTCTCCACAACCACCATTCTATTCCACATATAGTGTTATGTCCATGGCTCATGCTCATGTATTGCGTGAAAGTTGAAAAAGTTTGAGATTATTAAAGTATGAAACAATTGCTTGGCTTGTCATTGGGTTTGTGCATGATTAAATACTTTGTGTGATGAAGATAGAGCAATAGCCAGACTATATGATTTTGTAGGGATAAGTTTCTTTGGCCATGCTATTTTGAGAAGACATGATTACTTTGATTAATATGCTTGAAGTGTTACTATTTCTCTTATGTGAATATGAACTTTTATTTTGTATTCATTTGGATCTGAACATTCATGCCACAATAAATAAAATTACATTATGAATTATGCTAGGTAGCATTCCACATCAAAAATTCTCTTTTTATCATTTACCTACTCGAGGACGAGAAGCAATTAAGCTTGGGGATGCTTGATACGTCTCCAACGTATCTATAATTTTTTATTGGTCCATGCTATTATATTACCCCTTTTGGATGTTTATGGGCTTTATTTTACACATTTATATCATTTTTGGGACTAACCTACTAACCGGAGGCCCAGCCCATATTGCTATTTTTTTGCCTATTTCAGTATTTTGAATAAAAGGAATATCAAACGGAGTCCAAACGGAATGAAACCTTCGGGAGCGTGATTTTTGGAACGAACGTGATCCGGAGAGCTTGGAGTGCAAGTCAAGAAGCAGTCGAGGGCTCCACGAGATAGGAGGCCGCCCCCCTGTAGGGGGCGCCCCTTGTCTCGTGGGCCCCTCGGGCGGCCACCGACGTACTTCTTCCTCCTATATATACCTACATACCCCGAAAACATCCGAGAGCACCACGAAACACAATTTCCACCGCTGTAACCTTTTGTATCCACGAGATCCCATCTTGGAGCCTTCGCCGGCACTCTGCCGGAGCGGGAATCGACCACAGAGGGCTTCTACATCAATATCCTTGCCCCTCCGATGAGTTGTGAGTAGTTTACCACAGACCTACGGGTCCATAGTTATTAGCTAGATGGCTTCTTCTCTCTTTTTGGATCTCAATACAATGTTCTCCCCCTCTCTTGTGGAGATCTATTTGATGTAAACTATTTTTGCAGTGTGTTTGTCGAGATCCGATGAATTGTGGGTTTATGATCAAGTTTATCTTTGAATAATATTTGAATCTTCTATGAATTCTTTTATGTATGATTGAGTTATCTTTGCAAGTCTCTTCGAATTATCAGTTTGGTTTGGCCTACTAGATTGCTCTTTCTTGCCATGGGAGAAGTGCTTAGCTTTGGGTTCAATCTTGCGGTGTCCTTACCCAGTGATTTGTTTACCCACCATAATACTTATGCTATCTTGAGAGAAGCCTCTAGTGAAACCTACGGCCCCCGGGTCTATCTCTTATCATATTTGCTTTCAATCTACTTTTATTTGCATCTTTACTTTTTGCATCTATATTATAAAATACCAAAAATATATTTATCTTATCATACTATCTTTATTAGATCTCACTTTCATGAAGTGGCCATGAAGGATTGACAACCCCTTTATTGCGTTGGTTGCGAGTTCTCAGTTTGTTTGTGTAGGAGCGTGGGACTTTTGAGGAGCCTCCTACTGGATTGATACCTTGGTTCTCAAAACTGGGGGAAATACTTACGCTAAACTTGCTGCATCACCCTCTCCTCTTCGAGGAAAACCAACGCAAGCTCAAGACGTAGCACAACGCTACGTACGCTTCGACCAGGTGGGTCCCGACTGTCAGGCACTTCCTTGCGTGCGAAGATGTAGATGGTGGGTCCCAGCAGTCAGGGGGGCGAATCGATTTTTTATTTTTTGCCCGGACGCACTTCCTTGCGTGCGAAGATGTAACTTGTGGGTCCCAGCAGTTAGGGGGCGAATCGGTCTTTTTGGACGCACTTCCTTGCGTGCGAAGATGTCGCTGGTGGGTCCCAGCAGTCAGGGGGAAACATTTTTTCACGAAATATGGTGGCCCATCCGGTGGGTCCCTGCTGTCAGGTGGAGGAATCATTATTTTCCGCGTAATAACGAGGCACTTCCTTGCTGCGGCCATGGACCCAGCTGTTAGCCTCTCCACGTACAGTCCACGTCCGATGGAAATCGTCCCTTGACCATGTTGACCATGCCGCACCGAGAGCACCAGGGCGGTGGACGACGGCGAGGCTAGGAAGGGGACGACGCGGAGCCGGGGAAGACGCGACAGTGGATGCCCATGCGTAGAGGAGTATTAGGGTTCACTCGTTTGGCTGCGGTGTGAGGCTGCCGTCGCCGCAGAATAACAGGGGGTGTGGGTGAGTAGAGGGATGGCCTGGCCAGCGGTGGGAGTAGTAAGGGGCGGTGAGGCCTCCGCGGCATCACAGCCGGTGACGGGCGGCAGGAGCATGCGGCACGACCGGCGCTGCTGTCGTGGGAACGAACACCTATGGGGCCGGCGGACCGGGCCCCTTTCGGTTCGGCGGGGGGCGGAGATCGCACGAAGAGCAGATCGAGGCGAGGCACACGAGCGATTTACCCAGCTTCGGAGCTCTCCGGATAGATAATACTCCTACTGCTGCTTTGTGGTTTGTATTGAGTTCTTGCTCGGGGCCAGTGTGCTCTGATACTCACCATTACTGCTAACGAGACCGGCGTGGCGCTTTACGTTTCGAACCTTTCGAACCCCCCTCTATGTTGCGCATGGGCCTCCTTTTATATGCTCAAGGGGTCACCGACAGATGGCAACGTAGACAAGGGTAAAAATGTAAAAAGAGTGCGGTTGGTACACCTACTTGCAAAGTGTATCCTACCTAACCCTGACGGCAGGGGACAAGGGCATTAAATGCCCGTCTGTGTCGCCCAAACAGTGTAGAAAGGGACCGTCAGGGGCGCCACCGCTTGCCACGATGGCTATCTTGTCAGCGTCGCTTGCCACCTCGCACCGCTGGTTGCACAGCCTCTCGCCACGCGCGCCTGGAATGGTCCCAGGGCGACACGTTGGTGGATGTGCTGGAGCACGGGTACAGAGTGGTAGCTTGCCGCAGCAAGCGCCTTGCAGCGGTCGTTGTCTTGTCGCGTCCGGAAGCTTGTCGCTCACCAGGCCTTGCCGGGACGCGTGGCGCGTCGCGGCAAGTTCCTTGAGATGCCTCGATTGGCCTTCCCGGCAAGCTCCTCTTGTCGGGGTCTTGTCTCCTTGGCTTGAGATGCCTTGGTTGGCCTTCCCGGCAAGCTCCTCTTGCCGGGGTCTTGTCTTGAATACTTTGTTCTTGAATGACTCCAAAGGAACCACGGAGGACCTTGGCGGTCACCCGGCAAGCCTTGCCGCGGGGTGCTGCGACTGCCCGTGCACAAGTTCGGGATACTAGGGTACCCCTACTCTAGTACACCGACAGGTGCTTTGGGCGGTTGGAGCAAGAAGGCCAGAGGTTGAAGAAGCACTACGGCCGTTGGATGGACATTGTACGATCATCGGAGCTAGAATCGTTCATATATTGACTAAAGTTGATAAAGGCCTCCGTCCGAGTCAACTTAGTAGGCCCACAAGTCAGCCTCCCACCAAGGTGGGTCCCACCTAGAAGGGGGTATTCATTTTTTTGTGCGTAATAAGGAGGCACTTCCTATGGGTCCGAGCTGACAGCGGGGGGGGAGGGGGGCGTTTTTTTGCGAAATAAGGTGGCCCGTCCGATGGGTCCCAGCAGTCAGGGGGAAATATTTTTTGGGATAATTATATTTATGCCCCTAGTTGTGTCCCACTCGTCTGTTTTACCCCTAATTCCCAAAAGTCACAGGTTCTATCCAAGTCACTTTGCTCCTCTTATGCTTTTGCCCTTTGACCGTTTGACCATCAGTATGAAAACTTCATAACTAATTCATACTAAATCAGAAAAATGCAAATAAGATACCAAAATGTTCAGAAAAACATCACCTATATGTTAGTGTCATTTGCATTCATGAAAAAAGTGTTGGAAAGTGCCCATCTGAGTTTGAGCTCTTATGCTACCACCATGAATAGTAAAATCTAAAAAAATTCAAAAAAATTCAAAAAAAAATTTGTGGCAAAGCATGACAAATGTTTTAAGTGCCTCGCAAGTTTCATCAGGGAATAACATTCATGGGTGTTGCGGCAAAAAAACAATTAGCACTCCAAAATAGATTATTTTTTTGCCACGACTTCCACGAATGTCGTTCCCTAATGAAACTTGGCAAGCACTTAGAACATTAGTCGGTCTTTGCCACCATATTTTTTTTGAATTTTTCTGATTTTTTTAGAATTTACTATTCATGGTGGTATCAAAAGAGCTAAAACTCCAATGTGCACTTTCCAACACTTTTTTCATTAATGCAAATGACACTCACATATAGGTGATGTTTTCTGAACATTTTGGTATCTTATCTATATTTTTCTGATTTAGTATGAATTAGTTATGAAGTTTTCAAACTAACAGTCAAACGGTCAAAGGGCAAAAGCATAAGAGGAGCAAAGTGACTTGGACAGAACCGGTGAATTTTGGGAATTAGGGGTAAAACAGACGAGTGGGACACAACTAGGGGCATAAATCTAATTATCCCATGTTTTTTCCATGAAATATTGGTGGCCCGTCCGGTGGGTCCCTGCTGTCAGGTGGAGGAATAATTATTTTCCGCGTAATAAGGAGGCACTTCCTTCCGGCTGTTGTGGACCCAGCTGTCAGCCTCTCCACGTACAGTACTCATCCGATGGAAGTCAGTCGTTGACCACACTGACCACGCCGCGCCGAGAGCACCACGGCGGTGGACGACGGCAAGGCCTAGGAACGGGACGACGCGGAGCTGGGGAAGACACGACAGTGGAAGCCCGCGCGGAGAGAAGTACGAGGGTTCACCGGTTCGATTGTGGTGTGAGGCTGCCGTCACCGCAGAATAACAGGGCGTGTGGGTGAGTAGAGGGCTGCCCTGGCCAGCGGTGAGAGTAGTAGGGCGCGAGGCTGGCACATGGCAAGCACACCCGGCCATGGGAGGCGGGCGCAGCGGTCCCTTGGCGCTGCTGGCGGCCGGAGCAAGAACATCAGAGATTAAAGAAACATGACGGCTGTTGGATTGACATCCAACGGTTACGTCTGCTAGAATCGTATGTTGACGTATATAATAACTAAAAAAATCTTGCATATGCGTCAACTAAACAGGCCCACAAGTCAGATCACTCCCTCTTTTTTTAATTATTTATATATAGCTCATGGCAACTTCTTATGCAATTTATTGCAGTCATTTTTTTTGGTTGGCCAGGGCCAATTTCGCATATTTCTGTGGGTTTCCAAACTATTTTTAATACCAAAATGTCGAGCCAGATTTAAAGTACTTTGAATATATATTTAAATTAGGTTAATGCCCCGTGAAATAGGAATTTGAAAATGTGAAAAAATTCAAAAATTATAAAGTAATTGCCAATTTGTCATCTGTTTATATTTACAACCCATTTCATATTACTTTCAAGATTTGCAGGCGTCTTGAAAGAGTTGCAGCCCATGAGGGCGTAGAAAAATAAGTAGGCCTGGATTGGGTATTCTTCAGCAAAAATAAATGGGCTCATTTTCATAAAGAAAAATAGCTGGGCTGGTCACATGGTGAACATAAAATATAAGCCTGGGCTAGACGGGCCACATTCCAGTTCAAACCCTGCTCCGTCTCAACAATAACAAAAAAAATACTGCTCGAGAAGCTACGTCCCAGGTGTCGGCCAAACTTGTGATGTTCTCTTGTCTATTGACTATATACGCTCACAATGTCGTGGGTCCCAGATGTCAGGAAAACACTAGGAGGAAGCATTTTATTTTTCCATACACTGACGTGGTGGGCCCCTACTGTCATCCTCTCCACGTACTTCTGCCGATTCCTATTGTTTGTTGACCATGTTGACAACGCGAGGCGGCGGCGTGGCGCGCACCAAAGTCTTGTGGAGGACATCGGCGTTAATGATTTAGGAGGCGGTGGGGCGGCGATCGTCTTGTTGAGCCACGTCGGCCGGGGGAGGCGAGCGGCGGCCCAGGCGCTGGTTTGGTTTTGGCGGCTGGAGGAAGACAGGACTGAAGAAACGCGACAGACTATAAAAGAAGCGGGAGTACTTAACAACCTTAACTGAAACTAGCAGGGGCACTTAACAACCAAAGCTGAAAGCAATATGAGTACTTATACAGGTTCAACCGTACAAAGGACGCCTCAAACAGTGCTACTTTGCCTACAGTTAACCAAGGGTGAGGCCGCCAAGCCCCAGGACAAGGCCCAGGCGCCACCCCGCGCATCCACAACCTTCTGAAAGCGGCTTCATCTCACAATGTGGTCAATAAACAGGATATTTGCTTTAGAGCCATGGAAAAGCATGAACATAATCTTCTGTCCTATTCTCCAAGATGGACGGGCCTTCATTATTTGAGACCACCCATGAATATCTTCTCACCTCCAAGGGGAATTGAGTAGGTCGACATAAACATCATGTTGTGACCAAGCGCAAGTCTGACCCGACCATGGTCAGGCATCTGTATAGGAACAATAGAACTGGGCAGTTTCTGTGTCAAGAAGATCACAGCTGTAAAACTGTGTATTAGCAATAGTTTATGAACAGCATATTTAACAGAAGACAGCTCGTACCATAAGTTTCTCGACACGGTTGGACCTATTCAACGAGTGCAGCAGTGGCACACATATCCCACGTGGCCTTCCACCATTGAAACTCCCCACAAGGACCTCAAGACGATCAATAAAGTGTAGGAACTTGTGGATGTCGACCCAGTCAACTTCAGTGCCATCAGTAACAGCCGAGTTATAACAGAATAACAAACGAGCAGCCTGCTTAACTCTGAAAAAACCTACATGTGCCACCAATTATAAGAAAATATTAGTTAGAAGTAGCATCTTTGTGAGAGATTCGTTGCTACTTCTAAAGTTAAATTGTGATTAGTTAGATAGAATAGGTGGATTAAGAAGTAATCGAGGCAACAAGCAAGAACCAGATACAAAACTAACATGGATGAACAATTGGAAGGACGTCGGGGTGGAAGATCGCATTGAACATGAGACCAGGTTCTGCTATTTCCATCAACATTCGTGCGCCAACTTTCAGTCTGTAACACTTGAGAAAGTTTATACAAGTTCGGCCATAAAAAAAGAAGTGATCTTCTTGGTTCATGAACCCAACTCGGAACTTATATCCATGGCTTGTCTCCACTGTGACTGTCGGTGTCAAAACCGGCGGATCTCGGGTAGGGGGTCCCGAACTGTGCGTCTAGGCGGATGGTAACAGGAGACAAGGGACACGATGTTTTTACCCAGGTTCGGGCCCTCTCGATGGAGGTAAAACCCTACTCCTGCTTGATTGATATTGATGATATGTGTAGTACAAGAGTGGATCTACGACGAGATCAAGGAGGCTAAACCCTAGAAGCTAGCCTATGGTATGATCGTTCTTCTGTCCTATGGACTAAAACCCTCCAGTTTATATAGACACCGGAGAGGGCTAGGTTACACAGAGTCGGTTACAATGGTAGGAGATCTACATATCCGTATTGCCAAGCTTGCCTTCCACGCCAAGGAAAGTCCCATCCGGACACGGGACGAAGTCTTCAATCTTGTATCTTCATAGTCTTGGAGTCCGGCCAATGATGATAGTTCGGCTATCCGGACACCCACTAGTCCAGGACTCCCTCACTAGCCCCTGAACCAGGCTTCAATGACGACGAGTCCGGCACGCATATTGTCTTCCGCATTGCAAGGCGGGTTCCTCCTCCAAATAATTCATAGAAGATTGTGAACACCAGGATAGTGTCCGGCTCTGTAAAATAAATTCCACATACCACCGTAGATAGAATAATATTTACACAAGTTCAATCTGCTGACGTATTTGGTGGCGTGACGTCACACCAAAACCAAGCCTTTACTCAAATAGTTTTTATTATACCACCTCAGCGCGTTTAGTGAAGTGGTTTCCTTGGCACGTCTTGTCGAACAGAGATCGTGTTCCCCTTATTCCGGGATTCCCATCAATACGGACGTGGGTAACCCAACCGCGCCATTGATTGCGGCGCTTGGGAGATAAGCGAGTTTTACCAGGCCGGTTGGGACACATAGCTTCGTCCGCCCATATAAGGGGATAAGGATCCACCCTTTTTTACCTACGCCTTCTTCCTCCTTTGCTTATCCATCTCCGAGCACTCGAGCTCCAGCGCCCAAGTCCGCACATCTCACCTCAACCTTCTCCAGCCATGTCCGGAGCGGGAGGCAAGTGGATGGCCTCCTCCGTCACGGAGGGCACATCAAGCTTCTGCTTGCGCGGATATTGTCCGGCGACATCGTGCACGGCTTCCCGACGAGGGGCAGCTCATCCCACCCGGGCCCCATGAGAGGTGGTATTCCTTCCCCATTTCCTCCGCGGATTGGGCTTCCCACTCCACCCTTTTGTCCGGGGGCTCATGTTCTACTACGGCCTGGATTTCCACGATCTGGCCCCGAATTTCATCCTCAATATCTCGGCGTTTATCGTCGTGTGCGAGGCCTTCCTCTGCATCTAGCCCCACTTCGGCTTGTGGCTAAAGACCTTCAATGTCAAGCCGAAGGTTGTGAAGGGCAGCCAAGCGGAGTGCGGAGGTGCCATGGTGGGCCAAATGCCCAATGTCACTTGGCTCGAGGGCTCCTTCGTGGAAACCATCAAAGGGTGGCAATCGGGGTGGTTCTACATCACCGAGCCGCGTGACCCTAAATGGGCAGCGGCCCCCGAATTCAGATCTGGCATCCCCATGTGGCTCACCTCCTGGAAAGAGAAGGGCCTGTTGTGGGGTAGTTTGGAAGAGCTGACCGGACTCCAGTCCTATCTCCAAACCCTGGTGAACAAGAAGCTCAAGCTTGTCAACGTGATCCAGGTCATGCTCGTCCGCCGGATTCTCCCCTGCCAGCAGCGGGACTTCAATTTGTGGGAGTTTGATCCGGCACAGCACCGGACCTTGAGCGGGCTCTTTGACACTATGTACGAAGATGCCTGGAGGGTGCTGTTCAAGGGCGCCAAAGCTCCCGCATCCGCTACCGAAGATCGCGAATTCAGCTCGCAGCGTCCGGCTGGTGAGGTAAGCCATGTCATCCTTTATGGGACACTTGCTTTTCATAGTTTGACTTTATGCGGGATCTAAACTCCCAACACCTTTAACAAGCCTGGCAAGCGACGTCCAAACAGGTTAACTGTCCGGCTCCCCTTCCAGAAGACCCAGCGGATGCCCGTCTAACAGGGTTGCTGGTCACGGCACTACGTAGTGCGGATAAGAAGGCCAAGAAGAAGGCCACGGGAACCGAAGGAGTTCGGGCGTCGAGTGGTATGTCAGTTCATTGTCCGATTACTCCAAAGCGGACTCCTCCACGAGGACGAGGAGGAGAAGAAGAGGCCTCTCCCGGTGAAGAAGAAGAGGAAGGCCTCCCCAGAGGGAGGTCGAAGGGTCAGAAGGAAGGACCCTTCCCGGACTATTCCGCCAATGTCGGCGGCGGCGACGAGTAGCCCTCAAGGGCCAAGCCTGGCGAGATCATAAGTATCCGGACTCCCGAATAACTTCATAATTTTTCTTTTTGCCACATGGTGTCTTTCTAATGCCGCATACAACCACATATTCCGCCCAGGGCGATCTTCTGCCGTCGGCGGGTCCTTGGGTATGTCGGATGTGGATAGTACTTCATTTCGATCGCCTCCACCTGTGGCGCCGGCGGCGTCAGGTGGGATCGAAGAGGACCTACACGGAGGAGGAGGCCGGAGGTGCCAGCGAGGTAACCTCCGGACTTCGTCGGACTCATGCCGGAACTGCGATGGTTCCGGAGTCCGTGGCGGCTCCTTTGGAAGAATGGCAAGGCTGTGGCCAACGGCCTCCGTCCCAACGGAGCCTTTGGATAATTCTTTGAGGCGCTCAATGGCGCTTCCATCAAAGAGGAACACCGCACTATTATGAGTGCGGTGATTGAAAAGTTCAGCTTCGCCAAAAGCGGGCTGATCGAAACTTCTTGCAGCCTTCTAATAGGCTTTGAGGTAAAATTTTAATATATGTAAAATAGTACCGCATAGACGGTAGCCCACGATGCTCGGTTTGGTGTTGAGAAGAAAAGCGGATGAGGATCTAAAAAGATATATCAGGAGTCTTAAAAAATATGTCAAGATGGGAATGCAGGCTGTCTTTCTTGACCTCTGCCCCTTGACTGCGGAGGTCAATGCTTTGAAGCAAAGCCTCGGCGGTCGAAACGAGCTCGGCCGTGCCAAGAAGCAGCTCGAGGACAAGGAAGGTGAGTAGCACCTTATTAAAGTTGTACCTTCTGAGAAAAGGATTTGGTTGCAAGAGGAATGACAAGGATAGCGTGGGTACTCCGGAGCTCTGAGCGAGGTGGCGACCACGAAGGGCGCGGTGTCCGCGACGAACATAATCTGACCGCGAGCAACTTGGCGAGAAGAAGCAAGAGGCACGGGTGGTGGAGGTACAGCAAGAGCTCCGGGCTCTCGTGGAGAAACACGAGTTTAGGCGTGACTCGAAGACTCGAGTCCGAGCTTCGCGTCGGCTGTTGAGAGTCTGAAGCCGCTAAGGCCGAAGCCCACAAGGCCCTCCAGGAAATCGAGGCATTGAAGAAGATAGCGGCGGGTAAGGCATTCTTCATGCAAAGCAAGCATGTAAATGTGAATTACCTATTACTTACCCGAATTCGGAGCTCTCTAGGAGCGTTCGCAGATCTACCCTGTAGCGTATCCGATGTTGCCGCTTTCTACAAAGCCGAGGAGGGGAGCTCGACAGAGAAGGTGTTCTGGTCTCGATATCTTTGAGGCGGACATCAGTGCCCTCGGCGACCAGTGAAGCAGCTGGTCGAGCTCCACAAGGTAGCCGAACAGGCCATGAAGGGCCTCATAGTTGGTGTGGCCCAAAGAGGCCATGCACAGGAGCTACTTGATGCAGTGCAGCTGCTGGTGGACGCTTGTCCATGGGTTGAGGTCATCAAGCACTCCGCCTGCACTGAAGGTGCCCGTCGGGCCCTTGCCCGTGCTAAGGTGCACTAGGGCAAGATGGACGCTCAAAAGCTTGTGACGGACGCGCCACCCTCGGGAAGGAGTATCGCACACCCGAGATGTATTATAAGGGTGTCCTGAATGGTGCCCACATTATTGCGGGTGAGTGCTCCAAAGATGTAATATTTGAGTAGACTCGCATTTTGTTATCCTGTGCGCTAAAAACTTTGTTCATATGCGCTAAGCAACGCTTGTTAACTTAAAATATTACCTTCTGTGCGGCCGTTTATCAAATCTGAGAGATGGCAAGTCGTCGGCTTCAGCCCCCATGCCACAGTCTTTGGGGTGTTAGGGATAAACTTGGCGCTCTTGTTCCCATTTTGGGTCCATCTAGGGAGGCGATCAACACAACGAGCGAGGCAACCGGACTTATAATGCTTGAACACTCTCACTTAGCCATAGAATTCTATAATTTAAAATTTCGTGAAGCCCCTAGTGTTCGAAAGGCCAAATTGGGCGCTATCACGCTGGGCGGACAAAGCAGGTTCCTCGCTCTAAGCGGCATAAGTCTTTAGGGACTCGAAAAACCTCTCGAACAGCGACGGATCTCGCCTCATCATGGCGGTCAGTTTAGCTTTCTCCACAGAGGTGCTCGCCCAGCTCAAGCTGAGGCACAATCGTAGTGGTTCTCCCGCCTACCTTAGCGATATAACGAGCGTAAGGTACCAAAACATGGGAGCGAGCAAACCCAATTATTGACCCAAGACATGATTGAGTCGATGCATATAATGCTATAAGTTGAGGTGCCGCACTTGTGAAAGTGTTCGGACTTATCACACCATAATGTGGGGAACTTAAGCCCCTGGTGTATTTAGCCGTACCAAAGTGTACGGATGCAACATGTCATAAATGAACATATGTATAAGAAAGGAATGCAATTATAGGCAAAAAGCCATGCATTGTTTATTCAAGAAATACTGCCATGAATGCAGAACGATACAAATAGTGCGATAAGGAAGGGGTGGGACTATTAAACATGTCCCTCTCCAGGGGTAGGCTGCGGAATGGTGTATAAAACATATTTAATGCTCGTAATGGAGACCACCTGGATACTCGTCGTAGCCTTTCTCCTTCCCTGGCTGTTACATCGTGAGTTTGGCAGGTCTACTGCCGGACAGGGCCTCTGGTAAATGGAGTCCTGTGGATAAAATAATAATAAAAAAAGGAAAGAAAAAGGATGACACACTTGGGAACCCCTGGTGTGGTTGAGCCGCACTCTGGGCCTGTCGTGGTCGTGCCCCTCCCCCTATGCCCATGGTATCTCCAGAGCATAATGATGTCTGCTAATGCGGTCTTGCAATTTTGCAAGTCTTTGGGGTTAGGGCCGCATTACTCTGGCGTGCTCGGGCGTGCGGTGGTCTTGTTGTAGGTTACTCCGGGCGCGTTTTGTCGGAGCAATGGGCCACGGGTACGCTGACCCGGGACCCAGGATCTTTCAAGACATCGGGGCAGGCCACGCCCCTCCAGCCAAGTCCCAGCCGGCGACCTCCAGAGAGGCGAGTCGGTGGCGATCTCCGAAAGCGAGTCTCGGCGGCGATCTCGGAGGAGCCAAGTCCCGGATGGCGACTTGAAGCAAGCGGACTCGGTGGCGACCTCCGGGAGTGCCGACTATGGAAGTCGGCCCATGACACTTCACGAAGCCCAATGCGAGGTACGGTCATGACGTGGCCGTCCCTCCCTGCCTACGAGGGGCTGGCATGGCTACAGTGGGCCGTATCGGCTGGGAGGTCTCCGGCAAAGGCGGCAACCTTTGTTGCCATGCCTGCCTGACCTCTCGGCCAGTCGCGATGCTTTGTGCCCACGACGCCGGCTGTGTCTGCTCGAAGACCGATGGGGCCGCTTTGTCGATGGGTGAATCAAAGGTGGCGAGGCGCTCGGCGGCCTGTGGAGTCGGCCTCCCGGTCGGCCGTCTCCTACGAGGGCCCCACAAGCCATAAACCAGATTGGATGGGGAGTGGCGACAGTGATCGCCTGATAGACAGCGGTACTGTTGCCATGACCCAATGACCGAGCCTGCGTCATCGGGAGTGCCGCATAGTGACCGGCCTGTCCGCGGGACCCACCAGTCGGCGGGCCCCAGAAGCCGGCGGGAAGGACGGCAGCATGAGAGACAGACAGCTGGGACCCACGCCCAGTCGGATTACCATTGTACCCCCGGGGGGTAGGCCTATATAAACCCCCTGGGGCACCCATGCAAGGGGTGGGACCTTGATAGAGATAGACACATAACCCAGGGAGGAGAGAACTAGCCTTGCTCTCTCCTGCCACCGAAACAGCTCTAGGAGCACCATTGTAGTCACCTTGCTTTAGTGACCATGCGGAGACCCATGAGCAGGAGTAAGGGTGTTATCTCCCGAAGAGCCCAGCTGGGTAAGATTCGCCGGCGATGCATGTCTCGCCTTATCCGTTTCGAGCACGGCGATGTCCTACTCGCCCCACCATGATAAGCCATCATTTGGCATATATCGCACCAACCCCGACATGTTTAGCGATGTCCGTTAAACGGGCGGACTCGAAATACCTTAAGAGGCTGCTCTGTATACCGGCGCGCGAGCCTGTATGTTCCTCCGTTCGGAGAAGCGTTGATGTTTCCGTTGACCGTGATGACTCCTCGAGGGCTGGCATCTTGAGCTTGAGGTATCGTGGTCGGCACGCGTTGAACTTTACAAGCGCGTCCGTCCGGCGAGCATGATAGCGCTGCGGAGCGAAACTATATCGAAGATTAACTCCGGCGCTTGAAGTTATCCGGGGATCCGAAGACCACTTCGATTATGGCGAGCTGTACAATTGGCCTCTACACGGTATGATGCCTTTGAAGGTCATCTTTGTGGGTTTAATCCTTGAGGGTCTATGCCCATCTTGCGCCTTGTATCTGATAAAGCGAGTTCGAGGCTGCCGCCATCCATCGGGACTCTAGTGAGGTGAAATCCATCGGCGATTGGGTCTAGAAGCAATGCGGCGAATCCGCCGTGGCGGATCTTGTGGGTGGTCCCGATGAAAAGTGATCGGGCGGGAGGACCATGGGTTGAACTTTGGGCGGTGGCTCCATCCAGCGTATCGTCCACGAGTGCGCTTCCGCTCCCTTTTGGGTATGTGGGTTGCGTATATCATGTTCACCGTCCGCGCTTGTGGGAAACCCTACATCCTCTATTGTTCGGCGGCCGGGTCTCTTCCTGACTCCACCCATTGGCGGATGCATTTCGATGGCTCCAAGATGCGAATCGGCCTGGGAGCCGGCGTCGTCCTCACCTCCCCTAATGGCGACAAGCTCAAGTATGTCTTTGCAGATCCGCCGCGCCTCCAACAACGTTGCGAATATGAAGCGCTCATTCATGGGCTCCGGCTTGCCAAGAACTCGGCATTCGCGGATCACATGCTATGGCGACTCCGACTTGGTGGTTCAGCGATCATCCGTGGCGGGATGCCAAAAGCGAACATGGCGAACTACCGCTTCCTGGTGCAGCAACTCAGCGGATACTTTGAGGGGTGGGAATTCCTTCACGTGCCAAGAAATGACAATGAGCAAGCAGATGCCTTGGCACGACTCGGCTCCACTCGCCAAGCGATACCTTCCGGCGTCGCCCTTCAGCGCCTCCTCAAGCCGTCTATCAAGCCTTCACCAGAGTCCGACTCCATCTTCGTGCCGTCTCCTCCAGAAGTAGTCGGATCCGACTCCAAAGCCCCAGCAGACAGCCTCAAGAAAACCACAGTCGAAACCGGCCCGGGGACTTCAGAGCCCAGCCCGGGGACTGCTCCAACCGACACGGGGACTTCAGAGCCCGGCCGAGAAGCTGTCGGTCGGCCGGGGACTTGAGCTGGCACAGGAGCTGCGCGATCGGCCGAGACTCCGCCAATCCAGCAAGCGGCCGCGAGACTCCAGCTGCTGCCTCCCAGCCAGCCACCCTCGTCCAAGTCGTTGTGGTAGCAGGTGAAGAGATAAGACACCTTCATGGGCGCAGCCCATCCTCAAGATTTTATTGAACAAAGAGTTGCCAATAGATGAGATCTGGCTCGGCAAGTGCAGCGCCGGCGGCAACATCCACCATAGTCAGCAGAGAGCTAGTCAGCGCGGTGTCCTTTGGTGTCTAGCGATCTTTGCGAGAATCGAAACAAGGCCAGCGATTCTCGAGACATCCATCGAGTGAGTCACGGCCACCATGCGGCTTCAAGAGCACTCGTCGCCAAAGCTTTTCGGCACGGCTTCTTTTGGCCGACTGCCCTGGAAGAAGCCAAAGAGCTAGTCCAACAATGCAAGGGGTGCCAGATGTTTTGCTCCAAGCCACTTCAGCCGGCTTCTGCGCTGAAGACAATTCCCATCGCCTGGCCCTTCGCAGTTTGGGGCCTAGACATGGTAGGACCATTCAAGACGGCACAAGGCGGCCTAACTCATCTGCTTGTCATGGTGGACAAGTTCACCAAGTGGGTGGAAGCAAAGCCCATCAAAAAGTTGAATGGGCCGACTGCAGTAACCTTCATCGCCGACATCACGGTGCGGTACGGCATACCGCACAGCATCATCATCGACAACGGCACAAACTTTGCCAAGGGCGCCTTGGCTCGTTTACTTGACGACGCATGGCATCCGGCCCGGACTTAGCGTCATTGCCCATCCGCGATCAAGCGGCGGTGGAGCGAGCCAATGGCCTCATCTGTCGACATCAAGCCTCGTTGGTCGAACCGCTTTCGGCGTTAATTTGTTAGGTCGAGCTGCCAGCCGTCCTCTAGAGTCTGCGCGACTCCAAACAAGTCAACCGGCTTCACGCTTTCTTCCTCGTCTCGATGCTGAAGTTGTCATCCGGCGGATATAGAGTTCGACTCTCCACGAGTCACCATGTACACGAAGAGGAAGTGAAGAAGCATGCCAAGGCGGTGTCGATCTGCTGGAAGAGGGTCATTGTTGGCACTCAACCGTTCGGCATCTACCGATGAAGTCTGCGCCCGATACTACAACCGCAAGGTCAAGCGAGATCGTTCGAAGAGGCGACCTTGTGCTCCGTGATTCGAGAAACAGCCGGCCAGCACAAGTTATCGGCGCCTTGGGAGGGTCCCTTCATCATCGACAAGGTCTTTGAGGAGCAGCGCCTACTATCGATTGGCGCTCAAAAGCCTCGGCGCGCAAGAGGGCGACTCGACAAAAGCAGGCGCCCATGGAGCGAATCTTCTTGAAGATTTTACGATTGATGCGGTATGTATCGCCTTTGCCCCCTTTGTATTAAAGTACTAAGACCTTAGGCCCCGGGGCGAGCTCGGGGCCTGCTTTTTGTTATCTGTATGATAAAATTACGCTTCGAATATACTCTGTTTTTTATCATCTTTATGCGGCACCGGGTTCGACTAGTCGACCCGGGGACTTGTCGTCTTACGCTATGAAAAGCTTCCTGCAGTCAGACAAGTAATGTGTTGCGCTCAAGCCGTCTCCTGTCAAAAGCTGCAGCTCGTGAAGCGTGCCGATGGCGAAGAACAAGCAAACGGCGCCGCATGAAAAAATGGCTAAGGACCTAAAAGCTTATGCATAGCTCAAGCCGGCTACCAGCCTCCCCCACGAGCCGACTCATGAGTAGTCGGCTCGCCGTCTTAACTTTATCAAAGACAGTGACTCTCGGATAGTCGGCTGTAAGCCTTCTAGCCGACTTGCTAAAGAAACTCTAAGCGGCTAAGTACTTGCCTTCTGAAGTAGCCAAGCACTTGACCTAGCGATAGTCCATGAGGCTGTCCAGCCGACAAAGGCGGCTACTAAGGAAAAGCGACAAGGAAAAAGTCTAAGGAGCAATAAGCAAGGAAAGGCGGAAATCAGATAAATATTTACATAGGCCCTCGGCCGAATTTCTGAATAGAAATTCAGGATACACCCCGCGGGTGGAATTGTTCGAACCTAATAAGTCTTTCAAAAGATTACTGAAGACAGATAAATAGAAGCGGAAAAAGCAGTCTAGGAGGCGGCCTCCAGGGCGGAGGTCGGAGGTGGCCAGCGGTGTCGAGTCTTGAGGCGATCGGCTGGCGGTCTCGGCTTGGTTGCCTCGTGGCGATCGCCTTGTCTCCAGCTCGTTCTTGGAGGCACGATCGGACTGAGGCTGGCCGCCTGCTTCGTCTTCTGGCGCCTCCTCCTCGCCTCCATCCTCCGACTCGTCCTCCTCCTCGGCGCTGGAGTCGATCACCTCCGCCGAGTCTTCCTCATACTCCGGGTTCATCCCGAACCAGTCCGGCGGTGCTTCCTCGCCGCCTTGATCCTTCGGGCACGAAGGCGCTGGTGTCCGTGTACTCGGCGATGGCTGCCGCGCGCTCGACAAGCGCCTTCTACAGCCTCGATTCGGCTGGGCTTCGGCCGGAGCAGCGGCGAGCGGTCGAGGTCCAGCCCGGATACCACGCCTTGGCGAACTCCAAGGCCAGCGCGCTCGGCCGGGCGAGGCCCTTCAAGCCTCAAGACAGCGGCGGCGACTTCCGGCCGGTCGGTGGTCAATTGGTGGTCGCAAAGCGGCATGTCCGCCCAGGCGGCAACCGCTGGGCTCCGGCTGCCGCTGAAGCGGCGCGGCAACCGGTGGCCGACGAGCGGGCCCCAATGCTCGAGAGCTGCTCGTCGATGGTTCGGGGGGCATTGGCGGCGATCACCTCGCCCTTCGCCCTTCGCGCCTCCCGAGCAGCCTCGATAGCCAGAGGGACCGCCTGTGAATGACTAGGAAAAAAGTCTACCAAGACAGAAAAGAAGAAAGTCGGAAAATTAGAAGTTGGACTGACACATAGTCGGAAGCCCAAAGAAATGAAAGAGACTTATCATCTACGATGTCCTCGAGCTCGTGGTAGCCGGAGGTCAGCATCGCCTCCCTATCGGTCAAGCGGGCGCTCGATCTTAATTCGGCCATGAGGCGGCCTCCGCGTCTTGGCCTCGTCCTGCGCTTATACAGGCAGCTCCTTACCTTGGCCAGCTGCGTCGCCCGGCGAATCACGCTCATTAGGCGAGCCTGCCGCACTCCTCTTCCTTGCACGCCCGGCAGTGTTAGCCTCGCCCGGCTGCTCTGAAGGGCGGCGTTGGCGCTGAAACGAAAGAAAGAGAAAAGAAAGTCATCGATAAATTAGATCTCCGGGAGATCCGGCCCGACTGCTCAGCAGTCGGCCCGAATCTCGGGGACTACAGCCCGCGAGGCGCACCAGTAGCGCCCGAAGAAAAAAATGAGGCGCGGGATCGGCCCGGTACTTCAGCGATCAGCCCGAATCTCGGGGACTACAGCCCGCGGGTGCGCCAGCGTGCCCCCGCGAAGAGGGAAGAAAAGAGCTCACCCCAGCTTTCCGTCAAGTCGGCGGTCCGCTTGTTCAGCTCCTCGACATTGCGGTTGAAGGCAGTGGCGCGGAGGTTATGATATTCCTACAAAAAGCCGACAAAGGCAAAAGTTAGTATTCGGAGCTCGCCAGAGGGAGTTCCGAACCGCCTACTCAGCAGCCGGCCCGGAACTCGGGGACTACACCCGGTGGAGTGTTGGCGCGCCTGAAGAAAACGAGAATCAAAAAGAAGAAGAAACATACTCGGACGGATGTCCTGCGGCGAATCGCTCTGGTGCAGACTTGGAGGGCGTCGCTTTCCGCCCGCAGTTTCGCCTGGACGTCCAGGAGGGCTTGGTTCAGCGGACCGGTGCCGCCTCCGCTCAACCACCCGGCGGGCGCGGCACTGGAGGCCTCGACGTCCAGACTTCGCCCGAGCTGGCTGCGCCGGTCTCGAGCCCAGCGGCGCGGCTCGTCCTCTCAAGCGGCGGCGTGCGGCTGCAGCGACTGAAAAACGCAGCGCCTCGGCATCATCCGTGATTGGTGGATCTTGCGGGCCTACCGGCTGTTTGCCATGCGGCCTCCCAGACGGTGGCGGAGGCGGCGGAGGCGGCACGAGGGTATCCGAGCCTGAAGCCTCGCCGCCCTCCTCCACGAGGGGGTTCTCGGTGCCGACCTCTCCGGTCTGCCCCGTGAACTCCGGAGCCAGCGGCGCCAACGACAACGGACGGACGAGCATCGCCGATCGGCGACGCGCGGCCTCCTCAGCACGCCGCTTCATCGCGGCGGCGGTTTCGGCCTCCTCCAGCATCTTTTGGGCGTTGGCGGCCGCCTTCTCGGCCCGCGCCTTCTCCAGGCGGTCGACCTCCTCCTCGTCGCGCTTCTCCCGCGCGTTCCGCTCCGTCGCCTCCCGAAGGTCGGCAGCGGGATCGACCCGCTGGGTGTTGGTGGACGTCTCTACCGACCCCATGACAGAGGGGACGGCGGCCCTCTCAAGGGAGAGGGGGCTCTGGAGAAGAATGGAGGAAAAATCAAAGAAGACTCGAACAAGATCCAACAGAGAAAATAAAAGCACGTAAAGACTTACGCGGAAACAAACGGCGGCCTTCTCACTTCCCTTCGGAAGCGATTGGCCTTCGCGGCCGCCTCCTCCCATTTGGTCGCGGCGGCCGCCCCCTTGAACTTCTTCGGCTTGCTGCCGAGCGCGCTCGGCCCGGCGTGACGCCTCTTCGCGCCGCCTTGGCCGGAGTGGCCGGCTCTCGGCTGGTGGCGTGGGACGACTTCAACGTCGGTGTCGTCTTTGGGCCAGTCGGCGAAGGTGGCCGAGGCCCTGAGGCCGCCGTCTGCCCCTTCTCCGCCGCCTTCGGCGTCGGCCTCCAGCGCCGCCGCCCCCAAGTCGGGGTCGTCGACGTCGCTGTCCTCGTGATGCAGGGCGTGGTCGCGGGGCTCCCTCACGGCGCCCGGCTGCGGGCTCCATGAGGGGTTACGCCAGAAGGAACCAACAAAGATTAGAAGCGGAGTCGGCTGCGGAGAAGACAAACTGCATAAAGATCGACTTACCCTTTGGAGGGGTTGTCGCCATGTCTCAACTCCTTGCCGAACTGCCGATCCTTCGTGAACTCACGGTCGCAATGTGGTTCACCAAGTTAGCCACCTCCCTGCGGGGCATCTCCTTGGTGCACAGTTGGCTCGGGTCGTGGCGGCCGCTCATCTGACAGATGAGGTGAGGCCAGCCTTGGAGTGGGAGGACTCGGCGCGCCACGAAGGCGGCCAGAAGGTCGGATCCAACGAGGCCCTCCGACTGCAGCAGAACTCGGAGTCGCCCTACGGCGGCGGCTCCGGAGGGAGTCAGCGACTTGGACCGGTGAGACCAACTGGGAAGCCTCCCAGTTAAAGGAGCAGGGTTGAAGGGCGGCAGGTTGACCCAGTCGCCGTCGGTGGAGAGATTCTTCACATAGAAGTAGGAGCATTGCCACATCTTCACCGATTTTACCTGCGAGATGGGAGGAAAAGGGTTGTAGGCCGTCGAGCGCCGCACCGTGATGTAGGTGCCGAACTGAGCCGGCGTGTCGGCGGCTTGCGTGCTGAGCTTCGAAGAAAAAAATTCTCCCCACAACTCGAGGGTGGGGAGAACACCGAGGAAGCCTTCGCACAGAGTGGCGAAGGCGGAGAGCAGCACCACCGCGTTTGGGGTGAGGTGGTGCGGCTAAAGATTGTGGAACTCGAGGCAGCGGAAGAACCGCTCGCCCGGCAGCCCCAGCCAGCGCATGAGTGCGGCGGAAGGCGACCGCTTCGCCCTCCTCGGCGCGGGCGGATCTCCGCCCGGTGCGGGCCGAGGCGTGCATGAGGTCCGTCTTTGGGGAGCAGCAGGTCAGCGGAGAACTTCGATATGCTCCGCCTCACGTCGAAACCATCCCACACGCCGGGCGTGGGGCAGAAACTGCAGCGGAGGAAGAACTCATTGCCGTGGTGTGAAGTGCTCCTGCTCACGGCGGAGGAAGAAGAGAAGGCAGGAGAATGGGGGAGAGGATGCGTGTGCAATGCCGCCCCGCTCCTCCCCGCCTATTTATAGCCCTACGGGCTGAGGAGCCGAGGGGGCGGGCGTGGGATTAACTGCGCCTGAAGCCCCATACCGCCCGATTTACCCACGAAGTTCTTTGCAGCGCGATAACGGCGTAGAAATAACGTTCGCGACCGCAGCAGATCCGCTCGTAAGCCAAGGCGCGGTAGTGGCGGGCCCCGCCTGGCGGCCCGTCCCGTCGCACGAGTGGGTGAGCAGACTATCCTCCCCACGTGGCGCCCGGCGATAGGACCGCCTCGATGGCAGCGAGGCGTATCCGATCGCGCCAGATTTCCGCGCGACTTACAAGCGGTGGCCCCTCGAACAAGTCCGACTTGGTGAGTCGGCCCAAAGAAGACGGCGGCGAGTCTCGAGTCGGCGATGGGAAGTTTGAAACTGTTGAAGCCCCACGAGGCGGCGTCGCGAGGCTTCACCGACATCGGGGACTCTTGTCGAACAATGGGCCAGGTAGGCTGACCGGGACCGGGATCTTTCAAGACATCGGGGCAGGCCGCCCCTCGGCCAAGTCGGTGGCGACCTCGAAGGCGAGTCCTAGTGGCGATCTCCCGAGAAGCCGAGTCTCAGCCGGCGATCTCCAGAGGAGCCATCTCCCAGATGACGACTTCGAAGCAAGCCGACTCCAGGCTGGCGACCTCCGAGAGTGCCGACTATGGAAGTCGGCCCATGACACTTCACGAAGCCCAATGCGAGGTACGGTCACGACGTGGCCGTCCCTCCCTGCCTAAGAGGGGCTGGCATGGCTACAGTGGGCCGTATCGCTGGGAGATCTCCGGCGAGGCGCGACAATGTTGCCATGCCTGCCCTGACCTCACCAGATGCACGGCGCCTTTGTGCCCACGACGCCGGCCTGTACGGCCCGAAGACCGTGGGGCCGCCTGTCAGTGGGTGAATCAAAGGTGGACAGAGCGCTCGAAGGCGGCCCTGTGGGAGTCGGCCTCCCCGGAGTCGGCCGTCTTCCTACCAGGGCCCCACAAGCCATAAACCAGATTGGATGGGGAGTGGCGACAGTGATCGCCTGATAGAAAGCGGTACTGTTGCCATGACCCAATGATCGAGCCTGCGTCATCGGGAGTGCCGCACAGTGACCGGCCTGTCCGCGGGACCCACCAGTCGGCGGGCCCCAGAAGCCGGCGGGAAGGACGGCAGCATGAGAGACAGATAGCTGGGACCCACGCCCAGTCGGATTACCATTGTACCCCCGGGGGGTAGGCCTATATAAACCCCCTAGGGCACCCATGCAAGGGGTGGGACCTTGATAGAGATAGACACATAACCCAGGGAGGAGAGAACTAGCCTTGCTCTCTCACGCCACAAAAACAACTCTAGGAGCACCATTGTAGTCACCTTGCTTTAGTGACCATCACGGAGACCCAGCAGAGCAGCGATGAGAGTGTTATCTCCCGGAGAGCCCCGGTTGGGTAAGATTCGCGGCGTGCATGTCTCGCCTTATCCGTTTCGAGCACCGGCGATGTCCTACTCGCCCCCCACCATGATAAGGCATCATTTGGCATATATCGCACCCAACCCTTGACCGCGTTTAGCGTTGTCCGGTAAAACGCGGCGAACTTCGAGAATTGCCTTAAGAGGCTGCTCGTACTTACGCGCGAGAGCCAGATGTTCCTCCATTCGGAGAGAGCGTTCAGTGTTTCCGTTGACCGTGATGACTCCTCGAGGGCCTGGCATCTTGAGCTTGAGGTATGCGTAGTGCGGCACCGCGTTGAACTTTGCAAACGCGGTCCGTCCGAGCAGAGCATGATAGCCACTGCGGAATGAAACTATGTCGAAGATTAACTCCTCGCTTCAGAAGTTATCCGGGGATCCGAAGACCACTTCCAGTGTAACTGAGCTTGTACAATTGGCCTCTACACCTGGTATGATGCCTTTGAAGGTCATCTTTGTGGGTTTAATCCTTGAGGGGTCTATGCCCATCTTGCGCCTTGTATCGATAAAGCGAGTTCATTGCTGCCGCCATCCATCGGGACTCTAGTGAGGTGAAATCCGCCGGCGATTGGGTCTAGAACCAATGCGGCAAATCCGCCGTGGCGGATCTTTGAGTGGGTGGTCCCCGATGAAAAGTGATCGGGCGGGAGGACCATGGGTTGAACTTTGGGGCGGCTGGCTCCATCAGCGTATCGTCCACGAGTGCGCTTCCGCTCCCTTTTGGGTATGTGGGTTGCGTATATCATGTTCACCGTCCGCACTTGTGAAACCCTTCATCCTCTATTGTTGGGCTGGGTCTCTTCCTCGTCATCGCTATACAGCCCTTGTCATTGTTTTTGGCAATTAACTTGCTGCCGGCTTGAATACCCAACAATCCTGTTGGTGCGATTAGGCGGCTTTTGAGAGTGCCGTGTACACAGCACGGCGGTCGAGTATTCGGTCCAAATTGGGCCGGACCGGAGTAGTTCTTTTGAATGGCTTTTTCGCTGACGGGTTTGGAGCCTCTGAAGCGGCATTGGCTGCCGTATCCTCGGTATTGTCACCGTTAATCGGGCGTTTGTGTTTGTTGCGGCGTGACTGCCGTTGCGGTCCTTGGTATCGGACTGCGGAATTTTTGCTGAGGTTGTTGCTGCGGGCTAGCCAGCTGTCCTCTCCTGTGCAGAAGTGGGTCATGAGTGATGTGAGGGCTTCCATGGATTTCGGCTTTTCCTGTCCTAGGTGCCGGGCAAGCTACTCGTCTCGGATGTTATGTTTGAAGGCTGTGAGGGCCTCCGCATCCGGACAGTCGACGATTTGATTTTTCTTGGTTAAGAACCGTGTCCAGAATTGTCTGCCCGATTCATCTGGCTACGGAATTATGTGGCTTAGGTCATCAGCGTCTGGTGGTCGCACATATGTGCCCTGGAAGTTATCAAGGAATGCGGCTTCTAGATCCTCCCAACACCCAATTGATTCTGCTGGCAAGCTGTTAAGCCAATGCCGAGCTAGTCCTTTAAGCTTGAGTGGGAGGTATTTGATGGCGTGGAGATCATCACCGCGGGCCATGTGGATGTGAAGGAGATAGTCTTCGATCCAAACCGCGGGGTCAGTTGTGCAATCATAGGATTCAATATTCACGGGTTTAAACCCTTCGTGGATTTGATGATCCATTACTTCATCTGTGAAGCATAGTGGGTGTGCAGCGCCTCTATATTGGGCTATATCATGACGTAGCTCAAACGAGCTTTGTCTACTATGTTCGGCCCGGCCGGACTTGCTGTATCCGGCGCGACGGTTGTTGTCGCATGTCGTGGGGCGCCCACGCGATCCATAGATCGATCTTGATTGTCTTGCCTTATCCTCCAATATATCTCGCAAGTCCGGCGCATTCCCGTGGCTTTGTACTTTTCGGCGATGCGGTGTATGCGACTTTAGTGGAGGCCTAGAGGCCTCTCTGTCGCGCCACGAGGTGGCGGTCGGCCCGTATTGTCTTGCTGGTGATGTAGGTTTGTATGCTTCCTCCTCTAATCGGGGGCAGCAGCTTGCGTTTGGGTAACTTTTGGAGGCGTTCGAGTTCGTACTCTTGGCGGAAGGACTTGATCCATCTGTCGGCTAGCGAGATCTTGGTCGGCTCTAAGATGTTGCTGCTTTTTCTTGAGGCTATTTGCGTGGCCATAACCCTGCATTTAAAAGCGCTCTTGTTGGCGGGATCCTCGAGCACGACGCAATTCGTCATCGTCGAGGCTTGCCTCGTCTCGAAGGAGGCATGTAATTATCGTCCTCTACCTCTTCGCTTTGCCGCTCTCTCTTGAGGGCTGGCTTCTCCGTCCTCTGTCTGAATCTTGCTTGGAGGGTTGTCTTCGGCGTATGCAGGGGTGTTATTATCTCGGTGCTAGAATCTCCATTCTTCTTGTGGCGGGATTTAAATGGCGCCACACACGGCGCTTAGGCTGTTTATTGGAGGAGTCTTCCTCCGTTGTTCCCTCGCCATTCCCATCCTTTGGGATATCCACCATGTATATGTCGTATGATGAGGTGGCTTTCCAGTGCCCGTGGTATGGTTCTTAATAAATCTCGGCATCGTCGTCCATCCGTCGATGTCTTCGGAGTCGAAGTCTAGCATGTCGGTTAGGTCGTCGACAGTGGCTACAAAGTGGGTGGTGGGTGGGTTTTGAATTTCTTCATCATCCGCATCCCAACCGTCCTGACCATAGTCTGGCCAGGGCTCTTGTGACGCCCGGATAATTAAGCTACAGTAATTCTCTGCTAATGATGCCATGTCACTTTGATCACGGTGGCTAATCTCGAGCTAATTCGAAGCCGATTCAAATTCAAATTCAAAATCAGGCAAACAATAAAAGTTTTCAAATATTAAAACAAAAATGTTCGGAGTAAGCCAGATAATCCATATTAAATATTGGTGAAGAAATCACACTTGTGTAAAGTATTTAAATGCACTATAGTAAGTAAAACAGCAGCAAGACAATTAGTTAAATGCTTTTAAATACTAAACAGATGTTAATCTAGTTTATATAATCACCAAACTTTTGGAGTAGGTTGCCTATGTTATTATGCTAATTTAGGAGTAGGGTTATATTTTTGTAAAGCTGTTTTGCTAACTAAAATAATAGAAAACAGAAAAGTGAAATTAAAAGAAAGAAGCGAAAAGAAAAAAGGTGAAAACAAAACCCCTTCTGGGTCGTGACCCGGTGGCCTGAACCACAACCGCCGACCCACCCCACTCCCTTAACCCCCATTCCCACGAACCCTAGCCCTCCCCATGCCGCTCCTCTCTCGTTCCCCATGATCCCCCTCTGGATCTGGATCGAGCGCGCCCGTCGCCCATTGCGCCTCGTCGGATCGCCACCCTTGGCGCCCGCCGAGCTACTCGCCGCCTGCTTCCTCCTCCCCACCGGCCTGCCTTCTCTTCGCCGCCTCGTCCCGACCCCTCCTCGACCCGGCCGGCACCTCTTCGTCTTGGGCTTCCTCCTCAGAGCCGCCCCCTCGCGCCATCGACTCCGGCCACCCGAGCCTCCTCGAGCTTGCTGCCATGCCCTCTGGCTCCTTTGTGAGCTCCGCCACGAAATCTCTCCCCCTCATGCTCGATTCTGCTAACTAGGCCTCATCCCGTTGAGCACGAGCTCCGGCCATGACGGGCTCGCCGTCGCCGATTTAGGCCGTCTGACCACGCCAGTATGCTACCATCGGTAGCGGCTTTGCGCCTCTTCGAGCGAGCCCTTGCGCCGCGGATCTGTGCCACTGCACTTTCGGCAAACTCCGGTGGTCGTGCCGTGTATTTAATCGCCGGGCGGCGAGCCGGCAGGTGACTGGCTTTGGCAGGGCCACCCCTGGTCCTTGCCGGTGGGACCCAGTGGCCCGATTGACCGCGTTGACTCGGGTCAACGTGTTAACTGTGCACCCCAAGTCACCACCAGTGGGGCCCACATCCCCAAACTAATTAAGACCGAAATTAATTAACTAAATTAATTAGTTACACTAAGTAGACACTGACATGTGGGCCCAGTAGGTTAATTAGTTAACTTTGATTAGTTTTTAAACTATGTCAAACCCACTGTCAATGACAGGTGGGGCCCAAACGTCAGTTTGACTAGTCAACACCTCTGTTGACTGCTGATGTCATGCTGACATCAGTGTGCACTGTTCTGGATAATGTTGAATTTAAATAATTAAATAAATCCAAAAAATGAATTAAATCTTTTAAAATTAATATAAAATAAACCGTAGCTCGGATGGAAAAACTTTGTACATGAAAGTTGCTCGAGCAGCGAGGCGAATCCGGATATGCAGCCCGTTAAATCCGCCACACATCCCTAGCATAGCAAACATGGAACTTTTCCCTCGGTCCGTCGTTCAAAAGCGAAACAGGGAATACCTTCCGGATGTTTCCCCTTTCGCCGGTATCACCTACTAGGGCGTTAGGGCACACCGGACACCGCGTATCGCCTTGTTACACTTTGTGATGCTTTGATTGCTCTGTTATTTATTATGTTCCCTCTCCGTTACTTCTTTCTGGTAGACCCGTGGCGATGTTGATGCCCGGTGGTCGACTACGTCACCGACGACCCTCCTTCTTATCGAGCAACCGGGCAAGCCCCCTTGATCACGGATATCGCCTATTCTCCTCTATCTGCTTGCATTAGAGTAGTGTAGCATATTCTTGCTTTCCTTTAATCCTATTACGATGCATAGCGACATTGTTGCTGCATCTATTGATACCTTACGCAATCCTAAATGCTTAGTATAGGATGCTAGTTTATCATCATTGGCCCTACATTCTTGTTAGTCCGCCTTGCTATACTATCGGGCGTGATCACTTGGGAGGTGATCACGGGTATATACTATACATACATACATACTATCTGAGATGGTGACTAAAGTCGGGTCAGCTCATTGAGTACCATAAGTGATTACGATGAGGGGCTGAAAGGACAAGTGGCTCCATCCGGTAGAGGTGGGCACAGGTTCCCGACGGCCCCATTTGTTACTTTGTGGTGGAGCGGCAGGCAGGTTGAGACCACCTAGGAGGCAGTGGGCTGGCCTAGTCGGCATTCATGGATACTTAACACGCTTAACGAGATCTTGGTATTTGATCTGAGTCGGCCATTTGGTCTATCGCACTAACCATCTCGTGGGAGTAGTTATGGGTATCCGCGTCATGGTATCGGCGAAGCCTTCTTGGCGTCGGCGGCGGGCGCGTAGCGCCCGGATTGGACTGCGTTAACGCAACTTCCTTTGTAATGGAGGTTGCTAGGTGCATTTCGGCCGCCCTACATAGCGTCTTGGTGTGCAATGGGCGATGGGCCCGGACCCCTGCGTGCATAGGATTTAGACCGTGGGCTGACCTCTCTGTTGTGCCTAGGTGGGGCTGCGGCGTGTTGATCTTCGAGGCGGGCATGACCGGAAAGTGTGTCGGCCAAATGGGATCAAGCGTGTTGGGTTATGTGGTGCACCCTGCGGTGAAGTTAATCTATTGAATAGCCGTGTCCCTCGGTAAAAGGGCGACCCGAGTTGTACCTTGACCTTATGACAACTAGAACCGGATACTTAATAAAACACACCCTTCCAAGTGCGGATACAACCCGGTGATCGCTCTCTAACAGGCGACGAGGAGAGGATTGCGGGTAGGATTATGCTATCGATGCTCTTGGAGATGCTACTTGGAGATGCTACTTGGAGATGCTACTTGGAGGACTTGATCTATTCTCTTTTACATCTTTGCAAGGCGGAGGCTGCGAGCGTAGTCTTGACGGGATTAGCTATCCCCTCTTATTACGGCTTTCTGCGATTCGGTCCACTTATATGGCCCTTTACACATATACCCATGCATATGTGGTGTAGCTCCTTGCTTGCAGTACTTTGGATGAGTACTCACGGTTGCTTTCTCCCCCTTTTCCCCTTTCCTTTCTTTACGGTTTTAGCAATCAGATCTTTGGAGCCAGGGCGGGCACCATCGTCGGCGGCGACTACTACTGGAGGTGCCTACTACTACGTGCGAGGCTCTTGGCGGCGACCGGGAGTAGTTTAGGAGGATCCAGGCGGGAGGCCTTCGCCTCTTCGATCTGTATCGGTTTGTGCTAGCCTTCTTAAGGCAAACTTGTTTAACTTATATACGTACTCAGATATTGTTGCTTCCGCTGACTTCGTCTATGATCGAGCACTTGTATTCGAGCCCTCGAGGCCCTGGCTTGTATTATGATGCTTGTATGACTTATTTATGTTTTAGAGTTGTGTTGTGATATCTTCGGTGAGTCCACGATCTTGATCGTTACACGTTTGCGTGCATGATTAGTGTACAATTGAATCGAGGCGTCACAAGTTGGTATCGAGCCATTGCTGTAGGAATCCTTTCCAACTCCTTGGCGAAGTTGAGTCTAGTGATTGCAAAACCTTTACTAACATGGCTGTGTGGCCTATGGGCCCACGTCGCCATTAGGTGGTATTAGGATCTTTTACTCCTCGATCTTTACTCGGGACTCGAGCTCTCTTCTATTCGGGTTAAATGATTTTGCTAAAAACAAGACTAACTTTAGGTTCTCGCAAGTACTTCTCCGGAGAGCCCCTTGTTACCGATGATAAACTTGCTTTGCACTAGAAGATTCCGAAGATACTCTACGATGTGCTCTCGAGACTATGTGCCATCGCTTTTGCAATTCACTCCCATCGATAAATCCCTCTGGATAAATACTTACACCTATCGTTCATATTGTCATCCCAGTTGCTCTTGTTATTACAAGATGTCCTGAAATACTCTTCGATATTCCGAGAATTCTTTATGCTTACTACCCTGCAGTTCCTTGCTGCATGAATACCCCTACGGATAATTACTCGCGCTTGCCGAGTATCGGTTTGTCCAAAGTTGTTCATGTGTTTCACAAAAATACATTCAAATACTACCCGATCTTCCGAAAATCCTGAGCAGCCTATTGCTCTTGAAATTCTTGCTTACTTGCATTATGGTTGATCCCATAAGTCTTGTAATCTTAATGGCATCCCTTGTCATTATCATTTTGAGTCTATTGACTCAATATGTTTGCGAATACACGCAATCATCATTAATCCTTATAAATTACCTTTCTGACTGAGCTGCCATTCTTTTAACTGGAATTGGTTCTCGACCAATCCAATTGCCGTTGATTGTACCCTAAGGCTATTCAAATTATCCATCCCTAATCAGAGCATTACTTCTGATCCTTCGATTTGGATTCATAATTCCTTTGCATTTATGCTTCGAATTAATCAGTTGTTTCTATAATCCGATGCACTTGCATTCCTGCTTCCCTGGATAGGGTACCGATACTCACATCAGCTCCGTTGTAGACCACCAGACCTCTTGATGGATTATTATCCGGCAGTGTCCCCCATATTCAATAACTCTGTGAGTCTTTTCTCGGATACATAATGCCTTTGGTAAAGTGTATCCTCTGCTTTGTCAAACATGCTATGCTTTCGAGCGTGTGTTATTTACCCCTGAAGTTATGGTATATGTCCTAAGAAGCCCTGATGGGTTGAACCTATGCCTTCCTTAATCTGTGTGAACTCGAAAGTTTTCACGGGTCATACTCCTCTGATAATTCACCAGGTAGGTTTTGACACTGAAATCATTTTTATCTAGAGAAGTGAATGAAAGGTTATGCATTGAAGAAGTGGGAGTCGACCTTGAACTTTGTGTTCATGCCCATGGACACGATGTAGATCGTATCATTAAAGCTTCTCTTAAATTAATTATTCCTTTGGTATAAGTTCACCTTATATCTGGGATCTGGCCTTTTGCAATCGTGGTTTCGACCATGTTCTCCTTTAAATACCATTTGTTGTGCAAGTTTAAGCACTTGTCTTTTGCAAGTCAATACACCAGTCCAACCTCTACCTTGATCTACTCTCGGGTATCTCAAGAATATCTAAGAACTGTGTTGCTTCTTATGAGTCTTCATCTATTATTGCTTCTCACCGATTTCAGATTTCCCCTGGGTTTTGAGTTATTTCACTCGAGAACACCAGTAAGTGAATTGATTCCGCACTTCGATTCAATAACTCTAAGTAATTTTCATTGGTTACGAGTTAAATAATCCTTCAAGTCATTCCTAGCCTGATCGGTTATATCATTATCATGCTAAATTTAACTGTGCTACCAGGTCCTTAATCCTGGAGCACAACCTTCGATGATGAGCTAAGCTTATGTCGATTTCCTCGTCTTATCGTTCCACCTTGAACAACAAGGTTGATTCCGAGCTGGTGTCGTATCCGTGGTTCAAAAAAAATCTTTTTTGCATCGGTCCTTTTACTTGATGTAGTGGATGTCGATTACATCTTCATGAAACCTCTCGATAAAATTTGTGATGATCATCATCTCCATTCATGCTCTTCGGGATATCAATCAAATTCATGATGGGAAATACCATCCTTGCCCCTCGATGATTGCGTTATCATCGGCCACTTTATTGCCTTCCTCCAACACAAACTTGTTCATGTTTTGTGTCGTACCTTGAGATCCTTGCTATCAACTTATGTTATGTTCTACCTTGGAGTATTGCCATCTTTTATGTCAAAGATGTAGTGAGAAATTCACCACCCTTAAGAATTCTTGATACCGGTGATACTTATTAACATCACCATTCTTTTCTTGGTCCCGTGATATTTCTAACCGAATACCGACGGATGGTGCGTGATGTGTAAATTCTAAACTTGAGCAACCCTCTTGCTTTGAAGTTATTTGTCTATAGTTGCATTCTCGACTATGGCTTATTAAATCACCATTACGACATTGGTCGTGCAACCCAACCCATATTTTGGGCGCACCTTTCAACCAACGTTTAATTGTGTATGTTTTCCTCGAGCATACTTCCTTATATCATTTGATCGACAAATGTTATCTCCTTGTTCATAATTGTGGAGATCCATCTTTTGGAAATCTCGATGAATTGCCGTTGAGTTCACCAGACACCTCCTTGTCCTCTCCTTGGGTTAATGATGAACTCTTGTTAACGGAAATCACTTCATAGTTCTTTTCCCGAGAATCTTACATTGTCATCTCGTCAATTGTGTTGCACCTTTTCTTCTCAGGCATACTAAGTCGGAGGTATCCTGACACCAATCGGATCTGAACCTCGGTCAGATATGATGGTTGGAACATATTTCCAAGCGTTATAACATCAGTCTTTATATGACTCGGTAAGGTGATGTCATGCTTAGCACACCTGGCCGAAGGGCCTATTGTTATAGTTTCCTTTTTTAACAAGGTTAACCAATTTCCATGAGGAACTTGAATGCCTTGTTTAATAAGTTATCCTGATGGATCCTTTGCGTATCCAAAGTCTGACCTTTGCTTGAAGACCATGTCAATGCTATCTCAAAGCAAGTCTGTGCTACTCCGATCTTCAATAAGAACATTTGAAGCCCAATGCTAAATGTTTCCTGCTCAATTATCCAAACACCGTTGTATGGGTTGGGTAATGTCAAGAAATTTCTCTCCCCTTACCTAAAGGGTTTTCTACATTATCTCCTGTCGTGGATATTTTGCTCTGCTTGTCCTTGGGAAGGATATACTCCTGAAATATGTGTTTAAACACACTTTTCCTTTCCATTGTTACATTTAATCGATAATCACATTTTCCTTTCCATTCTTTTGTTAACCTTTCACGTAAACTGACTTAAGCGGCGAGAGATAATTCCTGCTTAGGTAAGCACCTTGTTGTACCACTACATGCAGTAAGACCTGTTACTATTGTTGATGACATTCCGGTAACCACCGATGGGTGAGAACTTTGCCAATTGGTTCGCCTCGTTCAACAAGCAGGAAAATGGTTTCTCTTTGTTCCTCGTCCTTGGTACCGACATTGTTGATGACATAGCTGGCAAGCTACCCACTGACATGCCTCCCTGTCGCGGCTGTGCAAGATGTCACCACCTTTCCTATTTTCAACCCACATGGTGGGCCCATAACCCACAGATCCACTGGATCGAAACCTGACTCTTCTTCACAACCCGGATTCTAATGTATCCTTTGCACCTGGCTTCGTATGTGATTCACGAGCTAAATGCTATACCATTATTCATCCTGGAATCAAACACCATGTTACTCTCGTTGTTCAAGCCCCCATCCCAGCTTCTGGCTAGTCATTGAATGATCACCTACCCGTTTGAAACTTTGGTACCATCGTATATTGCACTCAACGAATTCACCGAAATACAACTCGTCGGGTACCTTGTGTATTTTCCATTGAGTTCACCGTCAGATGCCCATCTTAGTGGAGATGCGTTCTTCTGGAGATTTTCCCCTTGATCGCGTTCGTAGGACGATGGAGATCCCGAAGAAAGGATGGCGAATTGATCATGATGACTGGAAGCGAGAAATGAAGACTCCAACGTAATGGATCCACCTCTTCGAGAAGAGCAACCAAAGACGAGAAGATTCGTTAGGATTTCGTAACTAGACCTTCCCCCCTCTTAAATCTCGGGACGAGATTTCTTGTAGTGGAGGAGAATTGTGACGCCCAGATAATTAAGCTATAGTAATTCTCTGCTAATGATGCCATGTCACTTTGATCACGGTGGCTAATCTCGAGTTAATTCGAAACCGATTCAAATTCAAATTCAAAATCAGGCAAACAATAAAAGTTTTCAAATATTAAAACAAAAATGTTCGGAGTAAGCCAGATAATCCATATTAAATATTGGTGAAGAAACCACACTTGTGTAAAGTATTTAAATGCACTATAGTAAGTAAAACAGCAGCAAGACAATTAGTTAAATGCTTTTAAATACTAAACAGATGTTAATCTAGTTTATATAATCACCAAACTTTTTGTAGTAGGTTGCCTATGTTATTATGCTAATTTAGGAGTAGGGGTTATATTTTTGTAAAGCTGTTTTGCTAACTAAAATAATAGAAAACAGAAAAGTGAAATTAAAAGAAAGGAAACGAAAAGAAAAAAAAGGTGAGAAACAAAACCCCTTGCTGGGTCGTGGCCCAGCTGGCCACCAGGCCACAACCGGCCGGCCCACGCCCCACTCCCCTTAACCCCCCATTCCCACTGAACCCTAGCCCACTCCCCGCCCTCCTCTCTCGTTCCCACGATCCCCCTCTCTGGATCTGGATCGGGGCGCTGCGCCCGTCGCCCCCGCTGCGCCTCGTCGGATCGCCACCACGCCGGCGCCGCCCGGAGCTACCTCGCCGGCCTGCTTCCTCCTCCCCACCGACCTACCTTCTTTTCGCCGCCTCGTCCCCAACCCCCTCCTCGACCCCGACGCCGGCACCTCTTCGTGTTGGGCTTCCTCCTCGGGCCGCCGCACGCCGCCATCGACTCCGGCCACCCCGAGCCTCCCTCGAGCCTGCTGCCATGCCCTACGGCTCCACTGTTAGCTCCGCCGCGAAATCTCTCTCCCCTCGTGCTCGATTCAGCTAACTAGGCCTCATCCCGTTGAGCACCGAGCTCCGACCGCGACGGAGCTCGCCGTCTCGATTGGGTCGTCTCTGACCACGCCAGTATGCTACCATCGGTAGCGACTTTGCGCCCTTTTCGAACGAGCCCTTGCGGCGCGCGGATCTGTGCCTGTGCACTTTTTCGCGAACTCCGTGGTCGGCGCCGTGTATTTGGTCGCCCGGCGGCGAGCCGGCCGGCTGACTTGGCCTGGCAGAGCCACCCCTGGTCCTTGCCGGTGGGACCCAGGTGCCCCGATTGACGCGTTGACTCGGTCAACGTGTTGGCTATGCACCCAAGTCACTACCGGTGGGGCCCACATCCCCAAACTAATTAAGACCAAAATTAATTAACTAAATTAATTAGTTACACTAAGTGAACAGCGACATGTGGGCCCGATGGGTTAATTAGTTAACTTTGATTAGTTTTTAAACTATGTCAAACCCACTGTCAATGACAGGTGGGGCCCAAACGTCAGTTTGACTAGTCAACACCTCTGTTGACTGCTGATGTCATGCTGACGTCAGTGTGCACTGTTCCGGATAATGTTGAATTTAAATAATTAAATATATCCTAAAAATGAATTAAATCTTTTAAAATTAATATAAAATAAACCGTAGCTTCGGATGGAAAAACTTTGTACATGAAAGTTGCTCGAGCAGCGAGGCGAATCCGGATATGCAGCCCGTTAAATCGCCACACATCCCTAGCATAGCAAACATGGAACTTTTCCCCTCCGGTCGTGCAATAAAAGCGCGAAACACCGGGAATACCTTCCCGGATGTTTCCCCCTTTCGCCGGTATCACCTACTACGGCGTTAGGGCACATCGGACACCGCGTATCGCCTTGTTACACTTTGTGATGCTTTGATTGCTCTGTTATTTATTATGTTCCCTCTCCGTTACTTCTTTCCGGTAGACCCCGTGACGATGTTGATGCCCCGGTGGTCGACTACGTCACCGACGACCCCTCCTTCTTGTCTGAGCAACCAGGCAAGCCCCCCCCCTTGATCACCAGATATCGCCTATTCTCCTCTATACTGCTTGCATTAGAGTAGTGTAGCATGTTACTGCTTTCCTTTAATCCTATTCTGATGCATAGCCTGACATTGTTGCTACATCTGTTGATACCTTACCTGCAATCCTAAATGCTTAGTATAGGATGCTAGTTTATCATCATTGGCCCTACATTCTAGTTAGTCTGCCTTGCTATACTATCGGGCCGTGATCACTTGGGAGGCGATCACGGGTATATACTGAAGGAAATATGCCCTAGAGGCAATAATAAAGTTATTATTTATTTCCTTATATCATGATAAATGTTTATTATTCATGCTAGAATTGTATTAACGGAAACATAATACATGTGTGAATACATAGACAAGCAGTGTCACTAGTATGCCTCTACTAGACTAGCTTGTTAATCAAAGATGGTTATGTTTCCTAACCATGAACAAGGAGTTGTTATTTGATTAACAAGGTCACATCATTAGTTGAATGATCTGATTGACATGACCCATTCCATTAGCTTAGCACACGATCGTTTAGTATGTTGCTCTTGCTTTTATCCATGACTTATACATGTTCCTATAACTATGAGATTATGCAACTCCGTTTACGGAGGAACACTTTGGGTACTACCAAGCGTCTAGCGTAATGGGTGATTATAAAGGAGTACTACAGGTGTCTCCAAAGGCGGATGTTGGGTTGGCGTATTTGAGATTAGGTTTTGTCACTCCGATAGTCGGAGAGGTATCTCTGGGCCCTCTCGGTAATACACATCACTTAAGCCTTGCAAGCATTACAACTAATGAGTTAGCTGTGAGATGATGTATTACGGACGAGTAAAGAGACTTGCGATAGCGAGATTGAACTAGGTATTGGATACCGACGATCGAATCTCGGGCAAGTAACATACCGATGACAAAGGAGCGACATATGTTGTTATGCGGTCGACCGATAAAGATCTTCGTAGAATATGTAGGAACCAATATGGGCATCCAGGTCCGCTATTGGTTATTGACCGAGGCGTGTCTCGGTCATGTCTACATTGTTCTCGAACCGTAGGGTCCGCACGCTTAAGGTTTCGATGGCGGTTATATTATGAGTTTATGAGTTTTGATGTACGAAGGAGTTAGTCCGGATGAGATCGGGGACATGACGAGTCTCGAAATGGTCGAGGCGTAAAGATTGATATATTGGACGACTATATTCGGAGTTCGGAAGGTTCAGTGATTGGGTATTTTTGAATCTGGGAGAGTTACAGGAATTCGTATTGGGCCTTAATGGGCCATACGGGAAAGGAGAAAAAGGGCCAAAAGGGTGGCGCCACCCTCCCTTGGTCTAGTCCGAATTGGACTAGGGAGGCGCACCCTTCCTTCCTTCTCCTTCTCTTTTCCCTTTCCTTCTCTCCTACTCCTAATACATGGAAGGACTACTAGTTGGACTAGGAAGGGGAATCCTACTCCGGTGGGAGTAGGACTCCCCATGGCGCCTCCATAGAGAGGGCGGCCTCCTCCTCCCTCCCTCCTTTATATCTGAGGGGCAGGGGCACCCATGAACACACAAGTTTGATCTCGGATCGTTCCTTAGCCGTGTGCGGTGCCCCCTCCACCATATTCCACCTCGGTCATATCGTTGCGAAGCTTAAGGCGAAGCTTCTGCGCGATAGAACATCAAGATCGTCCTGCGCCGTCGTCTTGTGGAACTCTCCCTCGACACTCGGCTGGATCGGATCTGAGGGGCGTCATCGAGCTGTCGTGTGTCAAGAACTTCGGGGTGCGAGGAATGCTGGCGCGGGATCGGTCGGATCGCGAGGAGAGCGTATGACTACTTCCTCTACGTTGTGATCGCTTCGCTTGGGTCTCACGAGTGCGTAGACAACACTCTCCCCTCTCGTTGCTATGCATCACCATGATCTTGCGTGTGCGTGGGAAAATTTTGAAATTACTAGGTTCCCCAGCAGTGGCATCGAGCCTAGGTTTTTATGGTTTGATGTTTTGCAGAGTAGAACACAAGTGAGTTGTGGGCGATACAAGTCATACTACCTACCAGCATGTCATACTTTGGTTCAGCGGTATTGTGAGATGAAGCGGCCGGACCGACATTACAGCGTGCGCTTCGCGAGACTGGTTTCACCGCTCGAGCACTTTCGTTGCTTAAAGGTGGCTGGCGGGTGTCTGTCTCTCTCACTTTAGTTGAACCGAGTGTGGCTCGCCGGTCCTTGTGAAGGTTAAAGCGAGTCTATTTGACAAACTATCGTTGTGGTTTTGATGCGTGGGTAGAACGGTTCTTGCTAAGCCCGTAGCAGCCACGTAAAATTTGCAACAACAAAGTAGAGGGCGTCTAACTTGTTTTTGCAGGGCATGTTGTGATGTGATATGGTCAAGGCGTGATGCTATATTTTATTGTATGAGATGATCATGTTTTGTAACCGATGTTATCGACAATGGCAGGAGCCATATGGTTGTCGCTTTATTGTATGAAATGCAAGCATACTGTAATTGCTTTACTTTATCACTAAGCGGTAGCGATAGTCGTAGAAGCAATAGATGGCGTGGCGACAACGATGCTACGATGGAGATCAAGGTGTCGGCGCGGTGGCGATGGTGATCACGATGGTGCTTGGAGATGGAATCACAAGCACAAGATGATGATGGCCATATCATATCACTTATATTGATTGCATGTGATGTTTATCCTTTATGCATCTTATCTTGCTTTGATTGGCGGTAGCATTTTAAGATGATCTCTCACTAAAATTATCAAGTAGTGTTCTCCACGAGTATGCACCGTTGCCAAAGTTAAATCGTGCCCGGACACCCGCGTGATGATCGGGTGTGATAAGCTCTCGTCCATCTACAGCGGGTGCAAGCCAGTTTTGCACCGCGAGAATACTCAGGTTATACTTGGCGAGCCTAGCATATGCGGATATGGCCTCGGAACACGGAGACCGAAAGGTCGGCGTGAATCATATAGTAGATATGATCAACATAAGATGTTCACCATTGAAAACTACTCCATCTCACGTGATGATCGGTTATGGTTTAGTTGATTTGGATCACGTGATCACTTAGATGACTAGAGGATGTCTATCTAAGTGGGAGTTCTTAAGTAATATGATTAATTGAACTTAAATTTATCATGAACTTAGTCTGGTAGTATTTTGCAAATTATGTTGTAGATCAATATCTCGCGTTGTTGCTTTCATATGTTTGTTTTGATATGTTCCTAGAAAATTGTGTTGAAAAATGTTGGTAGCAATGATGCGGATTCGATCCGTGATCGGAGGTTTATCCTCATTGCTGCCGGAAGAATTATGTCCTTAATGCACGCTAGGTAGCGGACCTATTGCGGAAGCGGATGCAAGCGTTATGAGCGTTTGGCTAGCTCAATGATGACTACTTGATAGTTTAAGTGCACCATGCTTAACAGCTTAGAATCGGGACTTCAAAGATGTTTTGAACATCATGGACCATATGAGATGTTCGAGGAATTGAAGTTAATATTTCAAGCAAATACCGAGTTGAGAGATATGAAGTCTCCAACAAGTTCTATAGCTAAAAGATGGAGGAGAATCGCTCAACTAGTGAGCATGTGCTCAGATTGTATGGGTACTTCAATCGCTTGAATCAAGTGGGAGTTAATCTTCGAGATAAGATATGATTGATGAAATTCTCTAGTCACCATCACCAAGTTAGTAGAACTTCGTGATGAACTATAGTATGCAAGGGATGATGAAAATGATTCCGAGTTTTCATGATGATGAAATCGATGAAGGTAGAATTCAAGAAAGAACATCAAGTGTTGATGGTTAACAAGACCACTAGTTTCAAGAAAGGGAAAAGGATAGAAGGGAACTTCAAGAAGAGCGGCAAGCAAGTTGCTGCTCAAGTGAAGAAGCCCAAGTCTGGACCTAAGCACGAGACTAAGTGCTTCTTCTGCAAAGGGACTGGTCCTTTGGAGCGAGAACTACCCCAAGTATTTGGCGGATAAGAAGGATGGCAAAGTGAACAAAGGTATATTTGATATACATGTTATTGATGTGTACTTTACTAGTGTTTATAGCAACCCCTCGGTATTTGGTACTGGTTCGGTTGCTAAGAGTAGTAACTTCGAAGCAGGAGTTGCGAATAAGCGAAACTAGTTAAGGGTGAAGTGACGATGTGTGTTGAAAGTAGTTTCAAGATTGATATGATCATCATCGCACCTCCCTATACTTTCGGGATTAGTGTTGAACCTAAATAAATGTTATTTGGTGTTTGCATTGAGCATGAATATGATTTGATCGTGTTTATTGCAATCGATTATTCATTTAAAATCAAGAGAATAATTGTTGTTACATTTACATGAATAAAACCTTAATGGTCATACACCCAATGAAAATGGTTCATTGGATCTCGATCGTAGTGATACACATATTCATAATATTGAAACCAAAAGATGCAAAGTTAATAATGATAGTGCAACTTATTTGTGGCACTTCTTTGTTTAGAATCATATTGGTGTAAAGCGCATGAAGAAACTCCATCTGATGGGATTTTGGAATCACTTGATTATGAATCACTTGATGCTTGCGAACCATGCCTCTTGGGCAAGATGACTAAAACTCCGTTCTCCGGAACATTGGGCGAGCAACAGATTTGTTGGAAATCATACATCTTGATGTATGTGGTCCAATGAATATTAAGGCTCACGACAAGTATCATTATTTTCGACCTTCACAGATGATTTGAGCAGATATGGGTATATCTACTTGATGAAACATAAGTCTGAAATAGTTGAAAGGTTCAAAGAATTTCAGAGTGAAGTGGAAAAATCATCGTAACAAGAAAATAAGGTTTCTACGATCGATCGCGGAGACAAATATTTGAGTTCTGAGTTTGGTCTTCAATTAAAACAATGTGGAATAGTTTCACAAATTCATGCCACAGGAACACCACATCATAATGGTGTGTCGAACGTCATAACCATACTTTATTGGATATAGTACAATCTATGATGTTTCTTACCGATTTACCAATATCGTTTTGGGATCATGCATTAAGACAGCTGCATTCACGTTAAATAGGGCACCATCTAAATCCGTTGAGGCGACACTATATGAGCTGTGGTTTAGCAAGAAACCAAAGTTGTCGTTTCTTAAAGTTTGGGGCTGCGATGCTTATGTGAAAAAGTTTCATCTGATAAGCTCAAACCCAAATCGGAGAAGTGTGTCTTCATAGAATACCCAAAGGAAATTGTTGGGTACACCTTCTATCACAGATCCGAAGGCAAACATTCGTTGCTAATAAATGGATCCTTTCTAGAAGGAGTTTCTCTCGAAAGAAGTGAGTGGGAGGAAAGTAGAACTTGATGAGGTAATTGTACCTTCTCCCTTATTGGAAAGTAGTTCATCACGAAATCTGTTCTGTGACTCTACACCAATTAGTGAGGAAGCTAATGATGATGATCATGTAACTTCGATCAAGTTACTACGAATCTCGTAGGTAAACCAGTGAGATCCGCACAGAGTGATGCGGTAATCCTGTTACGGAAGTCATGTAACTAGATCATGATGAACCTACGAACTATGAGGAAGCGATGATGAGCCCAGATTCATGAAATGGCTTGAGGCCATGAAATCGAGATGAGATCCATGTATGAGAACAAAGTATGGACTTTGGTGGAGTTGCCCGATGATCGGCAAGCCATATTGTATAAATGGATCTTCAAGAGGAAGGCGGACGTTGATAGTAGTGTTACTATCTACAAAGCTCGACTTATGCAAAAAGGTTTTGACAAGTTCAAGGTGTTGACTACAATGAGATTTTCTCAAGCTGTAGCGATGCTTAAGTCTGTCCAAATCATGTTAGCAATTGCCACAATTTATGAAATTTGGCAAATGGATGTAAAACTGCATTCTGAATGGGTTTACGGAGGAAGAGTTGTATGTGATGCAACGAGAAGGTTTTATTGATCCAAAGGGAGCTAACAAAGTGTGCAAGCTCAGCGATCCATCTATGGACTGGTGCAAGCATCTCGGAGTTGGAATATACGCTTTGATAAGTTGATCAAAGCATATAGTTTATCTGAGACTTGCGGTGAAGCTGTATTTACAAGAAAGTGAGTGGGAGCACTCTGACATTTACGATAAGTATATGTGAATGACATATTGTTGATCGGAAATAATGTAGAATTATTCTGCAAAGCATAAAGGAGTGTTTGAAAGAAGTTTTTCAAAGAAAGACCTCGGTGAAGCTGCTTACATATTGAGCATCAAGATCTATAGAGATAGATCAAGATGCTTGATAAGTTTTTCAATGATTACATACCTTGACAAGATTTTGAAGTAGTTCAAAATGGAGCAGTCAAAGAAAGAGTTCTTGCACGTGTTACAAGGTGTGAAATTGAGTAAGACTCAAAACCCGACCACGGCGGAAGATAGAAAGAGAAAGAAAGTCATTCCCTATGCCTTGGCCATAGGTTCTATAAAGTATGCCATGTTGTGTACCAAATCTATTGTATACCCTGCCTTTGAGTTTGGCAAGGGAGTACAATAGTGATCTAGGAGTAGATCACTAGACAGCGGTCAAAATTATCCTTAGTGGAATAAGGATATGTTTCTCGATTATGGAAGTGAAAAAGGTTAAATAAGTAAAGGGTTACGTCGATGCAAGTTTTGACACTAATCTGGATGACTCTAAGTCTCGATCTAGATACATATTGAAAGTGGGAGCAATTAGCTAGAGTAGCTTAAATGCGAGCATTGTAGACATAGAAAAATTGCAAAATACATAACGGATCTAAATGTGAAAGACCCGTTGACTAAGACTCTCTCACAAGCAAAACATGATCACACTTTAGTACTCTTTGGGTGTTAATCACATAGCAATGTGAACTAGATTACTGAATCTAGTAAACCCTTTGAGTGTTGGTCACATGGCGATGTGAACTATGGGTGTTAATCACATGATGATGTGAACTATCGATGTTAATCACATGGTGATGTGATCTAGATTATTGACTCTAGTGCAAGTGGGAGGCTGAAGGAAATATGCCTAGAGGCAATAATAAAGTTATTATTTATTTCCTTATATCATGATAAATGTTTATTATTCATGCTAGAATTGTATTAACGGAAACATAATACATGTGTGAATACATAGACAAGCAGTGTCACTAGTATGCCTCTACTAGACTAGCTTGTTAATCAAAGATGGTTATGTTTCCTAACCATGAACAAGGAGTTGTTATTTGATTAACAAGGTCACATCATTAGTTGAATGATCTGATTGACATGACCCATTCCATTAGCTTAGCACCGATCGTTTAGTATGTTGCTCTGCTTTTATCCATGACTTATACATGTTCCTATAACTATGAGATTATGCAACTCCGTTTACGGAGGAACACTTTGGGTACTACCAAGCGTCTGGCGTATCGGGTGATTATAAAGGAGTACTACAGGTGTCTCCAAAGGCAGATGTTGGGTTGGCGTATTTGAGATTAGGTTTTGTCACTCCGATAGTCGGAGAGGTATCTCTGGGCCCTCTCGGTAATACACATCACTTAAGCCTTGCAAGCATTACAACTAATGAGTTAGCTGTGAGATGATGTATTACGGAGCGAGTAAAGAGACTTGCGATAGCGAGATTGAACTAGGTATTGGATACCGGCGATCGAATCTCGGGCAAGTAACATACCGATGACAAAGGGAACGACATATGTTGTTATCTTGGTCGACCGATAAAGATCTTCGTAGAATATGTAGGAACCAATATGGGCATCCAGGTCCGCTATTGGTTATTGACGGAGGCGTGTCTCGGTCATGTCTACATTGTTCTCGAACCGTAGAGTCCGCTGCGCAAGGTTTCGATGGCGGTTATATTATGAGTTTATGAGTTTTGATGTACGAAGGAGTTGAGTCCGGATGAGATCGGGGACATGACGAGAGTCTCGAAATGGTCGAGGCGTAAAGATTGATATATTGGACGACTATATTCGGAGTTCGGAAGGTTCAGTGATTGGGTATTTTTGAATCTGGGAGAGTTACGGAATTCGTATTGGGCCTTAATGGGCCATACGGGAAAGGAGAAAAAGGGCCAAAGGGTGGCGCCACCCTCCCTTGGTCTAGTCCGAATTGGACTAGGGAGGCGCACCCTTCCTTCCTTCTCCTTCTCTTTTCCCTTTCCTTCTCTCCTACTCCTAATACATGGAAGGACTACTAGTTGGACTAGGAAGGGAATCCTACTCGGTGGGAGTAGGACTCCCCATGGCGCCTCCATAGAGGGCCGGCCTCCTCCTCCCTCCCTCCTTTATATCTGAGGCAGGGGCACCCATGAACACACAAGTTTGATCTACGGATCGTTCCTTAGCCGTGTCGGTGCCCCCTCCACCATATTCCACCTCGGTCATATCGTTGCGAAGCTTAAGCGAAGCTTCTGCGCGATAGAACATCAAGATCGTCCTGCGCCGTCGTCTTGTGGAACTCTCCCTCGACACTCGGCTGGATCGGATCTGAGGGCGTCATCGAGCTGTCGTGTGTCAAGAACTTCGGGGTGCGAATGCTTGGCGCGGGATCGGTCGGATCGCGAGGAGAGCGTATGACTACTTCCTCTACATTGTGATCGCTTCGCTTGGTCTCGAGTGCGTAGACAACACTCTCCCCTCTCGTTGCTATGCATCACCATGATCTTGCGTGTGCGTGGAAAATTTTTGAAATTACTCGTTCCCCAACATATACTATACATACATACATACTATCTGAGATGGTGACTAAAGTCGGGTCAGCTCATTGAGTACCCATAAGTGATTACGATGAGGGGCTGAAAGGACGGTGGCTCCATCCCGTAGAGAGGTGGTCCTGGTTCCCGACGGCCCCATTGTTACTTTGTGGCGGAGGCGGCAGGGCAGAGTTGAGACTACCTAGGAGGCAGGTGGGCTGGCCTGTTACGGCGTTCGTGGATACTTAACACGCTTAACGAGATCTTGGTATTTGATCTGAGTCGGCCATTTGGTCTATCGCACTAACCATCTCGTGGGAGTAGTTATGGGTATCCGGCGTCGTGGTATCGGCGAAGCCTTCTTGGCGTCGGCGGACGGGCGGCGTAGCCGGATTGGACTGCGTTAACGCCTTCCTTTGTAATGGAGGTTGCTAGGTCTGCATTTCCGGCCTCCCTACATAGCGTCTTGGTGTGCAATGGGCGATGGGCCCGGACCCCTGCGCGCATAGGATTTAGACCGGCGGGCTGACCTCTCTGTTGTGCCTATGTGGGGCTGCGACGTGTTGATCTTCCGAGGCTGGGCATGACCCAGGAAAGTGTGTCCGGCCAAATGGGATCAAGCGTGTTGGGTTATGTGGTGCACCCCTGCAGGGAAGTTAATCTATTCCAATAGCCGTGTCCCTCGGTAAAAGGACGACCCGGAGTTGTACCTTGACCTTATGACAACTAGAACCGGATACTTAATAAAACACACCCTTCCAAGTGCGGATACAACCCGGTGATCGCTCTCTAACAGGCGGCGAGGAGAGGATTGTCGGGTAGGATTATGCTATGCGATGCTCTTTGGAGATGCTACTTGGAGATGCTACTTGGAGATGCTACTTGGAGGACTTGATCTATTCTCTTCTACATCTTTGCAAGGCGGAGGCTGCTAGAAGCGTAGTCTTGACGGATTAGCTATCCCCTCTTATTACGGCTTTACTGCAGTTCGGTCCTTGATATGGCCCTTTACACATATACCCATGCATATGTAGTGTAGCTCCTTGCTTGCGAGTACTTTGGATGAGTACTCACGGTTGCTTTCTCCCCTTTTCCCCTTTCCTTTCTTTACGGTTGTCGCAACAACGAGATCTTTGAGCCTGGGGCAGGCGCCATCGTCGGCAACGACTACTGCTGGAGGTGCCTACTACTACGTGCGAGCTCTTGGCGGCGACCGGGAGTAGTTTAGGAGGATCCCGGGCGGGAGGCTGCGCCTCTTCGTCTGTATCGGTTTGTGCTAGCCTTCTTAAGGCAAACTTGTTTAACTTATGTACGTACTCGAGATATTGTTGCTTCCGCTGACTTCGTCTATGATCAAGCACTTGTATTCGAGCCCTCGAGGCCCTGGCTTGTATTATGATGCTTGTATGACTTATTTATGTTTTAGAGTTGTGTTGTGATATCTTCGGTGAGTCCACGATCTTGACCGTACCGTTTGCGTGCATGATTAGTGTCGATTGAATCGAAGCGTCACAGCTCTCGATAACGAGAGATACTTTAGCGAATTCGGGATGTCGCCAAAAGGCGAGTCTTTGAAAGATGTCCGCAGCGATGAACTCCATGATCGGCGCCCGATCGGATTCGATTGTCAGGGGCGCGGGAGGTTCGAAGTCCCGCAAGGAATCCGGCACCTCGGAGTCACAAGCTTCACAAGGGGCGAGTCGATATTCGCTCCATCGCCGTAGAGGTAGCAGCCCCGAGGCGGTGTCTAGCCACCCATCCTCGATCAGTATGATCGGCTCTGAATTAAGGGTGGGCCGGACTCGTGTGCGACCTCGAGGCCTTGTCCGGCAGCAGAGCTAAATCATGCCCATCGTGACAGTGCGGCACGCTCGGCTGTGGCTCGAATCCATCGAAGATCAAGTCTCTGCGGATGTCAGCCGTGAAGTTCAAACTTCCAAATCTGACCTGATGACCAGGGGCGTAGCTTTCACTCTGCTCCAGATGGCCAAGCGAATTGGCCCGCGGTGCAAAGCCGCCGAATACGAAGATCTGTCTGGGAAGAAAAGTCTCACCCTGGACTGCGTCGTGGTTGATGATCGAAGGAGCCATCGGGCCTATAGGTGACGACACAGAGGAACTCTCAATTAAAGCACCAATGTCGGTGTCAAAACCGGCGGATCTCAGGTAGGGGGTCCCGAACTGTGCGTCTAGGCGGATGGTAACAAGAGACAAGGGACACGATGTTTTTACCCAGGTTTGGGCCCTCTCGATGGAGGTAAAACCTTACTCCTGCTTGATTGATATTGATGATATGGGTAGCACAAGAGTGGATCTACCACGACATCAAGGAGGCTAAACCCTAGAAGCTAGCCTATGGTATGATTGTTTTTCTGTCCTATGGACTAAAACCCTTCGGTTTATATAGACACCAGAGAGGGCTAGGGTTACACAGAGTCGGTTACAATGGTAGGAGATCTACATATCCGTACTACCAAGCTTGCCTTCCACGCCAAGGAAAGTCCCATCCGGACACGGGACGAAGTCTTCAATCTTGTATCTTCATAGTCTTGGAGTCTGGCCAATGATGATAGTTCGGCTATCCGGATACCTCCTAGTCCAGGACTCCCTCAGTGACCATTAAACTAGTGTATTCAGTTATGGCAAGGCCGAGCATCTTGAGTACATGTGTTCTGGAAGAGCAAATAATACACTGCAGGAAAAATAATATGAGAACACAATGTATTCCCTATCCAAATCTAGAAATAACTTCCTCCTTCACGTCAGTGTTGATCATTGTACTAGTAGTACCTTTTATACAAATATAGCAATCCAAATTTCCAAATTAGTCGACAGCATGTTCAAAAAAAACCCACCCTCCCGGATAGAAAAGAGGATTCTAGGAACATACTGTGCGCGTTTCAAAATCCTGTGTTAGGATGAGAAGGAACAAGTGTGGCTTATCGCCGAGGGCACAGAAACCTATAGGGTACTCGCACTTTGGGCACTGCAAATGAAACACACTAGATTCAGTAGGAAGAAAAATGCATCAATGACGGTGGTTGCCATCCTAGGATTACCTGCGACCAAGGGACTTGGATTTATCGGGGATGGATGAAGAATTCGTACCTGGTTCTCCATGAGAAAAACCTATGCAATCGTCGGGAGGGGGTTTTCTCTGAACAAGCAGACGAGGGAGAGGGGGATTCAGGCCCAGTGAAATATTGCCGCTTTGTTCGTCCAGCTACCTGCTAAAGCTGGAAAGGGGGGTTTGTGATTTGACGGCTCATTGGGCATTACTGTGGCGCTACGACCGGGGTATGTCTACCGTGAAGTTGTGCACTCTAATTTGTGCATATGGCACGTGGACCCCGTTGTCGGTTGCCCCACATATCAGCGAAAGGAAGTACAAAGACAGGAGTAACTAGTTACACATAAATATATTTTTTGACAGAGAGATACTCCCTCTGTAAAGAAATATACAAATCTTTTATATCACAGACAGGATCACCTTGCCGAGAAATATACTCCCTCTACAACGCACGGGCATTATGGGAGTTCAGCTTTTTTATGGGGGTTTAGCTGAGAATATAATACTCAGACAGGCTCACGGTTCTGGACTTTGGGCCGCAGGCCCACCCTGCATGTTTGGGGGGCCATGTGTTCTACCTCAGCACTTTTCATATTGCAAGCGATCGGTACAGTGCTGGTTTTAGATGCTGTCACAAGGCGAATACACAAAATTAAATAAAGAACGGTAACTGTTGGAATGAAATCGAATGACAGTTCCTAACCATCAATCAGGGTTGCAATTCTATCAACGATATACCATGTGATAAATAATACTGTCGTACTACTTATACACACAGGACGCTTGTTTCACTATGCCAGATTATTACATCAAAATCTCTCGGAGGATAGATCAGTTCGGCAGTTGCATGCTACTACTGAAGAATTTCAAAGTTGATTTGGACCAGCTCTCCTTGCCGAGAAAGTTCGATTTTGACATCATCCCCTACCGCAAGATATGATTTAGATTTGAACCTTGACCATCCTTTAGCATCAATCATCATGCGACCATCCTTTGTACTTACGGTATATTGAGCAGGTTCATTCACACCAAGGCTGCGCATGGAAAGAGAAACTTGGCCGCGGTCGCCCGGATTGTTGAATGACTCCCTCGTTGCTCTAGGAATTCTCTATTTGCAAACAAGAAGACATACCCAAACAGTTAGATAAACACAGTGAATCATGTGAAACAACATGGAAAGAAAAAGAACAAAGCACTTGGGCGGCCAATGCTTACCAAGAAGGTGGACATGTCGGTTTTTGTAAGGACTTTGGTATATGAAGTGCGAACTGCAGCACAGTCTGTTGCCGGTGCAACTACACGGGCCGGAGCATATGCAAGTGCAAGTGTTGGTGCAGGTGCTGAAGCCGCTGCTGCTGCCGGAGATGTTGCTCCTTGTAGAGCTGGTGCCGGTGTCGATGCCTGATCCTCCGGTAGATTAGACTGATCCGCTGATGCGGTCGGTGCCCAATCCTCACATGGATCAGACTGAGCTGCCGCCGCTGTCAGTGCTAGAGCAACTGTCGATGCTCGATCTGTTGCTGAAGGTGGTACCGATGTGTGAGACAGCGGCGATCGTGTCTGGTCTGCTATGATCAGCTTTCTAACTTGACTAGGATCCGTGACCGTGATCCAGTTTTTTCTTCATTTATTTTAAACGCGAGAAGGACTAATTGTGGCGTTTTTGGTAAACCAAACTGCAGTTCATCATAGGGATTCAGCTTGTACTCAGACAACAGACTGATCCAATTTTTTCCAGTAATATAAGTGATGGACAGTGCCTTCGTTATTGACAGGACATAAGAAGTGAAACCTGCAAAAATAGCCATCGTAGAGCAAACCAAACGTTTTATTCTGTGATGAATGTCACATGGAAAAACCTGCATCGTAAAATTGCAGGAAAAGAAAGAAAACATGACATTAAATCAATAAGATTTAGACATTAAATCAATAAGATTTACTTGATGTGACATGAGTGAATCCTTACCAGGAAATCACTATGTTGAAGTACTAAACAGAAGATTGATCGTCCAACTACGGGTGGCATGTAGGGGCCCGCCTACTCCCTGGCGGGACAGTCAAAGGTCGTGACAAATCGTATGGATCGAACATCCATGGAATGGAAATCCTGGTGGGTGCGATAAACCCTGCAATGCATACAGATTTTGGAGTGTAACCATAACTGATAAACCGTCCTCACAAAAAATATGATCTGGATACTTCAAAATATACAGACTGAATTGAGTGGACAGACATTAACATAGAGCATTCTCAGAACTGACCGCACACCAAAAGCGGCAGTACTAATAAACAGTACAGGGTTCACAAACACAAATCAAGTACTGAACAATATTACTTACTACAGACAAGCAAAGTTGCACTAACTAACTCTGCAGACTATTTCTTGCCATCGACCTACGGGATGAACCCCGCATAATTGACTAGGCCATGGACTTCGTGAGAGATGTCTACATGCACCATCACCATCTTGTCAACCTTGGAGAACCTAACAAAGTGGTCTTTCCACTCATAAACATGATGATGAAGACAGGCTGCATCAGATTTGTTGGGAAGCTTTACAAGAACCCCACCATTCGTAATCGAAGGCACAGCCAGGAAATTGTTGTGGTCAAGTACAGCCTCGAGAACACGCCTGACAACAAAGCTACAGGAAAACACTAGTTCAGGACACGTGGCGACAAGGACACAACAGCTGGATAGTTCAGCAGTAGAACTCATCATCAGGTCTTCCAGTTCATACGGCATGACTTTGAGAACTTCATCTCCACCGCGGACCTAGTTCTAATTCAAATAGAAACCATATTTTATTACTACCTCCGTTCAGAAATATAAGATGATTTTCGATATTATACTCCATGACTACATATACGCACAGAAATGAGTGAACAAAGATACTAGAACATCTCTTCAAAGGCATGAGAGCAGAGGGATTACTTGCAATATCCATAACACAAGTTACTGAGGCAAATATACCCTCTTCAAAGGTAGCATTGATGTTCATAAAGTACTCCATCTGTCCCAAAATTCTTGTATTAGATTTGTCTAGATATGGATGTATCAAGTCACATTTTAGTATTAGATACATCCGTATCTAGACATATCTAAGACAAGAAATTTGGACAGAGAAAATAGTTAATAATCTATAAGAAATCGGTGTCAACCTCTCGCATGTTTTGGTCAAAGAGAATTTAGAACCATCATTTGGCACACTAAAATCACATGCAAGATCACCCGAAAGTTGTACCACCAGTACTAGTACTGCGTGTTAGATGAAAAAACACGATCAAGATCGAGAAAAAGATCGTCAATAAGAGACATTACCTGGACTTGCTTAATGAGGGATCCCGGAGAGGGGGGCTTGGACAGGGTGATGGCTTTGAGCTTGTCAGCGGTAGTCTCGGCAGGGTGCTTGCGCTTCTTTGTACCATGAGCCTCGAGGGTTTTGGCCAGAGCCATAGACATCACGTCGGTCGGTGCTCCAGCGTCCACCCAAGAGAGGAAGCTGAGAGAGAAGAGTGAAAGGAGGAATGAGATGAGGGAGAAGCGAAGCGAGTGGGGGTTTTCTTCAAGAGAGGAAGCTGAGAGAGAAGAGTGAAATGATGGTTGCTTCGTCCGCCCAACTTACTGCTGGAAAGGAGGGGGTTTTGTGATTTGATGGCTCATTGGGCATTACTGTGGTGCTTCGATCGGGGTAGTCTACCGTCACTCTACTACGGAGTAATTTTAGTGCATGGCTGGTGGACCCAGGTGCTGGTTGTCCCACACATCGGCGAAAGTGAGTAATTTGGTGCATGGCTGGAGGAGGATCCGCACGGTAGAGCGTGTCCACTATTATTCTGAAGAAGAAAAATGATTACTGCAAGCGTTTCCACTCTTACGACGGAGGAATGCGAAACACGGCAGCCACTTGAACATACACAGTGCTCCTACTACTAGGCATGTGCGATGGTTCATCGTCGATCTTGCACAATCTTGTTGCTAGTGTAGTAAGATATAGCGATAACAAATGATGTTGTCGCATGTCAACTACTCCTATATGTAACATAGTACGCTTTTTATTTGTTAGGTCGAGAATGAACGGTGAGATCAATGTTAACAGAAGTAGGTCTATAGCGCATGGAGAGTACGGTGCTACAGTACTCCATGAAACATGATCCATATGAAGCAAGAATAGTGTTAGGCAGGGTGTATGAAGCGTGCACGAGATGGGAGCAAAAGTTCCCTTCTCGACCCACTTTTGGGTGTTTGGCAGAGTGCATAAAGGGTGCATGAGTCCACACTAGTAGGTTAACAAAAATACACGAAGAGGAAACAACTATATTGAGATGAGAATGCAACCAAACACACCCACACGCTTTGTGCTACAGTGACTGATCTGCACCGTCTGAGTTTGATCCAACGGTCATTTTGCATCGAGAGATGGACATGCCCATGCAGAGGGCGCCTAAACACCACCGAAGTCCCTCTGCTTCTCGAGGCGCATGACGTTGGTGATGCAGGGTCCAACCGCCCGCAGAGCCCGCTCCCGGTCGACGGGAGCCAACTCGTCAAAGACGGCGTCCAATGGCATGAATGGATTCCGGTGACGGAGCGCTAAAAGGATTCGCCCAGCAACAGCGACGGCAGCCTGCAACCCCTCCTTGTCCATCTCAGCCCCCGCCATTGCGCGGAGACGGCTCAGCTCCTCGGAGATACAGGTGAAGGAGACCAGGTGAGGAAGCCGTAGCTTGTTGAAGTCAACCGGGTGGTCGAACGGGTTTAGCTCGACGGCCGGCATCGTGGCGCTGGCACGACGGTAGGCATCGCGCACCCGCAACACGTGTGTGGCAACTTGGTCACCAAGTGGCTAAGGCGATCCTGGACCTCGTCATGATCGGCCCGCTCGTGCTCCAGCCGGCTCCCCTGACGGCCTATTGTATCTCCCGCTTTCTGCAGCAATGCCGCCAATGCCTCAAGCATCTTTGTGGTGGACGCCTGCCGCTTTTGAAGCTCTGTGATCTCCCGCACATAACGGAGGAGCATGGAAATCCTCTCCTCCTTGAGCTCACGGAGCTCCACATCCTTGACCCTGAGCTCCGCATCCTTGGCATGGAGCTCCTGTGTCAGGCGCCTCACCTCAGACTCTGTGATCTGCTGCGCCGCCATGGCACCAGGTAGAAGCAATGGGGAGAGGAAGCAAAGGGGGCGAAACGGCTGAAAGGCAATGCAATCTATGGGAAGGCGGAGGGAGCTAGCTAAGGAGCGGGGAATCTTTTGGTTTTCACCACGGTAAAACACCAGTCAACGACTTCTCACATCAGGGAGCAGTGGGTCTTACAGGCGGAGTCATTGTGACTAATTGCTGCCGTGCCTGCTCCCGTCAATCAAAAAATTAAAAATCCTGTCGTGCCTGCTCCCGTCAATCAAGAAATTAAAAATCCTGCTGCGCCTGCTCCCGTTAATCAAAAAAATAAAAATCCTACCGCACCCAAACACCAGAGCAACGCCGCGGTGGATATTTAAATTTACCTGCCGGCAAGTACATAAAAAAGGGGTGAAAAAACAAATGTGGCGGCGGCCTAGCTAATCGGTCGAACTAGCCCAACTAGCTAGCCACCGTGCTTCACTGATGTACTTGGCGGGAAAGGTGGTCTTTCGTGATTTGATGACTCATTTACTTGCTTCGGCGCTACGACCGAGGAGGACCCAGAAAACGCAAGGTAGGGCGTCCCACGTCAGGAAGAATATATGCGTGCACCACCCGGGAGGACCCCGAAACCGTGCGGTAGGGTGTGCCACGTCTCGGAACGGAGGAAAAAAGTGCGTGTAAAAATATACTGTATCAGACGTAGTACCTATGGTTCGACCTCGGGACCCAGCCAATCGGTCGAAAACACCCCACTAGCCACACAGCTTCATCATGCAAACATGGCACGGAGGATAGATGTGGTTAGCTCCGTCTTGACCAGCCACAACGTCTCTTGTTCTAGGCGATTCTTCTATTTTCCAAGCTTTTTTTTAGTTGTAATAACATCACGGCAAGCTAGCGCCGCTCTTCGTGTGTGCCCGTGCAAAGGTTAGGCGATGGAGAGAAGAGATTGAGATCGCGACACAGGACCCACCGATAAGTGAGACAACGGTCATGCGTGTTGACGAGGCACTCCCTCTACTCTACTCGATGTAAGTCTTGTATAAAATCAAGTTATGGGACAAAGCCAACAAGCGTTGTTGTTTGGTATCGACTTACACTTTGTAGTCCAGGTTGCGGTTTGAATCTTGTCTTTCAGATTTGTTAGTTTTAGGTCCAAATTTGATTAATGACAAGTGGGACCCCGTGTGTTGTTACGATATTTCAGTGTAGGATGGTTTTTGAACAAACACTTGGCGGTTAGACAAATAGTAACGCACGAGTTACACGTATTTTGCAATTTCTGAACAAAAATGACAGCGGCATAGAATATCACATCCACCCATGAGCTTAGATATTATGGTGATACGAGTTTTTACACGTTGGAAGTGAGATCAATGGCTTGGGAGTAGTCTTTGTAATTATCGCAATTTCCAAACTCTCCAAAGGTTTTTTGCAAATAAAACATTTAGGCCTCGTGTGTGTGCTGCATCTTCAATCCAACGGCTCCCGTTGCTCATATTAGGTGCTCCCCGTAGCTTCATTACCCGCTACGGTGATATGGGCATCTGGGTCGTACGATCAGTGATCAGATGGCACATGCGTAGTACTTGTACTTTCTGCGCATTTCCCAAACTCTATCAGCCGTATATTGCAAAAACATTCAAACCTCCTCTCGTGGGCGTTAGATCTCGGTGAACTCGTATCACCATAGAATCTACGGTCAAGGGAGCACCTCATATTCTCCGTGCGAGAAAACATAAGGTGCTATCGCAGCTTGGATGCTATGGTGAGTGCGAGCTTGGAGGTCGTTTGATCTGAGATCAATGGCATCTTAGCGATCTTTGTGCTTATGGCGATGGCGAACTCTTTTGGGGCTTTTACGCAAAAAACCATTGAACCACCGGAGGTGTTGGGTCACAAATCAACGGCTCCAAGAGCTTAGTATCACCAAAGCATCTAAGGTGTGGTAGCACATGATATTCTTACATACAGGAGAATATGATGTCCTCCTTCATCTTAGATGCTACGGTGATCTGACCGAATCGTTGGATATGGGATCCAAGAGCATCTGAGTAGTTTTGTACAAATTGTGTGCAATTCTCAAACTCATCAAGGTTTCTGTAAAAATATTAAGACACATCATGTGAGCTGCTATATCTCAGATCTACAAGCTCCAATCAACTCGTATCGGCATATAGCATCTAAGGTATGGGGGCACATGATATTCTCCCGGGGAGGAGGGTGGGGTGCACAAACAATCGGTGGTTGGGAGGGTGGGGACAAATATAATCTAAACAACCCTAAACAAAGCTCCACAATTTTATCTAAGGTCGAGGGGTTGACCCCCGACAATCATAGCTCCGCCTAAACACAACATTTGCATGTACTGTAGTACTAGACTTAATATTCATGTTTCAGTTTCATGTTCATTTTAAATATTGAACTGAGGACCATGCATGTCTTACATTTTACTCCCTTCGTTCCTAATATTAGTCTTTTTAGAGGTTTTAAATGGACTGGCACATACGGATGTATATAGACATATTTTAGAGTCTAGATTCACTCGTTTTGCTCTGTATGTAGTCACTTGTTGAACTCTCTAAAAGACTAATATTTAGAAATAGAAGGAGTATTTTTGAATTCGTGTCATGCATGCATGGTTTGGAAAAATAGATGCACTATACGTATTGGATTGTTGTTGTGTTCGTGTCTCTCTCTCTCTCTCTCTCTCTCTCTCTCTCTCTCTATCTATCTCTCTCTCTCTCTGTGTGTGTGTGTGTGTGTGTGGTCATATGCTTGATACATACAAAGTTTTCTCACCTCCATATTGTTCATCTTTTAGATTTGAATTTGCATTGGAAAACTTACTAGGGATACCATAAAATGTGAAATCCACGTTGAGATCACTATATCACAAACTCACTCTAATTCAACAACTCGTCATAAATCAATTACCACGTTGAGATTAGTATTTGCAAGGAAAATACGGGTATTGTAATACACATAGATTCTTTCAGCAATTTAAAAGGAACCTTTCGTATTCTCGAATGGTAGGACCCAACGCTGTACCAGCCAGACCTTGGCTCGTGTTGATCCTAAAAAAATAAAAAAAATGGGCTTGTGTTTTTCGGTGGTGTGCATGGTACGCACATTAGACAACCCCAATCAGTCGAGCCTCAGCGTTTCAAGTCGAAATACCTAGCGGCCAGAATTCCAGCCCTAGGAAATTCCCCTCATGTCCCCGGTCCATAATGACTACCGATGAACAACGCAGGGATGCTTTAGTAACTAGACAACGTTACCTACTGAGGGAGTCCTGGACTAGGGGGTGTCCGGACAGCCGGACTATCATTATCCGCAGGACTCCAAGACTACGAAGATACAAGATTGAAGACTCCGTCCCGTGTCCGGATGGGACTTTCCTTGGCGTGGAAGGCAGGCTTGGCAATACGGATATGTAGATCTCCTACCATTGTAACCGACTCTGTGTAACCCTAGCCTCCTCCGGTGTCTATATAAACTGGAGGGCTTTAGTCCGTAGGACAACATACATTACAACAATCATACCATAGGCTAGCTTCTAGGGTTTAGCCTCCTTGATCTCGTGGTAGATCCACTCTTGTACTACCCATATCATCAATATTAATCAAGCATGACATAGGGTTTTACCTCCATCAAGAGGGCCCGAACCTGGGTAAAAACATCGTGTCCCTCGTCTCTTGTTACCATCCGCCTAGACGCACAGTTCGGGACCCCCTACCGAGATCCACGGTTTGACACCGACATTGGTGCTTTCATTGAGAGTTCCTCCGTATGCGTCACCGATAGGCTTGATGGCATCTTCAACCAACAACGCTGTCCAGCGTGAGACTTTTCTCCCGGACAGATCTTCGTATTGGCGGCCGCGCTGCGGGCAATTCACTTGGCCATCTGGAGCGGATCGAAGCTTCGCCCTGGCGTCGAGTCAGATTTGGAAGCTTAACTTCACGGCTGATGTCGCGGAGACTTGATCTTCGACGGACTCGAGCCTAACCAAGCGCGCCGCCTTTGTGGCGGCAGGCACGATCTAGCTCTGCCACGAGCGAGTGCCTTAGTGGCGCTGCAGGTCCGCTTCGGCCATTAGCCCGGGCCGATCGCCCGGATCGAGGGCTGGTGGATAAGCGCGCCACAGGGGCTTCAACATCCGCGGCGATGGGCGAACACTAATCTTGTCCCTGCGAAACTTCGTGATTCCGGCGCGGACTCCTTGCGGACTCCGAACCTCCAGCGCCCTTACCAATCGATCCGGATTGGGCGCGGTTATAAATTCACCGCCAGACATCTTCAATACTCTCCTTTTGGCGATATCCGAGTTCATTAAAGCATCTCTCGTTATCGGGAGAGTCTGGCTGGACTATGGCGAGGATGGTTGGGGTATGGACGATGAAGAAATTCAGATCCCACACCACCCACTTTGTAGCCACCGTCGGCGATCTAACCGACATGCTAGACTACGACTCGAAGACATCGGCGCCATGGGCGGCGATGCGGAGGCGAACGAGAACCAGCGCCTACAGGCACTGAAGACCACCTCGTCATATGACATATACATGGTGGACACCCCAAAAAGACGGGATGGCGAAGAAAGCAGCGGAGGCGAGACTCTTTAAAGAAGCAGCCCAAACGCCGGCGTCGGTGGCGCCGCTCTAAATCTCGCCACAAAGAAGAATGGAGATTCGGCTCGGAGATAATAATACTCGAGAGAGTGCGAAGACAATCCCCTCAGCAAGACTCAGCACAGGGGAGGATGCGAAGCAAGCCCTCATGAGGCGGCGGACGAAGAGGTTGAGGATCATAACTATATGCCTCCCTCCAAAGGCGAAGCAAGCCTCAGCGATGGCGAATTAAATCGTGCAGAGATCCCGTCGAACAAGAGCGCTTCAAGCGCAGGCTTATCACCACAGCAAACAGCCTAAAGAAAAAGCAGCAATAGCTTCAAGCTGATCAGGACCTGCTGGCCGATCGATGGACCGAGGTCCTCGCGGCCGAAGAGTATAAACTCGAACGTCCCTCCAAAAGTTAGCCAAGACGCAAGCTGCTTCCCTGATTAGAGGAGGAAGCATAAACACCTCCATCACCAGTGCACGATATGGCTGACCGACCACCTCGTGGTCGTGACAGAGAGGCATCCAGGCCCCCAGCCAAGACCGTACCCCGGCATCGCTCCAAAAGTACTAAGCCAAGAGGGAACGCGCCGGACTTGCGAGACATATTGGAGGACAAAGCAAGGCAATCCAGATCCATCTATGGATCACGTGGGCGCCCTCGACCCACGCGAATACCGTCGCGCGGATACAATAACCCGGCGGGCGAACACAGCAGACAGCGCTCTCTTGAGCTGCGTCGCGATATCGCTCAATACAGAGGCGCCGCACACCCGCTATGCTTCACTGACGAAGTAATGGATCATCAGATCCCCGAAGGGTTTAAACCCGTAAACATCGAATCTTACGATGGCACAACAAACCCCACGGTTTGGATCAAAGACTATCTTCTCCACATCCATATGGCCCGCGCGATCTCCACGCCATCAAGTACCTCCCACTCAAGCTTAAAGGACCAGCTCGGCATTAGCTTAACAGCTTGCCCGCAGAGTCAATTGGGTGTTGGGAAGACCTGGAGGCCGCATTCCTTGATAACTTCCAAGGCACATATGTGCAACCACCAGACGCCGATAACCTAAGCCACATCATCAGCAGCCAGACGAATCGGCCAGACAATTCTGGACATGGTTCTTGACGAAGAAAAATCAAATCGTCGATTGTCCGGATGTAGAGGCCCTTGCAGCCTTCAAACATAACATCCGGAACGAATGGCTAGCCCGGCACCTGGGGCAGGAAAAGCCGAAATCCATGGCAGCCCTCACATCGTTAATGACCCGCTTTTGCGCGGGAGAGGACAGCTGGCTAGCCCGCAGCAAAAATCTCCGTAAAAATTCTGGCAGTCCGGATACTAAGGACAACAACGGCAGGTCACGTCGAAACAAAAATAAGCGCCACATTAACGGCGACGATAAGGAGGATCTGGCGGTCAGCGCCGGATTCGAGGCTCTAAACCGGTCGTGGAAGAAGCCATTCAAAAGAACAACTCGGGTCCGTCCCAATCTGGACCGAATACTGATTGCTTATGCGGATACATGGCACCTCTGAAAAGCCAGCTAACCACACTAATAGAGATTGCTGGGTGTTCAAGCGGTAGCAAGTTAATTGCGAAAACAATGACAAGGGCTAAACAATGACGACGAGGAAGAGACCCGACCGCCCGAACAACGAGAGGATGAAGGGTTTTCCCCACAAGTGCGAATGGTGAATATGATATCTGCGACCCACATACCCAAGAGGAGAGAAAGCGTGCACTAAGGGGCGTCTATGCGATGGAGCCAGTCGCCCCAAAGTTCAACCCATGGTCCTCTTGTCCGATCACTTTTGATCGAAGAGACCATCCGACCAGCATACGCCATGGCGGATTCGCCGCATTGGTTTTAGACCCAATCGTCAATGGGTTCCACCTCACGAGAGTCCTGATGGACGGCGGCAGCAGCCTGAACCTGCTTTATCAGGATACAGTGCGCAAAATAGGCATAGACCCATCAAGGATTAAACCTACAAAGACAACCTTTAAAGGTGTCATACCAGGAGTGGAAGCCAACTACACAGGCTCAGTCACACTGGAAGTGGTCTTCGGATCCCCAGATAATTTCCGGAGCGAAGAGTTAATCTTCGACATAGTCCCGTTCCGAAGCGGCTATCACGCTCTGCTCGGACGAATCGCGTTTGCCAAATTCAACGCAGTGCCGCACTATGCATACCTAAAGCTCAAGATGTCAGGCCCTCGTGGAGTCATCACAGTCAATGGGAATCTGAACGCTCCTCGAACGGAGGAACATCTGGCGGCTCTCGCAGCGAATCTGAGCAGCCTTCTAAGGCAATTCTCGAGTCCGGCCGTTAAAGGCGGATCAAAGAAAAGCGCCGGAGCAATTCCAACAAAGACCACTGGCGCGATCGGAGAACGCAGCGTAATGCGGCCCCACCCTCGCTCGCACATGATAGCAAGAATAACACTCGCGTACATCATTACGCTTTGGAGATACCATGGGCACAGGGGAGGGGGCATGATCGCAAAGGACCCAGAGTGCGGTTCGACCACACCGGGGGCTCGCAAGTGTGCCCCCCTTTTTTTTATTATTTCATTTCTCTTCTTTTATGTATCTGAGACTCATTAACGAAGCCTGTCCGTGAACCTGCCAAACTCAAGATGCAACAGTCAGGGACTAAAGAAGGCCGCGACAAACACTCAGGTGGTCTCAATTACGAGCATTAAATTATATACACCAAGTTCGCAGCTCATCCCTGGAGGGGGACATGTTTACTTAGTCCAAATCCCTTGCTAACCACGCTATTTGTATCAGTCCGCTCTACTAGCAGACTTTCTTTCATAAATAATGCAGCAACTTTTTGATCGCAATTGCATTACCTTTTATATATATGCTCATTATGTGACATCTTGCACACGTATATTTTGGTACAGCCTAATACACCGGGGGCTTATGTTCCCCACCCAATGGTGTGATAAGTCCGAACACTCTCACAAGTGCGGCACCCCGAACTTATAGCATTATATGAATCGGCTCCGAATCATGTCTTGGGTCAATAGTTGGGTTTGCCCGGCTCCCACGTTTTGGAGCCTTACGTTCCGTTCCGTCGGCTAAGGTGGCACTGGGAGAACCACTGCGATTGCGCCCCGGTTGAGTCGGGCGAGCGCCTTAGTGGAGAAAGCTAAAACTGACTGGCATGATAAGGCGAGAGACTGGTCGCTGTTCGAGAGGTTTTTTCGGGTCCTTAAAGACTCACGCCGCTTCGAGCAAAGTTCCGGACAATGTCCGATGAAGGCGTGGATAGCGCCCCGGATTCGGCCTTCCGAATACCAGGGGCTTCGCCAAAATTTAAAATTATAGAATTCTATGGCTAAGTGAGAGTGTTCAAGCATTATAAGTCCGGTTGCCTCGTTCGTTGTGTTGAGTGCCTCCCTCGATGGACCCAACAATGGGAACAAGAGTGCTCAAGTTTATCCCAAACACCCCAGCACTCGTGGCTTGGGGGCTGAAGCCAACGACTTGCCATCTCTCAGATTTTATAAACGGCCGCCTGAAGGTAATATTTTAAATTAAACAAGCGTTATTAACGGGCACATGAACAAAGTTTGGTAGCGCAGGATAATACACACAAATTCATTCAAAGATTACATTTGGGGCACTCATCCGCAATATTGCGGGCTCCTTGAGACAGTTTTATAATACATCTCGGGCGTGCGATACTCCTTGCCGGTGGCGGGGGTCCGTGAGAAGCTTCTCCGCATCCAACTTGCCCCATTGCACCTTTGTGCGGGCAAGAGCTCGTGCGCCTTCAATACAGTGGGCGCGCTTGATGATGTCCACCGAGGCATGCATCCACCAGCCGCCGCGACGAGGCCAAAGTAGCTCCCGGCATTGCCTGTCGAGCCACAACCGGACTATAAGGCCCTTCATGGCCTCCTCGGCTACCTTGTGGAGTTCGACCAGCTGCTTCACCGGTCGCTTGAAACACGGATGTCGGCCTCGGCATCTGAGACCGAAGACTTTTCCGTCGAGCTCCCTCCTCGCCATGATAGAATGCGGCAGCATCGGACGCCTCTGTGGCAGATCTGCAGCGCGCCTGAGAGCTCGAATGCGGGTAAGTGTCGGTATTTTACATTAACATGCTTGCTTTGCATGAAAAATGCCTTACCCGCCGCTATTTTCTTTATATCTTCAACCTCCTGAAGGGCCTCATGGGCCTCGGCCTTGGCGGACTTGGCACTTTCAAGAGCCAAGGCAAGCTCGGACTCTCGAGTCTTGGAGTCACGCTCCAAGCTCTCCTGCTTTTCCATGAGGGCCTGGAGCTCTTGCCGAACTTCCGCCACCCGTGCCTCCTGCTTTTCTCGCTCTGCCCGTTCTGCGGCCGCACTGTGTTCGGCCGCGGACACAGCATCCTTTAGGGCGGCCACCTCGTTAGTGGCCCCTGCGATACACATATTATCCTGGTTAATTTAAGTGCAACCAAAATCCTTTTCTGTAAGGTACCTATTCAAAGTGGTGTTACTCACCTTCTTTATCCTCGAGCTGCTTCTTCGCATGGCCGAGCTCTCGCTCGGACCGCTCGAGATCCTGCTTCAGCACATCGATCTCCGCCGTTAATGCAGCAGAGGCCAGCAGCGCAGCCTGCAAACCCATATTGACATATTTTTAGCAATCCTGCGCATATCTTGTTAGATCCTCAGTCCGGCTTTTCTTTCCGAACACCGAACTGAGCATGAGGGCTCTTTATGCATGCGGTATTACATTACATAATTTTAACTTCTTACCTCAAAGCCTGTTAAAAGGCTGCTGCGAAGCTTCGGTTAGCCCGCTTTTGGCGGAAACCTTTTGAATCACCGCACTCATGATAGTGCGGTGTTCTTCCTCGATGGAAGCACCTTTAAGCACCTCCAACAAGTTATCCGGCGCCTCCGGTTGGACGGAGGCCGCCGGTGTCACGGTCTTGCCCTTCTTTCGAAGGGGCCGCTTTCCGGACTCTGGAACCACTGCGGGTTCCGATGTAGAGTCCGGCGCAAAGTCCGGGAGGTTGCCTGACGGCGCCTCCGGAGCCTCCTCCTGATGGGTCCCTCTCTGGGATCCCACCTCGGCGTCCTTGTCGGCACGTGGGGTAGAGGCAGGTGGAAGTGAATTCACATCCGACGAGGCCAACGACCCGCTCGATGAGTCGGGGAGATCGTCATCGGCTGGACTACGGACAGAATGCGGCATTAGAAGGACACTACGTGACATAAAATATTGCGTATAAAGGATCCGGACACTTACGATCTTGCCGGACGCCTGGCCCTTGGAGGCCACTCATCCTCGCCAACGCTGGTGTTGGCGAAACTGTCCGGGGGGGTAGTTCTCCCCCTCTTGGACCCTTCGGCCTCCCCGATTGAGGAAGCCTTCCTCTTCTTCTCTCCCTCCTCCGGGAGAGAATACTCCTCCTTGTAGTCTTCGGGGGAGGAGTCCACGTCGTCGTCAGACGCTTTGATTCTGGAACTCTTTGAGTCCCGCGCCACCTTCTTGGCCTTCTTCTCGGCACCACGTGCGGTGCCGGAACCAGCAGCCCTGCTAAGCGGGCATCCACTGGATCTTCTGGCATGGGAGCCGGGCTGATAAGCAGCTTGGCCTTCTCCATCCATTCCTGTCAAAGGAAGAGGCAGAATGAAACCTCACTGGAGATAATTTAATTATCACAAGTGTCCCGTAATGGGGTTGAATCACTTACCTCGTCAGTTGGTACTGCGAGCTGAATCCGCGGTCTTCCGTCGCGGATGCGGGGGCTTCGGCGCCCTTGAACAGCACCCTCCAGGCGCCTTCGTATGTTGTATCGAAGAGCCCGCTCAGCGCCCGGTGCTGTTCCGGATTGAACTCCCACAGATCGAATGCCCGTTCTTAGCATGGGAGAATCCGGCGGATGAGCATGACTTCGACCACATCGACGAGCCTGAGATTATTGCTCACCAGCTTCTGGATACAGGTTCGGAGTCCAGTCACCTCCTTCGGATCGCCCCACAGCAATCCCTTCTCTTTCCAGGAGGTGAGCTGCATGGGGACGCCAGATCTAAACTCAGGGGCCGCCGCCCATGTGGGCTTGCGCGGCTCGGTGATGTAGAACCACCCCGATTGCCATCCCTTGACGGAGTCCACAAAGGCCCCTTCGAGCCAAAGGACGTTGGGTAATTTACCCAACATGGCGCCTCCGCATTCCGCTTGCGTGCCCTTCACAACCTTGACTTGCGTTAAAGGTCTTGAGCCACAGGCGAAGTGGGGCGGATGCGAGAGGAAGGCCTCACACCTGACGATGAACGCCGAGATGTTGAGGATGAAGTTGGCGCCAGATCGTGGAAATCCAGGCCATAATAGAACATGAGCCCCGGACGAATGGATGGAGTGGAAAGCCCACCTGCGAGAGGAAGTGGGGAGGGAAACGACCCTCTCGTGAGGCCGGTAGGGACGAGCTGCCCCTCGTCGGGCAGCCGATGCGCGATATCGCCGGAGAGGTATCCGGCGTTACGCAGCTTGGTGATGTCCTCCTCCTTAACGGTGGAGGCCAACCATTTGCCTCCCCCTCCGGACATATTTGGAGGAGGTCGAGGAGAGATGCGCGAGCTTGGGCGTTGGAGCTTGAGTGCACGGAGATGTGTAAGCAAAGGAGGAAGAAGGCGTAGGTGAGAAGGTAAATCCTTATCCCTTATATATTGGCGGACGAAAACTATGTGTCCCCCACCAGCCTGGTAAAACTCGCTTATCTCCCAAGCGCCACCATCAATGGCGCGGTTGGGTTACCCACGCACGTATTGATGAGAATCCCGGAATAAGGGGAACACGATCTCTGCTTCGACAGGACGTGCCAAGGAAACCGCCTCGCTAAACGTGCTAAGGTGGTATAGTAAAAAACGATTCAAACAAAGGCTTGGTAGCGGTGTGATGTCACGCCGCATAATACGTCAGCAGATTGAACTAAGTGTACATTTTGTTCTCTCTACGGTGGAACGTGGAATTTATTTTGCAGAGCCGGACACTATCCTAGTGTTCATGATCTTCTATGGATTATTCAAGGGAGGAACCCACCTTGCAATGCCGAACATTATGCGCGCCCGACTTATCATCATTGAAGACTGGTTCATGGGCTACTGAGGGAGTCCTGGACTAGGGGGTGTCCGGACAGCCGGACTATCATTATCCACCGGACTCCAAGACTACGAAGATACAAGATTGAAGACTCCGTCCCGTGTCCGGATGGGACTTTCCTTGGCGTGGAAGGCAAGCTTGCAATCTGGATATGTAGATCTCGTACCATTATGGCCGACTCTGTGTAACCCTAGCCTCCTCCGGTGTCTATATAAACCGGAGGGCTTTAGTCCGTAGGACAACATACATTACAACAATCATACCATAGGCTAGCTTCTAGGGTTTAGCCTCCTTGGTCTCGTGGTAGATCCACTCTTGTACTACCCATATCATCAATATTAATCAAGCAGGACGTAGGGTTTTACCTCCATCAAGAGGGCCCGAACCTGGGTAAAAACATCGTGTCCCTCGTCTCTTGTTACCATCCGCCTAGACGCACAGTTCGGGACCCCCTACCCGAGATCCGCTGGTTTTGACACCGACACCTACCATCTCGAACATGGTTCAATTCCCTCGGTCGCCGCTTGTCAAGGTCACCCGTCAACTGCATTGCCTAATACTACTACTACTACACCAGGATGAGCACAAAATTGAGCCCATTTGTTCGGGCCTAGTACTTGAGTTAATATATCAGGCAACGCACTGGTACGGAGGCTAACTTGTCTGAAGTCTAACTAAGCAAAATGTTTGACCAAATCCTTTCTTACGAAATACAATAGGACAGATGTACGGCTTGAAAATTTATTGCATGATTCAGGTTATGATATTGTTTCGAATCCTGGATCTTAAATTTCAAAAAATCCAAAAGTGAGCATAAATTCTTGAAACTGAGCATGGTCACGTGATAAGGCACAAATATTACTTCGTAAATTTTTTCTTCAATTTGAGACAAGCTGCTTATGACAAGTTGCACAAATGAAGAGCCAAGGTATTTTGGAACAAAGACATGTCATGTTAAGGCGAACGATTTCACTATAGAAACCATGGGCGTTTACGTGCCGCCACGAGTCCCCGCTTCTCATCGGCAGGTGCCGTCCGAGCAAGCGTGTGAGTCGACGGAGGCGTCGCGACGAACCGTTGTGCCATCGACAAGGGCGTGCAAGCGGACCATGTCGCGAGAGCTCACCGAGGCGAGCCCTTTAACCAGGCTCCGCCGCCCACCTTCGTCCCAACTGCTCCCACTTTTAATGTCACCGGCACCATAGTTTAAAATCAACCCCGCACTACCCGGTATCGCTACAATCTTCTCTCTTCCTCTCTGATTCTCCTGTCGTCTACCTCCAACTAGCCTGACCTAAATGTACGCCATGCCGCATCACGATGGTCTGCCCTTAGTGTTCCAGTTTCCTGAGGAAGACACCCAGCCGGAGTCTCAAGAACATAAGGCGCTTTGGGACGAGCTTGAACTGGCCTTGCGGGAAGACGCCGCGCCTGTCCCCGCTCCCGTTCCGGCTCCCGTCGCCCCGACTACGCCAGAGCCCATCCCCGTGGCATTGATGGGCTGGGAGCCGCATATTGTCGCCGAGCTTGATCCCACGGGGTTCCACGAGGTCCCGCCGACTTTCATGCGCCTGTGCACCTGCCAGCGCATGCGCCTGCGTGCATGCGAAGACGCCCAAGCGGTGCCGTGCACTGCCAACGCATCTTCTTGCGTGCTGCAGCGTCGACGCGCGCCGATGCGGTGCCGTGCACACCAATGTCTCCGCAACGCCGTTGACAGCGCATGTCCCCGGGTGGGTGCCAGTGCCCCCTCAGCGGCATGGATGGCCACAGTCGACCGCTTCCTTGAACCAATGCCAGCCGCCTCCTCCCGCCAGTTGACTCCTTCCGAAGTCCAGAACATTTTGGCCTTCCTTGAAGCAAGGCCAACGTCCAGGAGTACGCCAACAATGGTGCAAGACGCCACCATCGCCGTTGGTCAGTGGCCCGACGACACACAAAGCACGGCAGAGGAGCCGCTTCCCACCGCAAGACGCCCCCGCCCCCGTCGTGTAATCTAAATTTGCCATGAAAAACGTTCGGATTGCCATGCTTAAAATCCGAACATTTATCATTTCCGTTTATTTTATATCGGCCGTCGTATAATTTAAAGTCGAAGTCAGACTGAACGAAATCTATGGTTTGATCGATTGAATGTTCTGCTAGGGCCGTATCAAATTAAATATAAAACGTCATCAAGCCACATGTATTCCTTGTCATCCAACGACCAGACTGCTTCAATGTCGAGTGCTCAACACGTTTAGCGTGCAGTTAATTTCATGCCAAAAATAGTGCTAATCACATAATAACACGCAAATAATATCCAAGTACTTAATATCCGTATGCACTTAATATACTTCCAAATTAACGTGCATTGCACGTACACACTGATTAGTGCTGCTAGTTTGTGAAACTGGTGCCGTGACTTGTGAACGCGTCCAGATATGGTCAACGGAAACATCGCCCACGAGTTCTTCGTGTTTGCCCATGCGTCTAAACACAGAAGGGGAGGAGAGAGAGAGCACACATGGAACCCACCAGTAAGTGAAGGCGAATAGTACTAAAAATAATATTACATGTTATCCATTAAATAGGCTGTGGTAATATAAAAACATTATGTGAACAAAGGGGGGTACAACAAACATTGTTGTTCTACATATGTTGCCTATTGACGTGCGGCTTGAAGGCCCGGTCACATGTTCGATCCTCGTCCTTTATTTTTTAATTTGTATATGGGTCCAAATTTGTTCCATGACATGTGGGCCCCTCGGTGTGTAGTTTGTAGCACTTTAATTTGTGGGTCGAAATTTGTTCCATTCCGGGTGGACAATCGGTGTGTAGTTTTGTAGCTTATTTATAATAATTAAAGAGAACAACATAGCTTTTTGCAATAATACCATGGTGCGACGTTGAAGGCGAGAAAGCACGTGCGAGAGAGCGATGACCAAGCCAGAGGGAAATCAACTAGGGGAGTTGCGGATGTTGCAATGGTGTTTGGAGTAATTGTGGGGCCGAATGCTACGAAAATATAATCTAAACCGACCGGAATAAATGCCTACACAAATTAATCCAAGGTTGGAGTGCCCCTCGCAATGTAAATAGCTCCGGCTTTGCGAGGGATGGAGAGGTAGTAGCTTCAATGCGTGGAAGATACGGTGTGAGAAAGCGAGGTCAATCGAGAAACATATAGATAGGGAGACAAAGTGAGTGTGGTCTGACATTCATTGAACAGATATATATGCTCTGGAGAGATATTGTCCAATTGAGCTTTTGGCAAGGGTGAGGGCTGTAAGATAGAGCTTGAGAGATGATCCAGTCACAGACGTGTAGATATATCTTGTGCGTGGGAGGAAGCAAGGTCAATCGATCACATAGGGTCGGCGTGCGATCGAAAGAGTGAGACGGGTTGGAGAGAGTGACCTAGATAGACAATGTGCGTGAGAGAGTATACAATGTGAATAGGTCAAATTGGGCTCAAACATGGTGATATATCATTTTTGTCCAAGAAAGAGCAAGGTCAATTGAGACATACAGAGAGAGAGAGAGAGAGAGAGAGAGAGAGAGATTGAGTGAGCGTAGCCCGCCATGAGGTTGAAAGAGTGGCGGCGGCTTGGATGGACTTACCTAGATAGACAATCTGCATGAGAGAGTAATAGAGTGTGTCGATCGAGGCCCGAACAGGGAGATATATCATTTGTGTGTGAAAGAAAACGAGGTTAAACGAGACTTAGATAAAGAGAGCGAGATTGAGCGAGTGTGGCCCGCCATGCGAAAGAAAGAGTGAGACAGTCTCGAGGGAGTGACCTAGATATACAACATGCGTGCGTGCGCACGATAGGTTGGGGGGCTACATAGGCAATGCATGTATTTAGCGCGAGAGGGTGAGAGGGAGAGCGGAGACAGAGAGAGAGCTCGGCATGGGGTGCAATGGCGGGTGTGTGAGGTAAATACATTTGGTAACAGAGTGGAAAATGGGGTTGTGTAGTTGAGAGACTTAGAGATCGAAACATGGAGAGAAAGAATGAACGTGTGTTGTAAACCGATAGCTTCCTAAGATGGTTAGGAGAGGAAGATTGACCGATACATGAAGTATGTAGCGTGTGTGCGGGGGGGGGGCTAAAAACAACATTTGAATGTACATAGTACGAGACTTAATATCGATGTTTCAATTCGGTGTACATTGTAAGATTTGAACCGAGGACCATGCATACGGGTAATTATTTCGAATTCGTGCCATACTAAGTTTTGAAAAGTTGACATTGACTCAATTTGTTGTGCTTTTTTGTAGGTCATATGTTTGAATCCATCCAAAAGTTTTCTCACCACCATGGTGTTCATCATATACATATGAATTTGTATTAAAAAAGTAGCATGGATACAGTGAAATGTGAAATCCACGTTAGAATTGGAGATCGCTACGTGACACACACTCTAATTCAAATAACTAATTATGTGACACACACACTCTCTCTCTAATCCACGTTAGCGTGGATACCGTTTCGATTTTTTTTCAAATAACTCCTCACTAATTAATTTATAGTACTCCCTCTGTTCACTTTTATAAGACCTTGAAGACATTTCAGACAATGTGCAAAACACTTCATTTTAAGTTGTCTGAAATGACTTACAAAAGTGAACGGAGGGAGTATCTCGTTTCGAATGACTAATTATTGCAAGGAAAACACGGGCATGGTAATACATACAGATTCGTTTGCAAAGGAAAGAAGATACGTTTGCATTCTCAAATGTAGGCGCACCAGGCAGACCAGGGTCGTGTCAAGGTGGACGCTGCTTCGGTGCCTTAAAGGCACCTGCCTTTGGGCACTGACATGTGGGCCAGCCACCTTCTGGGCCCACATGTCATGGACACAAAGGCAGGTGCCTTAAGGCACCAAAGCATAGTCCTGTCAAGGTGGTCGCGTGTGTTGGACGGACGCGTAGTACCCAGCCACCCACCCCCCTCCCTTCCTCCCCCACTCCCCCCCACCCCCCACCCCCAAAAAAGGATGATGACAAAATAAGTTCGCTCTTCCACATTTCGGATTGAAATATCTGGCGGCCCCAATTCCAACCCTGCAAAATCTCTATTCTCCACTGTCCCCTTCTGCGCCCAGATTGCTCAAATCCCTAATTCGCCGCCAACCCAAGAAAAGTTCGAATCGCCCCTCATCTCATCTCTTTCCCCACCTCTGTGCCGGACAACAACGACGAAGACGACGGTCGCGCTTCACCACCGCACCGGAGCTACCTCATCTACGCCCTCGTCCACCGCACTAGGTGGTCCACCGACAACGTTGGCCGCCGCAACCGACGTGCCTCACAGACACCGAGTTCCACCGCATCAGGTGCGCTTCACCGACGCCGTCTCCCAGCTCACCGTGGCTACTTCACTGAGCACATCGTCGCACCTCCGCCCCCCGAGGCCTTTGGGGCTTCACCAACGGTCTCGTCCACCGCATCGTAGTGCTCCGCTGCCACTCAAGATCTGCATCCGTGCGCGGCCAGCCAACGCCAGCGCATCACCCTCAACGGCTCTGAAGTGACCCACACTCTAGCTAGGCGAGCATGCCCAAACGCCGGCCCGAACTAGGTACCCACACATCACTCCCTTGTGCACTGTTCCGACGATGTTTGGATATCCTTTCACTACTCTCTTAGCTTACACGCCTATGCAACTCTGACTTTAACTCTTATTTCTTCTAGAGATATCATCTGAAATAAGCAAATCCATTTTTAGCGAAGCATGACGGCGCTACGGGATCTGGTACACATCCTGCACACCCGTATAACCTTGTAAGTATATGTCCTCTGGTACAACATCAAGGTTGATTCCTCTTATTTGATCAACCATTCGTCGTGTCAAAAATGCAGAGGGGGGTGCAAGGAGCACAAGGCCTGCACATCCAAGCAAGTGGTGACATGGACTTGTACATGGAACATCCCAAGCGCAAGCAGAGCTGCAGTAAGCCTGTACAGCGAGCTAGTGTAAGTCCCTACATTTCATTTAATTAAATCTTGGCATTCGTGTATGATTTGTGTGCGTTGGCGGATCCACAATTCAAGTTACCGGGCTAACATTTAACTTAAAAAATATGAAGGCACTTGCATTCCGAAAATCAACATAACTTGAGAAATGTGAAGCTACATGCACTTTGAAAACCAGCTAATGATCCAAAGTAGTTCAGATTATAAACACTAAATGATGCAAGCACCAAAAAACACAAAATGCAACATGGTGTACAAGGACTACAAACATGGTCTGTACCTGCTTGAATTATTCGTTCTCTGGCTGAAAATATCGAACTGTAATTGCACCTATAACCAGTGCGCAAACTGCATATCAATATATCTATCCTGTACAAGTATGCCAATAGTTTCAAACAGTAGATTAGAAAAGTATTTATGCTATGTTGTCATGATACGGGGACTTTCTGGTAGATGGCCTCGACGTTTCCTCAAGCTATGAAAATGCACTATAATTTGCTTGTCATCAATGCCTGCAAATCTCTATCTCTCTTAACATAGTAGATCATCATTACACACTAAATCCTTCAATGAGCTTGCAAAATGCTTGCATTAGATCCCTCATTAGACACTATATGTTCATCACCAGGAGCATGTAAAATGTTTGCATCAAATCCTTCATTAGCAGTCTATTCATTAGACACTTCAGGCTCAAGAACAACATGAGCTTGTATGTTTGCATTGGAAACTTGATTAGATACATCAGATTCAGTCAGTTCAGTACTGATTGGGGGAGTTATAAAATAAGTAGAAATTGATTTCATTTTCTCATAAATTCCCTACATACAAGCAGTTTTACAACACCGTCAGATTTAACTATTGGCCAGAAATTGAAGAGTTGAATTAGATATAATCAGAGATGTGATGTACCTGCTCGTTGCGCATGCAACTCTTGCAAGCTGCGACTGTCCGTTTGCGCAAGATTGATAACATGCCCGTGTGAAAGCACAAGTGATCCCTGGGTGATTTTGGTAATTAATGTCAACATATCTCTTGTTGGACTACCACTTTTACCTAGTATGTTTCAGATGAGTTCAACAATGAAGTGGCATGGACTAAAGGATGTGGTACCCCTTCAAGATGCTAAGGACAAAGGATTGGCTCAAGCTTCAAGCACAAGACTCTACATTTTATATTTTAGTGATACAAGATCACATTGAGTCTATAGGAAAATCTAATATTGTCAAGAGGGGATGAGGTGTTGCTTAATGGCTTACTTGCTCAAAGTGCTTAGTGATACGCTCCAAAGCCCTCAACTACTTTCTCACATCCACATATGACCTAAACCAAAAGTCAAACTCGGCCCCAGCGATTCTTTCTATCCGGCGCCACCGAGTTCAGATGTCTTAGCCACTGCCACAAACCCTAGGCAAATCGGTCTCACCGATAGGGATCTCAGTCCCACCGAGATGGGATTGTAATCTCTCTGTGTATGTCCATTACCAAAATCGGTCTCACCGAGTTTGAGTAATCGGTACTACCGAGATTACAATGCAAACTCTCTGTTCCTCTTCATAACATTTCGGTCCAACCGAGATGAGCGAATTGGTCTCATCGAGTTTGCCTGACCAAATCTCTGGTTTAGCTTATTACCAAAATCAGTCCTACCGAGTTTGTGTAATCGGTCTCATCGAGATTACGTTATGCCCTAACCCTAACCATATCGGCCCTACCGAGTTGCATGTCTGTCCCACCGAAAATCCTAACGGTCACTAGATTTGCTGAATCGGTCCGACCGAGTTTCTCAATTTGGTCCCATCGAGATTGGCAAGTTGTGTGTAACGGTTAGATTTTGTGTGGAGGCTATATATACCCCTCCACCCACTCTTCATTCGTGGAGAGAGCCATCAGAACGAACCTACACTTCTAGCATACATTTTTCTAAGAGAGAACCACCTACTCATGTGTTGAGACCAAGATATTCCATTCCTACCATATAAATCTTGATCTCTGGCCTTCCCCAAGTTGCTTTTCACTCAAATCTTCTTTCCACCAAATCCAAATCCTGTGAGAGAGAGTTGAGTGTTGGGGAGACTATCATTTGAAGCACAAGAGCAAGGAGTTCATCATCAACACACCATTTGTTACTTCTTGGAGAGTGGTGTCTCCTAGATTGGCTAGGTGTCACTTGGGAGCCTCTGACAAGATTGTGGAGTTGAACCAAGGAGTTTGTAAGGGCAAGGATATCGCCTACTTCGTGAAGATCTACCGCTAGTGAGGCAAGTCCTTCGTGGGCGACGTCCATGGTGAGATAGACAAGGTTGCTTATTCATGGACCCTTCGTGGGTGGAGCCCTCCGTGGACTCGAGCAACCGTTACCCTTCGTGGGTTGAAGTCTCCATCAACGTAGATGTACGATAGCACTACCTATCGGAACCACGACAAAAACATCCGTGTCTCCAATTGCATTTGCACACTCCAATCCCATCCCTTTACATTCTTGCAAGTTGCATGCTTTACTTTCTGCTGCTCATATACTCTTTGCATGCTTGCTTGTTATGTATTTTGAGTGTTAAACTTGTGTCAAAACTCCACTTAAACTTAAAGTTAAAAACTGCAACTTTTGGTACTTAGTGTCTAATCACCCCCCCCCCCTCTAGACACATCTTCTCGATCCTTTCAATTGGTATCAGAGCCTTGGTCTCCATTGCTTTAGTTTAAACACCATTGGAGGAAGATGGATGAGTCTACTATTGGGAGTCTTAGAGTGCCTATACTTGATGTAGAGTACTTTCATGAGTGGAAAAATGAGATGGTTGTGATTTTCAATGAATATCATTTGAACAAGTACATTGCTAGCCCTTGTGCACCTCATGTTGATCCTATCCATCCTACCCTTGATGAGTCAATTGACATGATTTGCAATCTTAGAACTGTTGAACTTATCACTAGAGGCTTGCCTAGAAACTTGATTGGATGTTTGCCTACTCTTAAGTGTGCTTACACCATATGGAAATTTCTTGAGGAAAATTTTCCAAATTATTCCTTGAAAAATCTAGATGAAATTCTCCATAAGTCTATTTCCTTGAGTAATATGAATTCCAGTGATCCTATGTTTGGTGATTCTCTATTTGAGCTTACAAACCTTATGCGTGCCAAAGAGAATGTTGGAGTCATTAGCGATATTATTTCCAAAGCTATTAAAATTCATAAAGAAGATCATTGTCAAACTCACTCTAACGAATCACCCTCTTTAGGATTTGATCCACCACATGACGATGTTGAACATGGATACTATGACGAGGATGATGATAGTGACTTTGATCTTGATGATGCAATGAGACACTTTGGTCTTATGGCAAATCTTCGGGGATATATGGCAGGAGGAAAGGAATGGGTTCTTGATAGTGGATGTACCGATCACATGACCGGAGATAAAGATATGTTTCGTGAGCTTGCTGAAAACGATGGTCCTCGAAAGTATGTCACTTTTGGTGATAACTCAAAGGGTAAGGTGGTTGGCCTCGGTAAGGTGGCCATATCACATGATAGCTCCATACAAAATGTCATGCTCGTTGAATCTCTTGGCTACAACTTACTTTCAGTATCTAGGCTTGCTGATTTCAGTTTCAATGTCCTATTTATTGAAGTAGATTGCCAAGTGTTTCATAGAGATAATCATAAAATGGTCTTTACCGGTGTACGTAGAGGTGATCTATACATTGTTGATTTCACTAAAAAGGCTCAACCTAGAACTTGCTTTATTGCTAAATCTTCTAAAGGTTGGTTATGGCATAGATGATTAGGTCATGTTGGCATGCGAAACCTTGACAAGCTTATTAAAGGAAATCATATCCTTGGTGTTAAAGATGTCATATTTGATAAGGATAGACTTTGCAGCGCTTGTCAAGCAGGTAAACAGGTTGGAGGGAGGCATCCCGTGAAAAACATCATAACCACAAGGAGGCCACAAATCGCTTGTATCTTCACAAGCTACTCGACAAGACGGCATACGAGCTTCTCACCGGTAACAAACCCCAAGTTGGATACTTTCAAGTATTCAGCTCAAAGTGCTACATTCTTGATAAGCATCATCGTTCTAAATTTGCTCCTAAGTCTCATGAAGGTTTCCTAATTGGTTATGGCTCAAACTCTCATACATACTGTGTCTACAACAATTTCACCCGAAAGGTTGAAGAAATGGTAGGTGTGAAGTTTGATGAATCTAACAGATCGCAAGTAGAGCAATTGCCAATTGATGTAGGAGACGAAGACCCCTCGGAAGCAATTCAAGACTTGTGTATTGGCAAGATTCGTCCAACGGAGGTGAAGGAGAGTACCTCGTCCGTCCAAGTGGAAGCTTCTACCTCACCACAAGGTGAACCAACAGTTGATACAGAAGCATCCACAAGTGGGACACACCAAGATGAAGAAAACGAGGAAGTGCACCAAGACGAACGCCAACAACCTCCTTCTCCACCACGACAAGAGAACGACAACGTCAACAATGAAGAAGGCCAAGAAGAAGAACAAGATGAAGAAGATGTTCAACCAAGACCCAAGCAAAAGCTTTCACGAGTTCGAGCAAGAATTTCTAAAGACCATCCCGTCGAGCAAATCTACAATGATATCCAAACTGGGAGAATAACTCGCTCTAAAACTCGTTTAGCTAACTTTTGTGAACACTATTCATTCATCTCTAGCATTGAACCTATGAAGGTTCAAGAAGCATTGGAATATCCGGATTGGATAAACGCTATGCATGAAGAGCTACACAACTTTGAGAGAAATCAAGTTTGGACATTGGTTGAGAAGCCCGACAACAACCACAACATCATCGGTACCAAATGGGTGTTTCGCAACAAGCAAGATGAAGATGGACAAGTAGTTTGCAACAAAGCACGTCTCGTCGCCCAAGGCTACACACAAGTCGAAGGTATGGACTATGGTGAGACTTATGCTCCCATTGCTAGACTTGAGTCCATTCGCATCTTACTTGCCTATGCTAATCACCATGATATCACCCTGTACCAAATGGACATTAAAAGTGCTTTTTCTAAATGGTGAAATAGAGGAGGAAGTATATGTTAAGCAACCTCCCGGCTTTGTTAATCCTAAGAAACCTGATCATGTTTACAAACTTCACGAAGCTCTTTATGGTCTTAAACAAGATCCTAGAGCGTGGTATAAATGCTTGACCAAGTTCCTTATTGAAAAAGGCTTTGAAATTGGAAAAATAGATTCTACTATTTTTACTAAGAGGGTCAATGGAGAACTATTTGTATGCCAAATCTATGTTGATGATATTATATTTGGTTCTACTAACCCTCACTTTATTGAAAAGTTTGGAAAGCTAATGTCGGAGAAGTTTGAGATGTCGATGATGAGTGAACTCAAATTCTTTCTTGGTTTGCAAATCAAGCAAACTAAGGAAGGTACCTTTGTCTCTCAAATGAAGTACACCTAGGACTTATTCAAGACGTTCAATATGCAAGAATGCAAAGGTATGATGATACGTCTCCAACGTATCTATAATTTTTGATTGCTCCATGCTACTTTATCTACTGTTTTGGACTATATTGGGCTTTATTTTCCACTTTTATATTATTTTTGGGACTAACCTATTAACCGGAGGCCTAGCCCAGAATTGTTGTTTTTTTGCCTATTTCAGTGTTTCGAAGAAACGGAATATCAAACGGAGTCCAAACGGAATGAAACCTTCGAACGTGATTTTCTCACGAGCGTGATCCGAGACTTGGACCTGCTCCAAGGAAAAAAAGGCGGTCACGAGGGTGGGGGCGCCCCCCCTAGGGCGCTCCCCCTGCCTCGTGGGCCCCTGTTGCTCCACCGACATACTCCTTCCTCCTATATATACCTACGTATCCCAAAACGATCAGACCAGAAGCCAAAAACCTAATTCCGCCGCTGCAACCTTCTGTATCCACGAGATCCCATCTTGGGGCCTGTTCCGAAGCTCCACCAGAGGGGGCATCCACCATGGAGGGCTTCTACATCAACACCATAGCCCCTCCGATGAAGTGTGAGTAGTTTACTTCAGACCTTAGGGTCCATAGCTAGTAGCTAGATGGCTTCTTCTCTCTTTTTGGATCTCATTACAATGTTCTCCCCCTCTCTCGTGGAGATCTATTCGATGTAATCTTCTTTTTGCGGTGTGTTTGTTGAGACCAATGAATTGTGGGTTTATGATCCAGCTTATCTATGAATAATATTTGAATCTTCTCTGAATTCTTTTATGTATGATTGAGTTATCTTTGCAAGTCTCTTCGTATTATCCGTTTGGTGGCCATCTAGATTGGTAGTTCTTGCAATGGGAGAAGTGTTTAGCTTTGGGTTCAATCTTGCGGTGTCCTTTCCCAGTGACAAAAGGGGCAGCAATGCACGTATTGTATTGTTGCCATCGAGGATAACATGATGGGGTTTTTATCATATTGCATGAATTTATCCCTCTACATCATGTCATCTTGCTTAAGGTGTTACTCTGTTTTTAACTTAATACTCTAGATGCATGTTGGATAGCGGTCGATGAGTGGAGTAATAGTAGTAGATGAGGAATCGTTTCGATCTACTTGTCTTGGACGTGATGCCTATATACATGATCATACCTAGATATACTCATAATTATGCTCAATTCTATCAATTGCTCAACAGTAATTTGCTCACCCACCATAGAATATCTATGCTCTTGAGAGAAGCCACTAGTAAAACCTATGGCCCTATGGCCCCCGGGTCTATTCTCATCATATCAATCTCCATTACTTTATTACTTGCTTTGTTTTTACTTTGCCTTTTACTTTTCAATTTGCATCTATATACCAAAAATACCAAAAATATTATTTATCATCTCTATCAGATCTCACTCTCGTAAGTGACTGTGAAGGAATTGACAACCCCTAATCGCGTTGGTTGCGAGGAGCTATCGTTTTGTGTAGGTACGAGGGACTTGTGCGTGGTCTCCTACTGGATTGATACCTTGGTTCTCAAAAACTGAGAGAAATACTTATGCTACTTTGCTTCATCATCCTCTCCTCTTCGGGGAAATCCAACGCAGTGCTCAAGAGGTAGCAAGAAGAATTTCTGGCGCCGTTGCCGGGGAGGCTCATGCAAGAGCAATTCAACCATACCAAGTACCCATCACAATCCCTATCTCTCGCATTACATTATTTGCCATTTGCCTCTCATTTTCCTCTCCCCCACTTCACCCTTGCCGTTTTATTCGCCCTCTCATTCCCAATCTCCTCCTCTTTTTCCCGTTTGCCTTTTCCAGTTGCCTTTCTGTTTGCTTGTGTGTTGGATTACTTGTTGCCATGGCGCAAGATAATACCAAATTGTGTGACTTCTCGAATACCAATAATAATTTCCTTAGTACTCCGATTGCTCCTCTTAATAATGATGAGTCTTGTGAAATCAATACCGCTTTGCTGAATCTTGTCATGAAAGGTCAATTCGCCGGCCTTCCTAGTGAAGATGCCGCTACTCATCTAAACAATTTTGTTGATTTGTGTGACATGCAAAAGAAGAAAGATACGGATAACAATATTGTCAAACTGAAGTTATTTCCGTTTTCTCTTAGAGATCGTGCTAAAGTTTGATTTTCGTCTTTGCCTAAAAATAGTATTGATTCTTGGAACAAGTGCAAAGATGCTTTTATCTCTAAGTATTTTCCTCCCGCTAAGATCATCACTCTTAGGAACAATATTATGAATTTTAAACAACTTGATCATGAACATGTTTCCTAATCTTGGGAAAGAATGAAATTGATGCTTCACAATTGCCCTACTCATGGTTTGAATTTATGGATGATCATACAAAAATTTTATGCCGGATTGAATTTTGCTTCTAGAAATCTTTTAGATTCGGCCGCGGGAGGCACGTTTATGGAAATTACGTTAGGAGATGCTACAAAATTGCTTGATAATATTATGGCTAATTATTCTCAATGTAACACCGAAAGATCTTCTAGTAAAAAAGTGCATGCTATAGAAGAAATCAATGTTTTGAGTGAAAAGATGGATGAACTTATGAAGATGTTTGCTACTAAAAATACTCCTCTTGATCCCAATGATATGCCTTTGTCTACTTTGATTGATAATAATAATGAATCTATGGATGTGAATTTTGTTGGTAGGAATAGTTTTGGAAACAACGCGTATAGAGGGAATTTTAATCCTAGGCCTTATCCTAGTAATCCTTCTAATAATTATGGAAATTCCTACAACAACTCTAATGGAAATTTTAATAAGATACCCTCTGAATTCGAGAGTAGTGTTAAAGAGTTTATGAATTCATAAAAGAGTTTTAATGCTTTGCTTGAAGAGAAATTGCTTAAAGTTGATGATTTGGCTAGGAACATTGATAGAATTTCTCTTGAAATTGGTTCTTTAAAGCTTAGATCTATTCCTCCTAAGCATGGTATCAATGATCTCTCAAAGCCATGAGAAATTCCATTGATGAGTGCAAAGAAAGAACCGCTAGGATGCGTGCTTTCAAAGATGCCTTTATTAAAGCGTGTTCTTCCAATTCCTATGAAAATCAAGATGAAGATCTAAAAGTTATTGATGTATCCCCCATTAAATCTTTGTTTTGCAATATGAATCTTGATGAAACTGAAGATGATCTTCCTCTACCTAGAAGGCGTTTTAAGAATTCGGAGTTTCTAGATCTTGATGATGAAATTGATAAAAGTGGGATTGAAAGAAATAAAAACCTAGTTGTTAAACCCACTATTTTGGATCTCAAGGAATTTAATTATGAAAATTGCTCTTTAATTGATTGTATTTCCTTGTTGCAATCCGTGCTAGATTCTCCTCATGCTTATAGTCAAAATAAGGCCTTTACCGAACACATTGTCGATGCATTGATGCAATCTTATGAAGAAAAACTTGAGTTGAAAGTTTCTATCCCTAGAAAACTCTATGATGAGTGGGAACCTACTATTAAAATTAAAATTAAAGATTATGAGTTTCATGCTTTGTGTGATTTGGGTGCTAGTGTCTCTACTATTCCCAAAACTTTGTGTGATTTGCTAGATTTCCATGACTTTGATGATTGCTCTCTAAACTTGCATCTTGCGGATTCCACTATTAAAAAGCCTATGGGAAGAATTAATGATGTTCTTATTGTTGCAAACAGGAATTATGTTCCCGTAGATTTTATCATTCTTGATATAGATTGCAATCCTTCATGTCCTATTATTCTTGGTAGACCTTTCCTTAGAACAATTGGTGCAATTATTGATATGAAGGGAATATTAGATTACAATTTCCCTTAAAGAAGGGCATGGAACACTTCCCTAGAAAGAAAATAAAATTACCATATGAATCTATCATGAGAGCCACTTATGGATTGCCTACCAAAGATGGCAATACCTAGATCTATCCTCGCTTTTATGCCTAGCTAGGGGCGTTAAACGATAGCGCTTGTTGGGAGGCAACCCAATTTTATTTTTTGTTTTTTTCTTCTGTTTAGGAATCAATAATCCATCTAGCCTATGTTTGGATATGTTTTTATGTTTTAATTAGTGTTTGTGCCAAGTAGAACCTATACGATAACCTACATTGATAGTTGATTTGATTCTGCTGAAAAACAGAAACTTTGCGCGCACGAATATAATTTTGTTAAATCACAGAGACGTGATTTTGTGTTGATTCTTTTTTATTCTGTTCAATAAACAAATTTTCCAGGACTTCCTATTTTGGTAGGATTTTTAGAGTTCCAGAAGTTTGTGTTAGTTACAGATTACTACAGACTGTTCTGTTTTTGACAGATTCTGTTTTGCGTGTGTTGTTTGCTTATTTTGATGAATCTATGGCTAGTAAAATAGTTTATAATCCATAGAGAAGTTGGAATACAGTAGGTTTAACACAAATACAAATAAAGAATGAGTTCATTATAGTACCTTGAAGTAGTCTTTTGTTTTCTTTCTCTAACCGAGCTCACGAGATTTCTATTGAGTTTTCTGTTGTGAAGTTTTCAAGTTTTTGGTGAATTCTTTTGATGGATTATGGAACAAGGAGTGGCAAGAGCCTAAGCTTGGGGATGCCCATGGCACCCCCAAGATAATCCAAGGACACCAAAAAGTCAAAGCTTGGGGATGCCCCAGAAGGCATCCCCTCTTTTGTCTACTTCCATCGGTAATTTACTTGGAGCTATATTTTTATTCACCACATGATATGTGTTTTGCTTGGAGCGTCTTGTATTATTTGTGTATTTGCTTGTTAGTCTACCACAATCATCCTTGCTGTACACACCTTTTGAGAGAGCCATACATGAACTGGAATTTGCTAGAATACTCTATGTGCTTCACTTATATCTTTTGAGCTTGATAGTTTTGCTCATAGTGCTTCACTTATATCTTTTGAGCGTGATAATTTTTGCTCTAGTGCTTCACTTAGATCTTTTAGAGCACGGTGGTGGATTTGTTTTAAAGAAACTATTGATCTCTCATGCTTCACTTAGATTATTTTGAGAGTCGTTAATAGCGTGGTAATTTGCTTAATATTAATATACTTGGTATTCAAGATATGTGAAACTTTCTTTTGAGTGCGTTCAATACTAAGATAAGTTTGATGCTTGATAATTGTTTTGAGATATGGAGGTGATAATATCAAAGTCATGCTAGTTGAGTAATTGTGAATTTGAGAAATGCTTGTGTTGAAGTTTGCAAGTCCCGTAGCATGCACGTATGGTTAAAGTTGTGTAACAAATTTGAAACATGAAGTGTACCTGGCTTGTGCATCCTTATGAGTGGCGGTCGGGGACGAGCGATGGTCTTTTCCTACCAATCTATCCCCCTAGGAGCATGCGCGTAGTACTTGATTTTTGATGACTTCTAAATTTTTGCAATAAGTATATGAGTTCTTTTGACTAATGTTGAGTCCATGGATTATACGCGCTTTTACCTTTCCGCCTTTGCTAGCCTCTTCGGTACCATGCATTGCCCTTTCTCACCTTGAGAGTTGGTGCAAACTTCGCCGGTGCATCCAAACCCCGTGATACGATACGCTCTATCACACATAAACCTCCTTATATCTTCCTCAAAACAGCCACCATACATACCTATCATGGCATTTCAATAGCCATTCCGAGATATATTGCCATGCAACTTCCAACATCATATTCATGACATACATTACTTTTGTCATATTGCCATTGCATGATCATGTAGTTGACATCGTATTTGTGGCAAAGCCACCATGCATTATTTTTCATACATGTCACTCTTGATTCATTGCACCATCCCGGTACACCGCCGGAGGCATTCATATAGAGTCATATCTTGTTCTATGTTTCGAGTTGTAATCCTTATGTTGTAATCAATAGAAGTGTGATGATCATCATTATTAGAGCATTGCCCAAAAAGGAAAAAAGGGGGGAAAAAGAAGAAAGGCCAAAAGAAAAAAAAGGAAAGGCCCAAAAAAAGAGAAAAGAAAAAAAGGGAAAAAAGAAAATAAATAAAAAGGGCAATGCTACTATCTCTTTTTCCACACTTGTGCTTCAAAGTAGCACCTTGTTCTTCATTTAGTGAGTCTCATATATTGTGCTTCAAAGTAGCACCTTGTTCTTCATATAGTGAGTCTCATAAGTTGTCTTTTTATACTAGTGGGAATTTTTCATTATAGAACTTGGCTTTTATATTCCTACGATGGGCTTCCTCAAATGCCCTAGGTCTTCATGAGCAAGCGAGTTGGATGCACACCCACTAGTTTTCTTCTGTTGAGCATTTACAGCTCTAGTGCATCCATTGCATGGCAATCCCTACTCCTCATGTTGACATCAATTGATGGCCATCTCCATAGCCCGTTGATTATCCTCGTCAATGTGAGACTTTCTCCTTTTTGTCTTCTCCACACAATCCCCATCATCATATTCTATTCCACCCATAGTGCTATATCCATGGCTCACGCTCATGTATTGCGTGAAGGTTGAAAAAGTTTGAGATTATTTAAGTATGAAACAATTGCTTGGCTTGTCATCAGGGGTATAGAAGTTCGGACCATCTTTGTGTGACGAAAATGAAGCATAGCCTAACTATATGATTTTGTACGGATCAACTTTCTTTTGCCATGCTATTTTGAGAAGACATGATAGTTGTGATTAGTATGCTTGAAGTATTATTATTTTTATGTCAATATGAACTTGTGTCTTGAATCTTTCAGATCTGAATATTCATGTCACAATTAAGAATATTTACATTGAAATTATGCCAAAGTATCATTCCGCATCAAAAATTCTCTTTTTATCATTTACCTACTCGAGGACGAGCAGAATTAAGCTTGGGGATGCCCGATCGTCTCCAACGTATCTATAATTTTGATTGCTCCATGCTACTTTATCTACTGTTTTGGACTATATTGGGCTTTATTTTCCACTTTTATATTATTTTTGGGACTAACCTATTAACCGGAGGCCTAGCCTGAAATTGTTGTTTTTTTGCCTATTTCAGTGTTTGAAGAAACGGAATATCAAACGGAGTCCAAACGGAATGAAACCATCGGGAACGTGATTTTCTCACGAGCGTGATCCAGAGACTTGGACCTGCTCCAAGGAACAAAGAGGCGATCACGAGGGTGGGGCGCCCCCCTAGGGCGCACCCCTGCCTCGTGGGCCCCTGTTGCTCCACCGACGTACTCCTTCCTCCTATATATACCTACGTATCCCCAAACGATCAGACCAGGAGCCAAAAACCTAATTCCACCGCTGCAACCTTCTGTATCCACGAGATCCCATCTTGGGGCCTGTTCCGGAGCTCCACCGGAGGGGGCATCCACCATGGAGGGCTTCTACATCAACACCATAGCCCCTCCGATGAAGTGTGAGTAGTTTACTTCAGACCTTCGGGTCCATAGTATAACGCCCTCGATGCGGCTATATCTCCCACGTGTCGAAGCACGACTTAGAGGCATAACCGCATTGAAAGCAATGTCGCAAGTGAGGTAATCTTCGCACAATCCATGTAATACATAAGGGGAAAAGATACATAGCTGGCTTACAATCGCCACTTCACACCATTACATGAATAAAGCATTACATCATCCAGATACAATCAAGGTCCGACTACGGAACCAAAATAAAAGAAGAACCCCAAATGCGACAAAGGACCTCGATCGACCCCAACTGGGCTCCACTACTGATCAACTAGAACGAAACAACACAAAGGGCAAGATCTTCATCAAGCTCCTCCTTGAGCTTGGTTGCGCCATCTGCTTTCATTAACATAGGCACCGCAAACTGGTTTTGAAGTATCCGGTGAGTCACGAGGACTCAGCAATCTCGCACCCACGAGATCAAGACTATTTAAGCTTATGGGTAAGGTAAAGGCATGAGGTGGAGCTGCAGCAAGCGACTAGCATATATGGTGGCTAACATACGCAAATGAGGCGAGAAGAGAAGACAAAGCACGGTCGATAAAAGTATGATCAAGAAGTGATCCTATAGCAACCTCGTCAAGCATAACTCCAACACAGTGTTCACTTCCGGACTCACGGAAAGAGACCATCACGGTAACACACGCGTTGATGTATTTTAATTAAGGTCAACTTCAGGTCTTCTACAACCGGACGTTAACAAATTCCCATCTGCCACATAACATGCGGGCACGGCTTTGAAAGATCAAATCCTGCGGGGTGTCCCAACTTAGCCCATGACAAGCTCTCACGGTCAACGGAGGAATAGACCTCCACCCAAGACACTCCGATCAGACTCGGTATCCCGGTACAACAAGACATTTCGACAGGTAAAACTAAACCAACAACACCGCCCGAATGTGCCGACAAATCCCGATAGGAGCTGCACATATCTCTTTCTCGGGGCACACTCGGATGAGTCTAGCTACGAGTAAAACCAACCCTCAAGTTTCCCGAGGTGGCCCATGAGTAGCTCGGTTCGGACCAACACTCGAGGAGCACCGCCCGGGGGTTAAAATAAAGATGACCCTTGAGTCTGCAGAACCCAAGGGAAAGAAAAGGGCTAGGTGAGGCAAATGGTAAAACCAATGTTGGGCATTGCTGGAGAAGCTTTACTTAAGGCGAATCGTCAAGGGGTTCCATTATAGCCCAACCGTAAGGAATAAAATCCGGGAACATAACACCGATATGACGGAAACTAGGGCGGCAAGAGTGGAACAAAACACCAGGCATAAGGCCGAGCCTTCCACCCTTTACCAAGTATATAGATGCATTAATTAAATAAGATATATTGTGATATCCCAACAAGTAAACATGTTCCAACCAGGAACAACATCTTCATGTTCCAACAAGGAACAGGACTTCAATCTTCACCTGCAACTAGCAACGCTATAAGAGGGGCTGAGCAAAGCGGTAACATAGCCAAACAACGGTTTGCATAGGAAAGGTGTCAAAGGTTAGGGGATTGACATGGCAATTTGGGAGGCTGACAAGCAAATGGTAGGCATCGCAGCATTGGCATAGCAAAAGAGCGAGCAAACTAGCGAGCAAAGATAGAAGTGATTTCGAGGGTATGATCATCTTGCCTGCAAGGTTATCAGAGTTGTCGAAGGCTTGATCCTCGTAGGCGTTCTCAACAGGCTCCTCGTTCACGTACTCGTCTCCCGGCTCTACCCAAAGCAAGAACACAAGCAACGGAACCACAATCAAACAAGGAACAATGCACAAGCAATATGATGCAATACATGACATGCTATGCGAGATGTGAAATGCAATGCATATGTATGCTCGGAAGGAAAATGATGAACTGGCATCAACTTGGCAAACCAAGTATGCCGCTGGAAAGATGAGATGATTTCGGTTGAAATCGATATAAAGATCACCGGAATCGGATGCACGGTTTGCAAATGACAAGCAAAACAAGAATGACGCAAAACTGCGTTTAACAGCCCGATGCTACTTAGCAAGCAACAAGAAACTATGCTACAGCACCCCAACATAAAAACAAAGCATATGGCAACGAACTACAGGAGATGCTTAACAATAGAGGAACACTGAGCTACGGCTAAATCACATCATAACATGTTCAAATAAGCAAGGTGAAAGTGCTCAAAATAACAGGTTCACAGACTTAGTGAAAATACTAACATACCAGGAATTAATATCAGGAAGGCATGTTTAGAGCAAGCAAACAACATGCTACAGGAACTTATAATAGCAAAGCAAGGCATGACATGATTCTACTCAAAGCATATTTCAATAGTCCCTTACTGACCACAAGCCAAAAAGGACTCTAAGAAATGATGGCACCCATGTAAACATAGCAAGTTTTATTACAGATTTCAGACTTAGTGAAATATCAGGACATGGCAAAAACAGATTCCACATGGCATGTTCATGAGCTCGATGCACTCACTACAGAGCAATACATGGCATGGCAAGGCAACCAACAGTAAGAAGGCATGAATATGAAGCTAAGCATGGCAAGAGCAAGGTCATAGCATACACGGATCAACTACAACGACCTCGTGAAAATTGAATCTCATACAAACAATCTGTCAGGAAACATTTTCAAGCAACTTCGGAGCAAGAAATGAACATGTTCCAGCAGGCTATAAATGCAACCAAGGGCATGAATGGATAGAGCAAGACATGTATATCAAGTCATGTTTATAGAGCATCTCCAGATTATGCATAGAATGATTACTAGAAGCATGTTAACATGGCATCAAATTATAACAGAATCTGTCTAGCAAAACAACAACAGCAACTACCCTACTTTACAAGCTCAATGCACTCAGCACACAACTCACAAAAATACAAGGTCAACACCCCTGGAAAGATGGCATGGCCTAGTCCAACATTCATGTAGAGCTCATACTCATAGGATGCACACATAAATCATGGCAAAAATGACAAAAGAGCTCGAACTGATAAGATTCTGAAACTAACGATCTGAAGCTATCTTCCAACAGCATTTCGGGCACCAAGATGAGCTCAAATTCAAATGATGCAATGGAATGAAATGATGTACTCGTCGAGACGAACATTTTGACATATTATACGCACAAAACGGAGCCACGAGTGCAGAGATGTGATGCTATGAAAAATGCACGAAATTACAGAAAACTGGGACTTGGTGGTTTCGGGAACAACCTCCAGATTTGCACGGTTTTTGATGCACGGGGGATCTCGCCGGAGGGGTTCGCCGGAGATGGCGGGGAAACCGGCCGGAGCTCGGGGAGGAGGCCGGGGAGCTCGGGGAGACTCGCCGGAGGAGGGGCCCGGCCGGATCTGGCCGGATCCGTGTGGCCATGACGGAGGGCCAGAGGCTGGGGGGCGGCGGCGCCACCATGAGGCGGCGGCGGCGGCGCGTTGAGGTCGGGCGCGGCGCGCGCGGCGCCAGGAGGCGGCGGCATGGCGGGAGCGGGCGCGCGGCTGTGAGGGCGGCGCGGCGGCGGAGCCGCCGAGATGGCAGGCGGCGAGTTTGGGTTCACGGCGAGGCGGGGCGGCGGCGGACAGCCGGGCGCTTGCGAGCGGCGCGGCCAGCGGCGGCGCGGCGCAGAGGCCGAGGCGGGTCGTGCAGCAGCTGCGGCGGCGGCGCGATGCGCGGATCCGGGCGCGCTACAGATGGGCCCAGGCCCGCTGCGGCTTCATGGGCATGGCGGGGCCGGCGGCGGCGGCGGGCGACGTGGCGCCACGCGATTCGTCGAGCGGGCGGCGGCGGACGCGTCCGTGGCTGGACGGACATGTCCAGCGCGAGAGAGATTGGATCTAGGGTTTGGGGATTTGATCCGCGAATTTGAGGAGGTCTAGTTTTATAGGTGGAGGAGCTAGGAGAGTCCAAATGAGGAGCGGTTTTGCCACGCGATCGTGATCGAACGACCGAGAGCATGGAGGGAGTTTGGTGGGTTTTGGGCCACTTTGGAAGGGTGTTGGGCTGGAAACAAAGAGGGCTTTACGGTTTGCCGGTTAACCGTTGGAGTACCAAACGACCTCCAAATGGCACGAAACTTGACAGGCGGTCTACCGGTGCTATACCAGGGCCACTTGACAAGGCTCGGTCCATTCCGAGAATGTTCAACACCCGCACACGGAAAAAGAACAAGAGGGGACGCCGGGGAACATAGGAGTGCCGGATTGCAAAACGGACAACGGGGAAAATGCTCGGATGCATGAGATGAACATGTATGCAAAATGAGATGCACATGATGACATGATAAAATGCAAATGATGACATGGCAAATGCAACACGCAAGCAAATGACATGGCAACAACGACGAATAACTGGCGGACACCTGGCGCATCGGATCCGGGGTGTTACAACACTCCACCACTACGAGAGGATCTCGTCCCGAGATCTAGGATGGCACCGGAGGAAAAGGAAAAGGAAGAGGAGAGGTAAAACAAAGTTGCTTCTTTGACGAACGAGTGAAACCACGAACCTTGAGAGGTTGAGCAATTTAAAAGAAAGAGTACAACAGAGATGAACGAGATTGCAAACAATCCGTTAGAAAAGATGAACAAGGAGCATGATGAAAACCAAGAGGTTTAGTGATAAGATAGATATTGAAACCACTCCGGTTAAAACTAGATATAGAAGGAATAAGGTTGATATAATTTGGGCAGCACTCCGACTGAAAGAAGAAGAAAAACTTGAAAGATGAAAAGAACTTGAAGAGATGACACAACACTCCGGTTAACTGGATAATCAAGAAAAGAACACGATGCTCACAAAACGAGGTGAAGGGTGAAGAGCACAACATCACAAAGCCTCCGTAATGAAAGAATAGAAGTTAGATCATTGGAATAAAAGAATGGAGAAGAAAATGCCAACTTCTGCCACGAATGAACTTGGAAAGCATCCTTGCAAGAAGGTTAGAATAGAGTTGTTGGAAGACCAACAACGAAAAGAATAAGTTTGTAGTGGGCTTATGGAAACATCTCAACATTATGAGGTGACAACCCGCCACTAACGGAAACACTTGCTTGCTTGAGATTAACGAAGAGATGAAAGCTTGTTCCATCAAGATGGAAAAGAGATAACTTGGGTCATTAATAAGCACCAAAATAGCAGCATTCCCCATGGAAGGCTTTAGGTGAAATCTTTACCAAGATAACTCCAACGAAGAGATTGATGGATTTAAAATACCTCATTCTTGACAACATGGGAATCACGAAACATGAATGGAAATTATCAAGAATGACATATCACCATCTCAAAAGATAAGGTAGAAAGAATTGCACTCCGGATTACCATATGAAGAAAGCTCGAGCTCCTTAGGAAGGAATCTGGATGAAAACTTTGAGAAGGAATTAAATCCTTGACGAACCACCATAAGAATTGAAATTGAACGTAGCAAATGCACAAATCACCGGGAAGAATTGGAAAACGAATGAAGATATTTGAGGGGATTTAGATACAAATGAACGAATAGATCACGAGCTGATTAGAGAACACTTGAATGATGCACCGGTATGATATGGAGAACGATAGCTACACGCTGAGAATGACGAATTATGACATGATGACCTTCGTTGGAAAGAAATGGAAACAACTCATGAAATGCTCCGGATTGGTATGAAAAGAATTCTCACAATCGAAACAATTATGAGAGAATGGCATCAATCTAGCACCATGAATCTTGAAGAGAATAGAGCAAGATTAAAGAGAAACTCTTCTTCGGTCTTCAAATGATGAGAATGACAACGAGAAACACCACCAAGAATTATTGAGGCACACCGGAAGAATCAAAAGCGAAGAGGTTGAGCCAACTATGAAAAGAATTTGAAAGATCTTGGAGAAAAGCATTTGACTGATGATAACTCATTCTTACGTCAAACTTGGAGAAGAATTTAGGATAGCTCTGGGAAAATAGAAGAGTCAGGTAAGATCCTGGGAAAAGACCTGTGGGTTAGGGCCCACTCAAAAGAAAACACCGTTGAACAATTTTTTAAGAGATATTGCACCGGTTGAATTAAATGACTTGAATGAGATAACAATCTCCAAATGGCTTGAACGGATTAAGAATGGAAACACAAATCTTCGAGATATCTTGAGCACTCCGGAATAACAAATAGCGAGAAGAATGATAATGAGGTGCACCGGTATGAGAAGACATTGAAATGAGGAAAAAGGTATGATCAACAAAACTTGACTTGAATCCACCAGAGAAGAAAAGAGAACGGAGGATGATGAACTAGTAGAACATCTTCTTGAGAACCACCGGGTAAGAACATTGACGGAAAAGAATGGAGAAACTTCACATGAATAAATGGATACTTGCTTAAGAAATCTGAGTCCTTGAAGAAAAGGGTGGGTGGGCGGGAAAAAATAAAGACAATTTGGGATGAACGAAACTAACAGCATTGAGAAAACTTAGAATTGATCTTGCGGATAGGTAGAATAATGGGATCATCTCGAAGAGAAACGCATCGGTTGGAAAAGGATTAACATGACAACCTCAATGATCAAAAAGGATTAGTATTCACATTCGAGTATGAGAACACCATTTCGGGAAGGTATGGAATCAACATTTGACATCGAAGCAACTCGAATACCACAAATAAAACAAAACAAAGGATTGGCTTGCAGAATAAGCCGGAACAAACATATGATAGAGATTTCGTCCGAAGTTTTCGTGGTGGGGCCTACACGGGCTCAATCGTACAGCACCATCATGTACAAGGCAATGGCACATGACATACTGAAGCGTCCCGAGTCGGCATAGCCAAGGACTCTTTAAGACACAACGAGACCACTGTAAAACCAACCGTGAATAGGCGGACCACTAGACGTCGAACCCCAATTTCATATCATACATCCGTCGGAAAGAAATCCTAAGAGCTACTTGAATTCCCACCTATGAAACTCCCGAAACTTTCTGGTTATGCAATCTGGTGTTGGGGATACAGGGGAGCAATAATATCTCACACAAGCTAACAATCCCTACATCCAGCTGTATCCATCCGTCAACACATAACCAAGAAACCTTCGGAAATCGTGTACCTCAACCTTCGAAAAGCATCCGTTATACAAGTCATGGCAATACTCCCGTACTCACCTCAATCTTTGGGTTAGCGGGTTATCTCACCAACAACGCATAAAAGAGATTTTCGATGTCGGCGAACTAAACTCGGTATTCGAATCTGCAACGATAAAATTATGACGACAACACCTCGGAGCTCAACTCCCGGGACACCGCCACAACCCCTAAATGTCGAGGCAACCAAGACAATGTTCTCGTCATAAGAATATCGGACGATTCCAAGATACCAGCGTGATCCTAAAAAAAAATTTAGTGAAATTTGAGAAGAGAAGAGTCAAAACTCTCGTCGGGATACCTCACCGTAAGGTCGAAGGGACCGGGAGTAAAAAGAATTCCTAAACTCTCCGATATATATAATCCTAAATGACTCAAAACATTTTCTAGACACAACTCGGCCACTAAAAGCGATCAAGCGGTGGGGGCTCCTAAGGTCGGGGAAGGCTCTGATTACCAACTTATAACGCCCTCGATGCGGCTATATCTCCCACGTGTCGAAGCACGACTTAGAGGCATAACCGCATTGAAAGCAATGTCGCAAGTGAGGTAATCTTCGCACAATCCATGTAATACATAAGGGGAAAAGATACATAGCTGGCTTACAATCGCCACTTCACACCATTACATGAATAAAGCATTACATCATCCAGATACAATCAAGGTCCGACTACGGAACCAAAATAAAAGAAGAACCCCAAATGCGACAAAGGACCTCGATCGACCCCAACTGGGCTCCACTACTGATCAACTAGAACGAAACAACACAAAGGGCAAGATCTTCATCAAGCTCCTCCTTGAGCTTGGTTGCGTCATCTGCTCGCGGACACAGGGGCCTGCAAACTGGTTTTGGAAGTATCTGGTGAGTCACGAGGACTCAGCAATCTCGCACCCACGAGATCAAGACTATTTAAGCTTATGGGTAAGGTAAAGGCATGAGGTGGAGCTGCAGCAAGCGACTAGCATATATGGTGGCTAACATACGCAAATGAGAGCGAGAAGAGAAGACAAAGCACGGTCGATAAAAGTATGATCAAGAAGTGATCCTATAGCAACCTCGTCAAGCATAACTCCAACACCGTGTTCACTTCCGGACTCACGGAAAGAGACCATCACGGTAACACACGCGTTGATGTATTTTAATTAAGGTCAACTTCAGGTCTTCTACAACCGGACGTTAACAAATTCCCATCTGCCACATAACATGCGGCACGGCTTTGAAAGATCAAATCCTGCAGGGTGTCCCAACTTAGCCCATGACAAGCTCTCACGGTCAACGGAGGAATAGACCTCCACCCAAGACACTCCGATCGACTCGGTATCCCGGTACAACAAGACATTTCGACAGGGTAAAACTAAACCAGCAACACCGCCCGAATGTGCCGACAAATCCCGATAGGAGCTGCACATATCTCTTTCTCGGGCACACTCGGATGAGTCTAGCTACGAGTAAAACCAACCCTCAAGTTTCCCGAGGTGGCCCCAGCAGTAGCTCGGTTCGGACCAACACTCGGAGGAGCACCGCCCGGGGTTAAAATAAAGATGACCCTTGAGTCTGCAGAACCCAAGGGAAAGAAAAGGGCTAGGTGAGGCAAATGGTAAAACCAATGTTGGGCATTCTGGAGAAGCTTTACTTAAGGCGAATCGTCAAGGGGTTCCATTATAGCCCAACCGTGTAAGGAACGCAAAATCCGGGAACATAACACCGATATGACGGAAACTAGGGCGGCAAGAGTGGAACAAAACACTGCATAAGGCCGAGCCTTCCACCCTTTACCAAGTATATAGATGCATTAATTAAATAAGATATATTGTGATATCCCAACAAGTAAACATGTTCCAACCAGGAACAACATCTTCATGTTCCAACAAGGAACAGGACTTCAATCTTCACCGCAACTAGCAACGCTATAAGAGGGCCGAGCAAAGCGGTAACATAGCCAAACAACGGTTTGCATAGGAAAGGTGTCAAAGGTTAGGGGATTGACATGGCAATTTGGGAGGCTGACAAGCAAATGGTAGGCATCGCAGCATTGGCATAGCAAAAGAGCGAGCAAACTAGCGAGCAAAGATAGAAGTGATTTCGAGGGTATGATCATCTTGCCTGCAAGGTTATCAGAGTTGTCGAAGGCTTGATCCTCGTAGGCGTTCTCAACAGGCTCCTCGTTCACGTACTCGTCTCCCGGCTCTACCCAAAGCAAGAACACAAGCAACGGAACCACAATCAAACAAGGAACAATGCACAAGCAATATGATGCAATACATGACATGCTATGCGAGATGTGAAATGCAATGCATATGTATGCTCCGGAAGGAAAATGATGAACCGGGCATCAACTTGGCAAACCAAGTATGCCGCTGGAAAGATGAGATGATTTCGGTTGAAATCGATATAAAGATCACCGGAATCGGATGCACGGTTTGCAAATGACAAGCAAAACAAGAATGACGCAAAACTGCGTTTAACAGCCCGATGCTACTTAGCAAGCAACAAGAAACTATGCTACAGCACCCCAACATAAAAACAAAGCATATGGCAACGAACTACAGGAGATGCTTAACAATAGAGGAACACTGAGCTACGGCTAAATCACATCATAACATGTTCAAATAAGCAAGGTGAAAGTGCTCAAAATAACAGGTTCACAGACTTAGTGAAAATACTAACATACCAGGAATTAATATCAGGAAGGCATGTTTAGAGCAAGCAAACAACATGCTACAGGAACTTATAATAGCAAAGCAAGGCATGACATGATTCTACTCAAAGCATATTTCAATAGTCCCTTACTGACCACAAGCCAAAAAGGACTCTAAGAAATGATGGCACCCATGTAAACATAGCAAGTTTTATTACAGATTTCAGACTTAGTGAAATATCAGGACATGGCAAAAACAGATTCCACATGGCATGTTCGTGAGCTCGATGCACTCACTACAGAGCAATACATGGCATGGCAAGGCAACCAACAGTAAGAAGGCATGAATATGAAGCTAAGCATGGCAAGAGCAAGGTCATAGCATACACGGATCAACTACAACGACCTCGTGAAAATTGAATCTCATACAAACAATCTGTCAGGAAACATTTTCAAGCAACTTCGGAGCAAGAAATGAACATGTTCCAGCAGGCTATAAATGCAACCAAGGGCATGAATGGATAGAGCAAGACATGTATATCAAGTCATGTTTATAGAGCATCTCCAGATTATGCATAGAATGATTACTAGAAGCATGTTAACATGGCATCAAATTATAACAGAATCTGTCTAGCAAAACAACAACAGCAACTACCCTACTTTACAAGCTCAATGCACTCAGCACACAACTCACAAAAATACAAGGTCAACACCCCTGGAAAGATGGCATGGCCTAGTCCAACATTCATGTAGAGCTCATACTCATAGGATGCACACATAAATCATGGCAAAAATGACAAAAGAGCTCGAACTGATAAGATTCTGAAACTAACGATCTGAAGCTATCTTCCAACAGCATTTCGGGCACCAAGATGAGCTCAAATGCAAATGATGCAATGGAATGAAATGATGTACTCGTCGAGACGAACATTTTGACATATAATACGCACAAAACGGAGCCACGAGTGCAGAGATGTGATGCTATGAAAAATGCACGAAATTACAGAAAACTGGGACTTAGTGGTTTCGGGAACAACCTCCAGATTTGCACGGTTTTTGATGCACGGGGGATCTCGCCGGAGGGGTTCGCCGGAGATGGCGGGGAAACCGGCCGGAGCTCGGGGAGGAGGCCGGGGAGCTCGGGGAGACTCGCGGAGGAGGGCCCGGCGGATCTGGCCGGATCCGGCCAGCATGAGGGGAGAGGCATGAGGGGTGGGAGTGCCGCGCCGGCCAGCGAGGAGGCGGCGGCGGCGGCGCTGTTGAGGTCGGCGCGAGGCGCAGCCAGCCAGGGAGGCGGCGGCGGCGGCGGAGCGAGCGCGGCGCGCGCCAGTGAGGTGGGCGGCGGCGGGCGGAGCCGGTGGACGGCATGGCGCGAGGTTGGTTCACGGCGAGGGCGGTCGGCGGCGGCGACAGCCGGGCGTCAGCGGAGCAGCGGCGTGCAGCGGCGGCGCGGGCGCAGAGGCCGAGGCGGTCGCTGGCGCTGGGCGGCGGCGGATCTGCGGGATCCGGCGGCCATGGCAGATGGGCCCAAGGGCCAGCTGGCTGGCTCAGGCGGCGGGCGGCGGGCGGCGAAGCGGCGATGGCGCCACGCGATTCGTCGAGCGGCGGCGGCGGACGCGTCCGGTGGCTGGACGGACATGTCCAGGCGCGGAGAGGGATTGGATCTAGGGTTTCGGGGGGGATTTGATCCGCGAATTTCGGGGGAGGTCTAGTTTTATAGGTGGAGGGAGCTAGGAGAGTCCAAATGAGGAGCGGTTTTCGGCCACGCGATCGTGATCGAACGACCGAGAGCATGGAGGGGAGTTTGGTGGGTTTTGGGCCACTTTGGAAGGGGTGTTGGGCTGGAAACAAAAGAGGGCTTTACGGTTACCCGGTTAACCGTTGGAGTACCAAACGACCTCCAAATGGCACGAAACTTGACAGGCGGTCTACCGGTGCTATACCAGGGCCACTTGACAAGGCTCGGTCCATTCCGAGAATGTTCAACACCCGCACACGGAAAAAGAACAAGAGGGGACGCCGGGGAACATAGGAGTGCCGGATTGCAAAACGGACAACGGGGAAAATGCTCGGATGCATGAGATGAACATGTATGCAAAATGAGATGCACATGATGACATGATAAAATGCAAATGATGACATGGCAAATGCAACACGCAAGCAAATGACATGGCAACAACGACGAATAACTGGCGGACACCTGGCGCATCGGATCCGGGGTGTTACACATAGCTAGTAGCTAGATGGCTTCTTCTCTCTTTTTGGATCTCAATACAATGTTCTCCCCCTCTCTCATGGAGATCTATTTGATGTAATCTTCTTTTTGCGGTGTGTTTGTTGACACTGATGAATTGTGGGTTTATGATCCAGCTTATCTATGAATAATATTTGAATCTTCTCTGAATTCTTTAATGTATGATTGAGTTATCTTTGCAAGTCTCTTCGAATTATCTGTTTGGTTTGACCAACTAGATTGGTAGTCTTGCAATGGGAGAGTGTTTAGCTTTGGGTTCAATCTTGCGATGTCCTTTCCCAGTGACAGAAGGGGCAGCAAGGCACGTATTGTATTGTTGCCATCGAGGATAACAAGATGGGGTTTTTATCATATTGCATGAATTTATCCCTCTACATCATGTCATCTTGCTTAAGGCGTTACTCTGCTTTTAACTTAATACTCTAGATGCATCTTTGGATAGCGGTCGATGAGTGGAGTAATAGTAGTAGATGCGAATCGTTTGATCTACTTGTCTTGGACGTGAAGCCTATATACATGATCATACCTAGATATACTCATAATTATGCTCAATTCTATCAATTGCTCAACAGAATTTGTTCACCCACCGTAGAATATCTATGCTCTTGAGAGAAGCCACTAGTGAAACCTATGGCCCCCGCGGGTCTATTCATCATATCAATCTCCATTACTTTATTACTTGCTTTGTTTTTACTTTGCCTTTTACTTTTCACTTTGCATCTATATACCAAAAATACCAAAAATATTATTTATCATCTCTATCAGATCTCACTCTCGTAAGTGACCATGAAGGGATTGACAACCCCTAATCGCGTTGGTTGCGAGGAGCTATCATTTTGTGTAGGTACGAGGGACTTGTGCGTGGTCTCCTACTGGATTGATACCTTGGTTCTCAAAAACTGAGGGAAATACTTACGCTACTTTGCTGCATCATCATCTCCTCTTCGGGGAAATCCAACACAGTGCTCAAGAGGTAGCATATGACTACACCCATGCCTACTAGTGGACATCTTGATTTGACCAAAGATGGTGAACCGGTCGATCAAAAGGTTTATCACTCTATGATTGGTTCATTGTTATATCTATGTGCTTCACATCCCGATATTACGCTAAGTGTGTGCATGTGTGCATGATATCAAGCTTCTCCTAAAGAATGTCATCTTAAGGCCGTGAAAAGGATAGTGATATACTTAATCCATACACCAAAATTTGGCATTTGGTATCCAAAGAGGGCCTCTTTCGATCTTGTTGGCTACTCCGACTCAGACTATGCCGGTGACAAGGTTGATAGAAAGTCCACTTCGGGTACTTTTCAATTTCTTGGTAGATCTCTTGTATCTTGGTCTTCCAAGAAACAAAACTCGGTATCCTTATCCACCGCCGAAGCGGAATACATTGCCGCTGGTTCATGTTGTGCTCAATTACTTTGGATGACCCAAACTCTTAAAGATTATGGGATATATGTGAAACATGTTCCATTACTTTGTGACAATGAAATTGCTATCAAGATTGCTCACAATCCCATGCAACATTCTCGAACGAAGCATATTGAAGTTCGTCATCATATCATTCAAGATCATGTTGCCAAAGGGGACATTAATCTTAAGCATGTTCGCACCGAAAAGCAGTTAGCGGATATTTTCACTAAACCACTTGATGAGAAAGTGTTTTGCAGGTTAAGAGGTGAATTGAACATCATTGATGCCTCAAACTTGGAGTAGGAACTCCATTTGATACATGCAAGGCATGAGCCTATGACTAATCCTTGACATTTCTCTTATGATGACTATCTTATGTCTTGGATATATCTGCACCTTGCATGTTATCTAACCCTTGTAGGTACTTGGATGAATCTAAGTCTATGAGATTGCAACTCACTCACATCTTGAGGAATCTCTACGTCACCAAGTCTCTACACAACGGTGGTTGAAGACAAGGAAGCATGGAACCATTCAAACATATCCTTTGACAAATTTATTATTGAACTTCATGATTGTCATTTTTGACACACAAGTGCTCTTCCTTGCAAAAACTAACCCATGTAGGTAGATGAACTCAAATTCCAGGTGGTGCTCCCAACTCTTGTTGAGCTACATCAACTTTGAGCAACCCACATAAGTTCAACTACATGATCACGACCAACACCACCACCCAAGGTATGTTATTCCATCTTAGAGGATCTTTACTCCAAGTCATCAGTCAAAGCAACTTGACAAGATGTGAATACATCAAGATGCTTAAACGAAAAATGGTAACCCCATTTTGAGCTTAAACGATGAGTATGACCTATGATCAAGTGATCTCACTTGACTCCTAAGTCAATATACTCTAACATAGGTGACTTTGTCGCCGACCAATTCTAGATGAAGTTTTCTTGTGTTCTTTTCTGTGCTCTTGCATTTATCTCATGCATATTTGTTTCCCATTTCTAATAAAAAAACTTCATCTAGATTTCTTTTCTTTTCTATTTGTTCTGCATTCCCTGCATCCAATTCATTGCAAATCTTTCAGTTAATTCCTTGCAAATCCTTGTGAGATCTTACTTGTCTAGTGAGCTGAGGTGACAAGTGTTTTCTCTGTGATGAACTCGGTCCCACCGGTCTCTTGTTTTCGGTCCAACCGAATTCTTTCGGTGCAACCGAATCATACCACTCGGTGCCACCGATTTCACTACAGGAAAGACAGCTTGCCACTTGTTTTTGCATTCCTTTTGATCCAGCTCCACTCAATGAATCTTGTCCTCTACAAGCATCACATTTACCTTAGTGCTTTGTGCTGTGACTCAAGGACCAAACCCATTCACGACAAATTCCAGAAGACCCTTCTTGGAAATTGATGTCAAAGGGGGAGAGAGAGATCACATCAAAGCTTAATCATATCTCTAGGGGGAGAGAATACTCGAGGAGAGAGTAATCTTCAAGGATCCCAGATGCTTGGTGTTCAAGAGGAGAGATGCTACATGTCTTCTTGAGGGGAAAGACATGTTCATATGTGCTTATTTGCATTAGCTCTGTTCATTTGTTTCTTTGAGCTCTGATTTTCTGTTCCCTATCTTCTCCCAGTATCCCATGCTAGATTCAAGGGGAGCAAGACATCTAAGGGAAAGAAATTCTTTAAATTCATTGCACATCTTTACCTTTGGGGCATGTCTATATCAAATGTGGTACTTAGTACTCACTCTCTACATGTCATCCCAGTCTTGGTACTCTTGTGGTTCTTTCTGTTTGCTCTGGCTAGTAAGTGCATCTGTGTTTTCTAACCTTATTTTCACATGTTCATTCCATCCTAAGCCAACTCAAGACCACAAGGTAAGTATATGCATCACAATCATGTGTATGAGGAATTCTTGCTGATGTACATACTGTTTGCAAGAAGAACTCATGAGCATGAAGGTACATTCACATATTTTGCTCTGATGCATATAGCCAAGATACATGTAACACATTGCCTACTCTGTCATGGTTATGCTCTCACATGCTTCTATATTCCATATTCACATGATTGCATACATGTAGGGGGAGCCTATGCTTGTTACATGTCTTTCCAAAGCTTTACTTGTTATTCTCTACATCTTTATCTAAAGCTTTGATGTATGTTGTCATCAGTTACCAAAAAGGGGGAGATTGAAAGCACAAGTGCTCCATGGGTGATTTGGGTAATTAATGTCAACATATCTCTTGTTGGACTAACACTTTTACCTAGTATGTTTCAGATGAGTTCAACAATGAAGTGGCATGGACTAAAGGATGTGGAACCCCTTCAAGATGCTAAGGACAAAGGATTGGCTCAAGCTTCAAGCACAAGACTCTACATTTTATATTTTAGTGATCCAAGATCACATTGAGTCTATAGGAAAAGCCAATACTATCAAGAGGGGATGAGGTGTTGCTTAATGGCTTACTTGCTCAAAGTGCTTAGTGATATGCTCACAAGCCCTCAACTACTTTCTCACATCCACATATGACCTAAACCAAAAGTCAAACTCAGCCCCACCGATTCTTTCTATCCGGCGCCACCAAGTTCAGATGTCTTAGCCACTGCCACAAACCCTAGGCAAATCGGTCTCACCGATAGGGATCTCGGTCTCACCGAGATGGGATTGTAATCTCTCTGTGTATGTCCATTACCAAAATCGATCTCACCGAGTTTGAGTAATTGGTACTACCGAGATTACAATGCAAACTCTATGTTCCTCTTCGTAACATTTCGGTCCAACCGAGATGAGCGAATCGGTCTCACCGAATTTGCCTGACCAACTCTCTGGTTAGCTTATTACCAAAATCGGTCCTACCGAGTTTGTGTAATCGGTCTCACCGAGATTACGTTATGCCCTAACCCAAACCATATCGGTCCTACAGAGTTGCATGCCGGTCCTATCGAAAATCCTAACAGTCACTAGATTTGCTGAATCGGTCCGACCGAGTTTCTCAATTTGGTCCCACCGAGATTGGCGAGTTGTGTGTAACGATTAGATTTTGTGTGGGGGCTATATATACCCCTCCACCCACTCTTCATTTGTGGAGAGAGACATGAGAACGAACCTACACTTCCAGCATACATTTTTTTTGAGAGAGAACCACATACTCATATGTTGAGACCAAGATATTCCATTCCTACCATATGAATCTTGATCTCTGGCCTTCCCCAAGTTTCTTTCCACTCAAATCTTCTTTCCACCAAATCCAAATCCTGTGAGAGAGAGTTGATTGTTGGGGAGACTATCATTTGAAGCACAAGATCAAGGAGTTCATCATCAACACACCATTTGTTACTTCTTGGAGAGTGGTGTCTCCTAGATTGGCTAGGTGTCACTTGGGAGCCTCCTACAAGATTGTGGAGTTGAACCAAGGAGTTTGTAAGGGCAAGGAGATCGCCTACTTCGTGAAGATCTACCGCTAGTGAGGCAAGTCCGTCGTGGGTGACGGCCATGGTGGGATAGACTAGGTTGCTTCTTCGTGGACCCTTCATGGGTGGAGCCTCCGTGGACTCACAAGAACTGTTACCCTTCGTGGGTTGAAGTCTCCATCAACGTGGATGTACGATAGCACCACCTATCGGAACCATGACAAAAACATTTGTGTCTCCAATTGCGTTTGCACACTCCAACCCCATCCCTTTAAATTCTTGCAAGTTGCATGCTTTACTTTCCGCTGCTCATATACTCTTTGCATACTTGCTTGTTATGTATTGTGAGTGTTAAACTTGTGTCAAAACTCCACTTAAACTTAAAGAAATTAAAAACTGCAACTTTTGGTACTTAGTGTCTAATCACCCTCCCCCCCTCTAGACACCTCTTCTCGATCCTTTCACCGTGCTACCGCCGCTGCCTCCCACGCAGGCTACACCCAGGGTTGGATCTCCATCTTCTTGTCCTTCCGTTCGCTTGAAGCCCGGCGACCGCCCTCCAACGAGGGCGCAAGGAAGTGTTGTGCCAGTCTGTCCAGTGGCGGCTAGGTTAGGAGCGAACCAGACTGGAGGCTGGAGTAAATGAATTGGGATTTTTCCTGCTATTGATCGATATGGGAGGCGCCCGTTGGGGCCGCGAGCCTGCTATAGGGCCTGCCTTGCACTTATGTTATTGGCCCATCCAAATTGAAACACTTTTCCTCATTTTTTACATTGCCTGCTCGTGCGTTGGGACGAACAAAACTAGCCTGGGCCAACCTGGACAACTCAAACTAGGTGCACACTTTCCAGCCACCTGAGGCGGCCGCCCATACCAACCCCTATGGTGGCGTCGCCCCTTTTTGCGTGTATGATTGGGAAGTGAAAAATATTCCAGTGGCGCTTTTGATTTACCCATAGAATGGTTGAATTGCTTGTTTCAATGAACTGAGTTTGCCAATAATGTGAAGGATGCCAGTCTTTTCATCCTATTGTAGATTGCTTACATCTCGATATGCCAAAAGTAATCGCATGAAATATACAGTAAAAGCCAGTGTGATGTGTGTGGCTACAACTAGTCTGACTACACGTCCTCATATAACATATCAAGGACGCACCATCTTACCAGATTAACCATTCAACTTACCAATGCAGTGTGGGAAGAAAGAAGTATTGAGACTGCGTATCCAAGTAATTAATGCCATGGACTCCTTCGTACAACCTTGTAACAGAAAAAGAAGTTGCAGTGTGCCTGTACAAAGAACTAGCATAAGTTCAGTTACCTGCTTCTCAGAATTTTAGTTAGCTACTTATTGTAAAATTGTTCAATTACATTGCTTGGCTTAATTTAGTTTGCTACTGATTGCATAATGCCATAGCCTGTTAATCCTATTGTAGACTGCGCCTATCTATGTGTTTGATACTTACTGTTAAGAATTACCTGTTTGTCTTAACTTAAATATCTACTTGTTTGTTTAATCGCTTTGTTGCTGCAATAATGGTTACAATGATGTTAATAACTACTTTTCAGCATCCAATTAAAACTCTTTAATTCCTTGTTTGTTTAACTGGTTTGTTGTTATACCTCCCAGTTGAGATGTCTTGATAACTTCAACTTTTCTGAATCCAATTGGAACTTTAATGGCAAAACAGGTTAGCCCAAGATCAAAGAGCGAGGTCCCCATGGACGTTGCATCATCCCACAGCAATGGCACCGGCCCAATCATGCATTATCAACTACCAACTGCTGATGCTCTAGAGGCTAAACTAGTGGTAGAAAGAGATTCTGCTTCTGCACTTAGAGATGAAGTTGACATGTTGAGGAAGCAAATAGCACAATCACAAGCAGTACTCAAGACAACCATTAAATATTTGGTGGATTTCAAAACGAAGCAAGCTGAGACTGACCACATTGTTAAGGTCCTGAAGGAAAAAAGGAAATTAAATTCCCACTTGGTAAATAATAGGTGAAATGTTCTTTCCATCGTTGAATAAGCTTTGTGTTGTTTGTTCATGTAATCAATCAAACCATTTGTTTTAGAGATCATGTAATAATTGTTTTTTGTTTTTTGGTTTTTGGTTTGTTTATTTGAGCACAAGTCTTTATTAATTGATAAGACTCGGAGACATTTCATTTGGATTGCTGTGGCAGACCCACAAATATGCCAATCGGGCTGAATGTGCATTCAACACTAATAGAAGTATAGATGGACCATAAGTGGCACGCATCGGAAAGGGCCAAGATGCTGGATAAAAAAAGGATGATGTTGTAGCAAAAAAAAGTACAGCAGCCTGGCTTATGTATGTTAGTTGATATTATTGATCCATATACTCTATAAGTGTTTATATGTCTGTTAGTTCTGTACATTCTTGGTTGATTGACTCGGTATTTGAATCTTGATAGATCGCTTGTGTACATATCTAAATGGGAGTACACATTATGCTGCTGTGACATTTGAGTTGGACATGAAGTGTTCCAAATATTCAAATTCACCTTAAACTGGATTCTAGCTTCTGAATTTGAGTATCGGCATTTGTAAACCATATTCATATATGACAATGGAATATATCTTTGTCGTCCTTTTGAAGATATATAAAAACCCATAGAATTATTTATAAAGATTCATATAGGAATACAAAATGGATTCGAATTTAGTTGCCAGGGTAAACGTGGATGCTTATTGTCCCAAAATTCGAAAGAAGTGGCAAAATGTCCACTCCCACATCGGCTGCCCGAAGCCAAGTGTTTGGGAGATGGAAATTACTGTCTACCCATTACACGGACAATCCATCGGCCCGATTTCCACTGCTCTAAATAGAGGTAGGTTAGTAACTTCAATTAGACGTGACACAACCGCCTCTGAGCCCATTCCGACACAGTGGGCGTCAAACATGGGCGGCAAAACACATTTGATTCAAGCTCGTCCGGAAGACCTCTATTTCTCCCTCCATTCCCCATTCATACACGGTGGGCGGCAAAACAAACTCGACTCGGCCGAAATCGATGTAGGCAAATATTTTCAATAGGGGCAGGTTTGTAACTTCACTCAGACGTGACACAACCGCCCTACCTGTCAGCCCCGTTCATACACCATGGGCGCCAACCATGCGCGCCAACCACCCTCTCCTCACCCGAAATCACTCTGGGAAAATATTGGCGAGATGCGAGATTACCGTCCTATCCCCAACTGACGAGATGTTTAAATTTTAAACGGGGGCTAGGTTCATAACTTTCCCATATTTCAGACAGGCGCGTCCCAAAAACATGGTTCCCCTTACCTCTCCCTCCATTTTCCCATTCATACACCATCCACGCTAGAACACCCCATCCCCACACCAGCCTCCGTCCGCCACCCCATCCATCTTCGCCGTCCTCCACCACATCCATCGCCATCGTCCTCCACCATGCCGGAGCGCCTACCAAGACCGCGTCGTCCACTACTAGAGATGGACGTTTCTCATCCACGGCGACGGAATAATAGCCTTGCATCGCGTCCTCTCGCTTCATCGGTGCCATTTTCCTCTTTGCCGGGGCTGCTCACACGACCTTCTCTTCCACCGCAACGGGACTTATCCCCCGATGCACCCGTCCACTGTCACAAATCTGCTTCAACGCCACCGACAGCCATCGCACCCCCGATGCCTACACGGCGCCGCAAGAGAGGTGGTACTTCATATCTCCTCAACTTTTTGATCTCAACCAGAAAATAGATCTTAACTTGGTTACTCTACTTTCTTTTCAGCTCTTAGAATTTAGTTCTTAGTTTGAAGCAAACAATGGATGCTAAATATCATTTCTCCGGTTTGCAGCTTCAAATCTGCCATGGCACAGCCATAATACGGTTTAATTGATCATGCTTAGGGTTTAATTGATCATGTTGGTTCCGTGGTGGTTTCTTTAATAGAAATCGGAGGGGAAACCCTCTTTTGCTAAAAAAATATGCTTAGAGTTTCCCCCTTTTATGATCACTATACGATCAGAATACGTGCTTCATGTCATAATAACACTGCTCCACCCATCAAGCTAAACAAGCTTAGTTGTTCAAATACGAATTTGATATTATTAAAACAAAGTTGTTTAATTGGTCAGCTAAATGTTCCTAAATTAGTTTCGAAAATGCATGTTCGCCGCTCGGGTGTGTATCTCTACAGGGTGCCCATGATGGGCCGGCCCACCCTAGGATTTTGGGTCGTCCCAGGCCCCGATTCCCTTATGTTCTGCTGCGCGCTTCCGATCTCTACTCTCCCCCAGGCGCCTGCCTTGTCGGCGACTTGCCGTCCCCGGACGGCATGACTCTAAGAGGAGACGCCGGACTAACAGGAGGCCAGGAGCCGCTCGCCCAACAGCGTCACCGCTGCCCGGGCGCGCCGCCGTGCCTACCTTCCCAGTCCGTTCAGGGCTCAGGCGTGCAGCACCCACCAAGCCAACCCGATGTATCCTGAGATACGTCCTCAACACTCAGCAGCCACTCCTCATCACCCATTTTCAAATTGATTCATTACTCATTAGGCAGGACTGTCATTAGGGTTTGTTGTGTCCTCAGTGCTACCTACACTTAATGGTTCAGATGTATTTCGATAATCTTTAGTACCTCTAAAGTTCACAGGGTTTTCAAAATTCCGGCCCTCGGAACAGACACTAGTCATTTTGGATTGTTGGTCGTAGGGACATTGACCCAGATTACTACTGCAAGCCAGGTTTGTTGACAATTTTACTTCTCTTTCTTACTCATTCGATATAATATCCAATTATTCACGTTGATTAGTTGCAAACAATAAGTGCTAGACAAACTTCTTCATTTAGATTTTGGACGGTCTCTTACTGCAGTTACAATTCTGCATACTTGCCCTATTAATCTCACAAGTAAATGATTGATTCACTACATCTATGCTTGCCTTGTCATATTTGTTTTCAATATTATTTTAGGGTGGACCACCCTGTTTCTAAATACTGGAACCGTAGACATGAGTGAATAGTATTTCTCTATGTGATCTCTTCCATCATGTGTGGGCAACGAACACTGCATTGTATAGAAAGAAAGTGTCATTTCCAGCTTTTACATAGGTTTCGATCTTTTACATGGAATACAATCTGCCTACTTGCTTTGTGTCACACTACCAACACTCCACCCTTGAAGCTAAACATTATGCCACTCATAATTGCTTAGTTTATTTGTTCAAATACGAATTTCATATGATTCTAATGTTCCTACTTCAGTTTTGAAATGTGTGCCTGCCTGTTATAGAGACATAAGGGGTTTGTATTTCTGTGTGTGGTCTGGTCAGCAGGGTTGGGGGGTGAACTTTGCATATGCAGGGGTTTATAGGGGGGCACTCTTCGAGTTGAATCCGCAATGCATTCCATAGATAATCTGACTACTTTTTATGTTTTCATGAATCTCAGATTCTGAACAGCATCATAATGATTATGAGCTTGCGCGCATGAAAAGAATAAAGCAGAACAATGCCATGGCTGTCAAACTTGGCATTAAGGGACTGAAATCAAGTCTGGATGCAATGCAATGCAAACGCTCTCCACCTACAGATTAATGCTCAGAATATGATCCTAACAGTGATTCTGAGCTAGAGGGAGACCTAAGTCAATGTAGCTCCCTAGTGGAGGAGTCAGAGGAAGATGCCCTATCTTATTCACCCATCAAGGTACTTGCTCTAACTTTCCAAGGTTACATTGCTCGCACATATCTTGCAACTGATGATTTGCATTGCTTCTACTTTGTTGAACTGCCATTAGCTTAGTTTACACATCGTGTATGTGAATACGCCCTACCTATCCATTTTTAGTACATATTCCATCTGTCATCATACCATATTTATCCATTCAAATGTTGTTCTTGTGTATCAGACGTTCAAAAGGAAGAGGGCGATTGCTGATCGTGGAGGAGCACAAGCAAAGTATTTGGAAAAGGTAGTGGTACCTGATAAATCAAATATCCCATTAGGTGTAGTTGCAATATCACCTAACCCACAAAACACCCCAACTCTAGCAGACTCTAGCCCTACTACACTGGTCATTTCTGATGCCCCAACTCAGCAGACCCCAACTGCAGCAAACAGTATGATTATGCCAGTTGACATAGCACCAGCTATACGACGCAAAACCCCCATTCCAGCAAATAGTACACCAAATCCAGTTGTCAAATCCCTTTTCGAACCAGAGAGAGCCCCAATTGCAGCAAATAGGACCCCTGTTCCATTTCTTCCTAGTTTAGAAGATGAAGCTTATGTTGTTGTCAGGAACTTTGTGCGCATCTTTCCTTCATGGAAAGATTATACCGCAAACACAGAACAATTTCCAGTCTTCCTCCGCAACTTACGCGTAAGTAATGTACTAATGTTATTCATGGCCATTACTGCATATGTTTCTGCTGACAGAAGACACAAGATTTCATTCTTTTAAATAGGCGAGGAGCAAACTGGATTGTGATGAAGAGCAAGGGTTGGTTGCGCTTTTCAAGCACTCGTTGATGAAGTATCGTTCCTACCTGAGGCAAGCGCACTTCGATGGCAAGCCTCTGAACGAAATTTCTGTAAAGTCTCCGGTGCTACATTTATCCGACGGTGACTGGAATAATCTTGTTACACATTGGTCTCGTTGCAGCGTAAGGTACTGTCTATGATATCACATCACAATTTGAACTACATTTCTGCATTTGCCTTAATGTTTCACTTGTACGAAAACTGTTAGCAGAAGAACATTCATTCTCAAGGGACCACAGAATCTCGCAACTATACTGCACACTGCATTGCTCTTGTGAGTACCTCTTGCCCTGTATGACCACACTTACTTTCATAGTTGTTTGATTATGTAGCATCACTGCACATGTTAACCTCGTAATCGTCCATTTGGTGGACATGATAAGATCCTATGGACTCTTACATAAATTTAGAATCAACCCAATGCTTTTGAAGAGGTTTAGCTCTACAGTCCTCTTGTAAGGACTGAACGTGGTCTATCACTGTACTTACATTAATAGCTACTCCCTCTGTCCCATAATATAAGAACGTTTTGTACAGTACACCAGTGTTCAAAACACTCTTGTATTATGGGAAGAGGGATTGGTTCATTTTGTAGCATTCTGCACCTTATCTCCCTCGCCCACCATTTACTAAAAAAGATCAGATCTATATTTAATCTTACCAATAATTAGAATACACAGACAATGCTAGTGCAGAAGTGTAGCCCATTGCTCTTGTCAGTACATTTTGTCCTGTAATGCTTGTACTTCCAGGGATTGGTAGTTGATTATGTAGCATCAATCTGCATCTTATCTTCATTATCCTCTATCCCTTCCAGTATTGTCATATCTATAACTACTCTACAAAATGTAGAGTACATGCAATGCTTATGAAGAAGATTCTGTGCTGAAATTCTTGAGTTATCCTTCCCTTGACATGGAGAAGGGCATTATAAAGTTCGTGTTAACTGTTAATGTAAGTCATGTTGGAAATATGCCCTAGAGGCAATAATAAATTAGTTATTATTATTATTATATTTCCTTGTTCATGATAATCGTTTATTATCCATGCTATAATTGTATTGATAGGAAACTCAGATACATGTGTGGATACATAGACAACACCATGTCCCTAGTAAGCCTCTAGTTGACTAGCTCGTTGATCAATAGATGGTTACAGTTTCCTGACTATGGACATTGGATGTCGTTGATAACAGGATCACATCGTTAGGAGAATGATGTGATGGACAGGACCCAATCCTAAGCCTGGCACAAAGATCGTGTAGTTCATATGCTATAGCTTTTCTAATGTCAAGTATCATTTCCTTAGACCATGAGATTCTGCAACTCCCGGATACCGTAGGAATGCTTTGGGTGTACCAAACGTCACAACGTAACTGGGTGGCTATAAAGGTGCACTACGGGTATCTCTGAAAGTGTCTGTTGGGTTGGCACGAATCAAGACTAGGATTTGTCACTCCGTGTGACGGAGAGGTATCTCTGGGCCCACTCGGTAGGACATCACCATAATGTGCACAATGTGACCAAGGGGTTGATCACAGGATGATGTGTTACGGAACGAGTAAAGAGACTTGCCGGTAACGAGATTGAACAAGGTATCAGGATACCGACGATCGAATCTCGGGCAAGTACTATACCGGTAGACAAAGGGAATTGAATACGGGATTGATCGAATCCTCGACATCGTGGTTCATCCGATGAGATCATCATGGAACATGTGGGAGCCAACATGGGTATCCAGATCCCGCTGTTGGTTATTGACCAGAGAACGTCTCAATCATGTCTGCATGGTTCCCGAACCCATAGGGTCTACACACTTAAGGTTCGGTGACGCTAGGGTTATAGGGAATAGATATATGTGGTTACCGAATGTTGTTCAGAGTCCTGTATGAGATCCCGGACGTCACGAGGAGTTCCAGAATGGTCTGGAGGTAAAGATTGATATATTGGACGAAGGGTTTTGGAGTCCGGAAGTGTTCCGGAGGTACCGGGTGATGACCAGCATGACCGAAAGGTGTTTCGGGAGCCCCGGCAAGTGTTCGGGGGCTTCATGGGCCAAGGGAAGGGGGCAAACCAGCCCACTAAGGGGCTGTGCGCCCCCCTCACCTATTCCCACGTGACCAGGGGGTTTGGGGCGCCCCATCTAGGGTTCCCACCTCCTAGCTTGGGGGCCAAGTCACCCAAGGGGGAGATCCCATCTGCCCTGGCCGCCGCCCCCCCTAGGGGAAACCCTAGGGGGCCTCCCCTCCCCTTTGCCCCTATATATAGTGGAGGTTTTGGGGCTGCCTAACACACGAGAACATCTCCCTCTTGGCGCAGCCCTACCTCTCTCCCTCCTCGTCTCTCATAGTGCTTGGCGAAGCCCTGCTGGAGTACCGCGCTCCTCCACCACCACCACGCCGTCGTGCTGCTGCTGGACGGAGTCTTCCCCAACCTCTCCCTCTCCCCTTGCTGTATCAAGGCACGGGAGACGTCATCGGGCTGCACGTGTGTTGAACGCGGAGGTGTCGTCCCTTCGGCACTAGGATCATCAGTGATTTGGATCACGACGAGTACGAGTCCATCAACCCCGTTCACTTGAACGCTTCCGCTTAGCAATCTACAAGGGTATGTAGATGCACTCTCATTCCCTTTGTTGCTAGATTACTCCATTGATTGATCTTGGTGATGCGTAGAAAATTTTGAATTTCTGCTACGTTACCCAACAGTGGCATCATGAGCTAGGTCTATGCGTAGTTTCTATGCACGAGTAGAACACAAGTTGTTGTGGGCGTTGATTTTGTTCAATATGCTTACCGTTACTAGTCCAATCTTGTTTCGACGGTATTGTGGGATGAAGCGGCCCGGACCGACCTTACACGTACACTTACGTGAGACAAGTTCCACCGACTGACATGCACTTGTTGCATAAGGTGGCTAGCGGTGCCGCCTCCCACTTTAGTCGGATTGGATTCGATGAAAAGGGTCCTTATGAAGGGTAAATAGCAATTGACATATCACGTTGTGGTTTTTGCGTAGGTAAGAAACGTTCTTGCTAGAAACCCATAGTAGCCACGTAAAACATGCAAACAACAATTAGAGGACGTCTAACTTGTTTTGGCAGGGTATGCTATGTGATGCGATATGGCCAAAAAGAATGTGATGAATGATATGTGATGTATGAGATTGATCATGTTCTTGTAATAGGAATCACGACTTGCATGTCGATGAGTATGACAACCGGCAGGAGCCATAGGAGTTGTCTTAATTTATTGCATGACCTGCGTGTCATTGAACAATGCCATGTAATTACTTTACTTTATTGCTAAACCGTTAGCCATAGTAGTAGAAGTAATAGTTGGCGAGACAACGTCATGGAGACACGATGATGGAGATCATGATGATGGAGATCATGGTGTCATGCCGGTGACGATGATGATCATGGAGCCCCGAAGATGGAGATCAAAAGGAGCAAAATGACATTGGCCATATCATGTCACTATTTGATTGCATGTGATGTTTATCATGTTTATGCATCTTATTTGCTTAGAACGACGGTAGTAAATAAGATGATCCCTCATTAAAATTTCAAGAAAGTGTTCCCCCTAACTGTGCACCGTTGCAAAAGTTCGTCATTTCGAAGCACCACGTGATGATCGGGTGTGATAGATTCTAACATTCACATACAACGGGTGTAAGCCAGATTTACACACGCGAAACACTTAGGTTGACTTGACGAGCCTAGCATGTACAGACATGGCCTCGGAACACAAGAGACCGGAAGGTCGAGCATGTGTCGTATGGTAGATACGATCAACATGAGGATGTTCACCGATGATGACTAGTCCGTCTCACGTGATGATCGGACACGACCTAGTTGACTCAGACATGTAATCACTTAGATAACTAGAGGGGTGTCTATCTGAGTGGGAGTTCATAAGATGAACTTAATTATCCTGAACATAGTGAAAAGATCTTTGCAAATTATGTCGTAAGCTCACGCTTTAGTTCTACTGTTTAGATATGTTCCTAGAGAAAATTTAGTTGAAAGTTGATAGTAGCAATTATGCGGACTAGGTCCGTAAACTGAGGATTGTCCTCGTTGCTTCGTAGAAGGCTTATGTCCTTAATGCACCGCTCGGTGTGCTGAACCTCGAACGTCGTCTGTGGATGTTGCGAACATCTGACATACACGTTTTGATAACTACATGATAGTTCAAGTAATGTTAAATGGTTTAGAGTTGAGGCACCGAAGATGATTTCAAAACGTCGCGGAACGTATGACATGTTTCGAGGGCTGAAATTGGGATTTTAGGCTCGTGCCCACGTCAAGAGGTATAAGACCTCCGACGATTTTCTTAGCCTGGAAACTAAGGGAGAAAAGCTCAATCGTTGAGCTTGTGCTCAGATTGTCTGAGCACAACAATCACTTGAATCGAGTGGGAGTTGATCTTCCAGATGAGATAGTGATGTTTCTCCAAAGTCATTTCCACCAAGCTGCTAGAGCTTCGTGATGAACTATAACATATCAGGGATAGATATGATGATCCTTGAGATATTCGCGATGTTTGACACCGCAAAAGTAGAAATCAAGAAGGGCAAGGGCAAGAAGGGATACTTCATGAAACGGCAAATCAGCTGCTGCTCTAGTGAAGAAACCCAAGGTTGAACCCAAACCCGAGACTAAGTGCTTCTGTAATAAGGGGAACAGCCACTGGAGCAGAATTACCCTAGATACTTGGTAGATGAGAAGGCTGGCAAGGTCGATAGAAGTATATTGGATATACATTATGTTAATGTGTACTTTACTATTACTCCTAGTAGCACCAGGGTATTAGATACCGGTTCGGTTGCTAAGTGTTGGTAACTCTAAATAAAAGGCTGCGGAGTAGACGGAGACTAGCTAAAGGTGAGCTGGCGATATGTGTTGGAAGTTTTCCAAGCTTGATGTGATCAAGCATCGCACGCTCCCTCTACCATCGAGATTGGTGTTAAACCTAAATAATTGTTATTTGATGTTTGCGTTGAGCATAGACATGATTGGATTATGTCTATCGCAATAAGGTTATTCATTTAAGGAGAATAATGGTTACTCTGTTTATTTGAATAATACCTTCAATGGTCTTGCACCTAAAATGAATGGTTTATTGAATCTCGATTGTAGTGATACACATGTTCATGCTAAAAGATATAAGATAGTAATGATAGTACCACCTACTTGTGGCACTGCCATGTGAGTCATATTGGTATAAAACGCATGAAGAAGCTCCATGTTGATGGATCTTTGGACTCACTCGTTTTTGAAAAGTTTGAGACATGTGAACCATGTCTATTGGTGTATATGCATGAAGAAACTCCATGAAAATGGACCGTTTGGACTCACTTGATTTTGAATCACTTAAGACATGCAAATAATACCACATGGGCAAGATGACTGAAAGCCTCGTTTTCAGTAAAATGGAACAAGAAAGCAACTTGTTGGAAGTAATACATTTTGATGTGTGCAGTCCAATGAGTGCTGAGGCACGCAGTGGATATCGTTATGTTCTTACTTCACGGATGATTTGAGTAGATACTGAGTATATTTACTTGATGAAACACAAGTCTGAATTATTGAATGGTTCAAGTGATTTCAGAGTGAAGTTGGAGATCATCATGACAAGAGGATAAAATGTCTATGATAAGATCGTAGAGATGAGTATCTGAGTTACAAGCTTTGGCACGCAATTAAGACAGTGTGGAAATTGTTTCACAATTAATACCGCCTGGAACACCATAGTGTGATGGTGTGTCCGAACATCATAGTTGCACCCTATTGGATTTGGTGTGTACCATGATGTCTCTTATCGAATTACCACTATCGTTCATGGGTTAGGCATTAGAGACAACCGCGTTCACTTTAATAGGGCACCACGTAATTCCGTTGAGACGACACCGTTTGAACTACGGTTTGGAGAAACCTAAGTTGTCGTTTCTTAAAAGTTTGGGGCTGCGATGCTTATGTGAAAAAAAACAGGTTGATAAGCTCGAACCCAAAGCGGATAAAATGCATCTTCATGGGACACCCAAAACAGTTGGGTATACCTCCTAATTCAGATCCGAAAGCAATAGGGATTGTTTCTTGAATCGGGTCCTTTCTCGAGGAAAAGTTTGTCTCGAAAATTGAGTGGGAGCACGGTGGAGACTTGATGAGTTTATTGAACCGTCACTTCAACTAGTGTGTAGCAGGGCACAAGAAGTTGTTCCTGTAGCGCCTACACCAATTGAAGTAGAAGCTTATGATAGTGATCATGAAGTTTTGGATCAAGTCACTACCGTACCTCGTAGGGTGACAAGGATGCGTACTACTTCAGAGTGGTACAGGAATCCTATCTTGAAGGTCATGTTGCTAGACAACAATGAACCTACAAGCGAAGCAATGGTGGGCCCATATTCTGACAAATGGTTAGAAGCCCTGAAATCTGAGATAGGATCCATGTATCAGAACAAAGCATGGACTTTGGTGGACTTGCCCGATGATCGGCAAGCCATTGATATAAATGGATCTTTAAGAAGAAGACGGATGTGGACGGTAATGTCACCGTCTATGAAGCTCGACTTGTGGCGAAGAGTTTTTCACAAGTTCAAGGAGTTGACTACGATGAGATTTTCTCATACGTAGCGATGCTTATGTCCGTCGGAATCATGTTAGCATTAGCTGCATTTATGAAATCTGGGAGATGGATGTCAAAACGAGTTTCCTTACCAGTTTTCGTAAGGAAAGGTTGTATGTGATACAATCAGAAAGGCTTTGTCGATCCTAAGGATGCTAAAAGGTATGCTGGCTCCAGCATTCCTTCCATGGACTGGAGTAAGCATCTCGGAGTTGGAATATACACTTTGATAAGATGATCAAGGATTTTGGGTCTATACAAAGTTTATGAGAAACTTGTATTTCCAAAGGAGTGAGTGAGAGCACTATAGAATTTCTGATGAGTATATGTTGCTAACATATTGTTGATCAGAAATGTTGTAGATTTTTTGGAAAGCATAAAGGGTTGATTGAAAGGAGTTTTTCAAGGGAAACCCTAGATTAAGTTACTTGAACATTGAGCATCAAGATCTATGAGGATAGATCAAAAAACGCTTAATGATACGTTCAAATGAGCACATACCTTGACATGATCTTGAAGGTGTTCAAGATGGATCAGTCAAAGAAGGAGTTCTTGCCTGAGTTGTAAGGTATGAAGTTAAGACTTAAAGCTCGACCACGGCAGAATAGAGATAAATGACGAAGGTCGTCCCCTATGCTTAGACGTAGGCTCCATAGTATGCTATGCTGTGTACCGCACCTGATGTGCGCCTTGCCACATGTCTGGCAAGGGGGTACAAGAGTGATCCAGGAATGGATCATTGGACAGCGGTCAAAATTGTCCTTGGAGTAATAAGGACATATTTCTCGATTATGGAGGTGATAAAGAGTTCGGCGTAAAGGGTTACATCGATGCAAGCTTTAATACCTATCAAAATGACTCTGAGTAGCAAAACGGATACGTATAGTGGATTTGGAATAGCTCCAAGTGGACTGTGGAAGCAGCATTTGCAATATGACCTAGAGATTTGCAAAGTACATACGGATCTGAACGTTGCAGACCCATTGACTAAAACCTCTCTCACAAGCAAAACATGATCAAACCCCAGAACTCATTGAGTCTTAATCACATGATGCTGTGAACTAGTTTAGTGACACTAGTAAACTCTTTGGATGTTGGTCAGATGGCGATGTGACCCGTGAGTGTTAATCACATGGCGATGTGAACTAGATTATTGACTCTAGTGCAAGTGGGAGACTGTTGGAAATATGCCCTAGAGGCAATAATAAATTAGTTATTATTATTATTATATTTCCTTGTTCATGATAATCGTTTATTATCCATGCTATAATTGTATTGATAGGAAACTCAGATACATGTGTGGATACATAGACAACACCATGTCCCTAGTAAGCCTCTAGTTGACTAGCTCGTTGATCAATAGATGGTTACGGTTTCCTGACCATGGACATTGGATGACATTGATAACGGGATCACATCGTTAGGAGAATGATGTGATGGACAGGACCCAATCCTAAGCCTAGCACAAAGATCGTGTAGTTCATATGCTATAGCTTTTCTAATGTCAAGTATCATTTCCTTAGACCATGAGATTGTGCAACTCCCGGATACCGTAGGAATGCTTTGGGTGTACCAAACATCACAACGAATCGGGTGGCTATAAAGGTGCACTACGGGTATCTCTGAAAGTGTCTGCTTGGGTTGGCACGAATCGAGATCGGATTTGTCACTCCGTGTGACGGAGAGGTATCTCTGGGCCCACTCGGTAGGACATCATCATAATGTGCACAATGTGACCAAGGGGTTGATCACGGGATGATGTGTTACGGAACGAGTAAAGAGACTTGCCGGTAACGAGATTGAACAAGGTATCAGGATACCGACGATCGAATCTCGGGCAAGTACTATACCGGTAGACAAAGGGAATTGAATACGAGTGAGGGAGTCCTGGACTAGGGGGTGTCCGGACAGCTGGACTATCATTGTCTGCCGGACTCCAAGACTACGAAGATACAAGATTGAAGACTCCGTCCCGTGTCCGGATGGGACTTTCCTTGGCGTGGAAGGCAAGCTTGGCGATACGGATATGTAGATCTCCTACCATTGTAACCAACTCTGTGTAACCCTAGCCCTCTCCGGTGTCTATATAAACCGGAGGGCTTAGTCCGTAGGCCACAACATACATTACAACAATCATACCATAGGCTAGCTTCTAGGGTTTAGCCTCCTTGATCTCGTGGTAGATCCACTCTTGTACTACCCATATCATCAATATTAATCAAGCAGGACGTAGGGTTTTACCTCCATCAAGAGGGCCCGAACCTGGGTAAAACATCGTGTCCCTTGCCTCCTGTTACCATCCGCCTAGATGCACAGTTCGGGACCCCCTACCCAAGATCCGCCGGTTTCGACACCGACATTGGTGCTTTCATTGAGAGTTCCTCTGTGCCATCGCTGACAGGAAGGATGCCTCCACCCGTCTTCAAGGACGGTATTTTCGCCAAAGGGGCCATGGCCTCCGGCCAAACTATCTGGCTAGGTGGTTTTCTAATGACCGCCTGTTCGGCCACCGCTTCGACAATAACTTCTCAAGTCATCAAAAGCAATCTTCGCGTCAGCTCGGAATTTGCCGAGCGGCTGGATCCGATAGAGCTTTCGTCTGTCAATGAGCTCTTGGACCGCATCGCCGCCCTGGGAATCGCTACGGACTATAATCAGATTGAGCTTAAAACCGATCTGAGAGAGATTAACTCTACCCAGGTCACCCACCACGTCGAAGTGGTAGAGGAACAATGCGGGGACTCTTCTCCTGTATTGAAAACTAGTCATGTCCGGGCTCCCGAACCCTCCATGCTGGATTCCCGTGGAGGGACGGACCTCGATCAAGCACTGAACTTAAAGTCAGGCATCAGGCCGTACTTGTCGGACAATGTCCAGCAATCCAAGCTTCCAAATTTGGAAACTTCACGGGCTTCAAGCCCTGAGATGGGTAGGGTTTCAGACTTTATTCCACCCACCCGCCCAGACATATGCGATCTATCTCTAATACGGCAAGAGCCTGCTGAAACAGTATTCCTCCTGGTTATGGACAAGATAAAGGACTGCCGAGAGGAGAACGCAATCTCAATTTTTTGCAACAATTGCACGGACAAGGGAATATTAAACGCCATCAGCCGTCGTGAAATTACACGCTTCGCCGACCTGGCGTCCATAGTACGAAAGTACTGTGAGATGGAGAGTTTCCGGAAAACCGAAAACCAGTTTTGGGACAATCCGGCCCCAAATACAACCCTAGTCCGCAACAAAAGGGTTCATTACACTCAGGCCCCAAATACAAAAACCAAAAAGAAAAAACCCCATATAGGGCACGGAACCGTGCTGGAGGGATGGCTCAGCAGACCCTGTAAACTTCACAGTACAGAGGGCGCCGTCCCAACACATAGCCTTCGAGCATGTTGGATATTACGGCAGGTGGCCAAAAGTGGCGAGGAGCTTCTAGCCCCGGAAAACCACTCCAACAATACCGGCACGGTATCAACAGTCTTCGAGACCTTCGCATCAAATAATATGCGGAAACGAACAATCCGCAGCCTCGCCGAAGTCTACCAAGTAGCAACAACAAATCCATGGAGTGACACAGCCATCACCTTCAACGCCGGTGACGAACCTAAGTTCCGAACAGCCCGAGCACCGGCCGCACTGGTGCTTAGTCCAATAGTGGACGGCTTTCGACTTACAAAGGTCCTCATGGATGGCGGCAGCGGACTAAACCTCATTTACGAGGAAACTCTTCAAAAAATGGAAATAGATCGGAGCCGCATTGAGCGAAGCAGCACAACCTTCAGAGGAATAATCCCTAGCCGGAAGCACGCTGCACCGGAAAAATCACACTCGATGTGGTGTTCGCTTGCGGATAATTACAGATCCGAAGAAGTCACGCCCAAGTGGCCCTGCTCAACAGCGGATATCACGCTATATTAGCACGAGAGGCATTCACAATTTTTCAAGCCGTACCCCATTACGGGTACATGAAGCTCAAAATGCTCGGGCGGCGGAATAATCACTCTCATTAGTGATTCGGACATAGCACTCACCAAAACAAGACAGCCGCACTAGCCCGGAGGCACTATCTGAAGCCCTAGCGGCAGAAGAACTCACCGCGCTGCGCTCCACGGTGAATAGGGACGATGTGATACTTGATAAGAGATCCAAGTCCACCTCCTTTAAACCAGCAGATGAAATAATAAAATTCCAGGTCCATCCAACGGACCCGACAAAGACGGCTTCCATCGGGGCACAGTTGAACCCTGATGTAGACGCCGGACTGCGAGATTTCGCCGGGAAAATTGGGACATTTTCGCCGGCACCTTCGGATATGCCCGAATCCCACGCATTGGCGGTAACACAGCTGAACATCCTAAAAGGATTCAAGCCGGTCAGACAGGCTCTTCGATGATTTTCCGAACCTAAAAGACAGGCAATGGGGGAAGAGCTCGCCAAACTATTGGAATCCGGAGTCATCAGAGATATCAAACATCTGGATTGGCTAGCAAACCTGGTAATGGTACCAAAGAAGGACAAATCCTGGCGCCTATGTGTCGATTTTAAAGACCTCAACAAGGCCTGCCCAAAGGATTCCTTCCCCTTCCCCCGCATCGACCAGATAATCGATGCTACCGCAGACACGATTCATCAGTGCTTCCTCGACGATACTCAGGCTACCATCAAATCAAGATGGCGGAAGCAGACCAAGCCGCAACGGCATTCATCACTCCATATGGACCATTCTGCTTCAACACGATGCCCTTCGGACTTAAAAATGTCGGCGCAACATATCAGCGCATGATTCAAACATGTCTGGCTACCCAGATCGGCAAAACAGTAGAGGCATACGTAGAGGACGTAGTCGTCAAAACCAAAAACGTCGAAACTCTAATAGACGACTTGAGGCTCACATTCGAAAACCTCAGAGCATATGACATCAAGCTGAATCCGGAAAAATGCATTTTCGGCGTACCAGCCGGAAAGCTGCTGGGCTTCATTGTATCCGGTAGAGGAATCGAAGCAAACCCGGCCAAGATCCAAGCTCTGTCACAGCTGGATTTTCCAAAAGACCTCAAACAGATACAAAAATTGACTGGATGCATGGCAGCTTTAAGCCGGTTTATCTCCCGCTTGGGAGAAAAGGCATTGCCACTCTATCGCCTCCTTAGGCGCACCGAACACTTCGAGTGGACGGATGCTGCCACCACCGGACTCGAAAAAATAAAGGCCATATTGGCAACAAATCCGGTCCTGGCTGCGCCCAACCTGGGCGAACCAATGTTGTTATACATCGCGGCAACACATCAAGTCGTAAGCGCGGTACTCGTTGTCGAACGAGAGACAGAAGGGCATAAATTCCCTCTTCAAAAACCAGTGTACTACATCTCCACTGTGTTAACCCCCTGCAAGTCCCGTTACCCGCACTATCAAAAGATAGCGTACGCGGTGTTCATGGCATCCCGGAAGCTCCGACACTACTTTCAAGAGTGTTCGATAACGGTGGCCTCCGAAGTACCACTCAACGACATTATAAACAACCGCGACGCGACAAGCAGGATTGCAAAATGGGCCATTGAGCTCTTACCATTCGATATAACTTACAAACCTTGGCGAGCTATAAAGTCACAAGTTTTGGCGGACTTTGTCGCTGAATGGACCGAAGGCGAACTCCCTAAAGAGTACGGCGCATACTCCAATTGGATTATGCACTTCGACGGCTCTAAAATGTTGGCCGGATTGGGGGCTGGCGTCGTGTTGACATCCCCAACCGGGGACACAGTCCAATACGTACTTCAGATAATGTACACGGAATCCCACAACGCAGCCGAATACGATGCCCTTTTACATGGCCTCTGGATGGCAATCTCCATGGGCATTCAACGCCTAGAGGTGCGCGGGGATTCAAACCTTGTGATATCCCAGATAAATGGAGACTTTGACGCCAAGGATCCAAAAATGGCAGCATATCGCAACGCTGTCTTAAAAATGTCAGCTCGGTTTGAAGGACTTGAATTCCATCACATAGCCCGAGATAATAACCAAGCAGCCGATGTACTGGCACGCATCAGCGCAAAATGTGACGTTGTCCCCCCAAACATCTTCCTGGAACGGCTCTTCAAGCCATCCGTACTATGGGAAGAGGAGTCCGGACATGACAAACCGGAAAAAACCGCGCCAACTGGCTATTCAGCCGATGACATAACACCTTCAGCCCACAACATAATGGCAGTAATCGCCCCGTGGACAGAACCATTCCTAGCCTACTTGCTTAGGCAGGAACTTCCCAAAGACCAAAATGAGGCCCGCTGCATAGTCCAGCAATCTAAAGCCTACAAGGTCCATGAGGGAGAACTTTATAAGAAAAGCACAACCGGAGTCCTTCAAAGGTGTATCTCCGAAGATGAAGGGCGAAACCTTCTGGCTGAAATTCATGCCGGACTAGGCGGACACCATGCAGCAGCTCGGGCCCTTGTAGGAAAGGCATTCCGTACAGGATTTTATTGGCCGATGGCCCGGGCAGATGCTCAGGACTTAGTCCAAAGATGCGTTGGTTGTCGGCTCTTTGCTAATCGAGCCATATGCCACCCACCGCCTCAAAACTATACCCATTACCCGCCGTCGCGATAGTCTGGGGCTTGACATGGTCGTACCCCTTAAAGGGGGAACCCACAAGCAAAGGTACCTATTGGTCATGGTGGACAAATTCACCAAATGGATAGAGGCCAAACCAGTCAAAACGGCAAAGTCCGGACCTGTGATAGACTTTATATCCGGGGTTGTACACCGTTACGGTGTCCCCCACAGCATCATCACCGATAACGGCACGAACTTCACGGCCGACAAGGTTATGTCATGGTGCAAAAACATGGGCATTAAGCTCGACTACGCTTCAGTCTATCATCCTCAAACCAACGGTCAAGTGGAACGAGCAAATGGTCTAATAATGAGCGGCATTAAACCCAGATGAGTGCGGTCACTCACAAAATCTAACACGCACTGGGTAGAGGAGCTCGACTCCGTACTCTGGGGGCTGCGGACAATGCCCAACCGTACTACCGGATTCACACCATTTTTTATGGTATACGGCGCAGAGGCAGTTTTGCCCTGCGACATCATTCATGACTCACCTCGAGTGTGCATGTACGAAGAAAGAGAAGCCGAGCTGGATCGGCAGGACAGCTTGACGATTGAGGAAGAACGCGACGCCGCCAAGGCTCGCTCCGCATTCTATCGCCAGCAGCTCAAGATATCAAAGCAGAAGTACGGGCCAAGACTTACAACGTTGGCGAACTGGTTCTACGCCTGCCGGACAAGAGAAAGGACAAGCTCAAGCCCAAATGGGAGGGCCCCTTCATTATCGGTCAAGTCCTGACCGGCGGGGCGTACCGTCTACGAAATGCATTGGACAACCGACTCGAGCCGAATCCATGGAACGCAGCCCGCCTCCAAAGATTTTATGCCTAGCGCTGGACTAAGAGTTCGTCCCCTTCCCCCGTCCAAATTTTTATACTTCAGCTGCCCTTTGTTTCTCTTTCTTCTCTTAACCCATTTTCCTAAAAAGCCCTTGAGGGCCTACTTGCGCATTGTACGCACATACTTGATGTGCCATCCGCACTCATTATACCTAGGGGCTTCTTTTCCAGAAGCTCAAATATAAGGGCTTCATGCCCAGCACACGTGTCAAGCTTCCACATGTACCTTTTGCCCACCATTATATGCATCGATATGACTTAAGTTTTGGCCAAGCTGGGTTGCCTGGCTCCTGTGCTTACCCCTACGTTCCTGATTGTTCGGCTAGGAGGTAAAGGGAGCACCTCTGCGATTATTATCGCGGGTCACGGGATGTGTACCTCAGACTGGGTGAAGCCGAAAGCTAGCGTTCTTAAGGGAATATTCGGTCGGTGACTTGAAAGATGATTTTTAACCTACCTATTTATCTGCCCCCAGATGTTTTTCTGCTTTTATCGCAGTCCGTACATGCACTTTAGGGCATGCCTCCCAGGGAAAGGAACCCTTAACGGAACTATTATCCCTGGAAGATGTTTCTTACTAACCATGTAATATAACATAACTAGTTGGGCACTTGTCTGATAAAGCACTAATGACCCCTACGCCTGGTCTCCATGCATACCCCGGTTGTTTCTTAACCGAAAAGGTATTCGGACACACTCCGGACTCTAGGGTCCCGAGGTCGAAGCAAAAAGGTCGGCAAAGACAAACGATCTACAATCCGGCTAGAAGGCATTACACATGTCATTTTAAAAATACAAATCTACTGACTGTATTCCTCCTCAATCCCGTTTAATAGGCTATCTAATTTACAGTCCCGTTGGGAAAATTTAGCGGCAAACTCTACTTGGCCATATACTAAACTCACAGGGATCTCCTTCCCATCAGGCCCCACAGGTCCGACCTCGGCCATGTGGTTGGGATCCGCCTTCTTGTACCGCGTCTTCACCATGGCCAAGCCTCCCTGGCACCTTGGCGGCAAGCCGAAATCTTCCACAAACGGAAGCGCGGCCGCATTCCCTGAAGCTTCTCAGTAAGCTCCCCAAGGCCTTCGGGCAGTGAAAGGGCCGGCCATAGAGCCTGAACGGCGCCGCTCATCGCCTGCCGAACTGGTTCGAGCAGCTGCAACAGTTCGGGAAGTTGATCACCCGTCGATATGGGCATTTCCTCTGCAGGGCGACCTGTGAGTATACCTACAAGACATATTCTGTCAATTGACTTCCTTGCCGAACTCTTCTTTTCAAAGGAGTTCGCTTAAGCACTTACTATAGATGCCGCGACGAAGCCGTTGATTCTCCTTTACGGAGCTAGACAGCTCGGCCCGAACACCTTTCAGCTCTTCTCCGAGCTGGGCGTGGGCATCCTGGAGCTTGTTCCTTTCTGCTGACTGCTCAGCACCCTCTCGCCGCCTTTAGTCTGGCGCAGATGATTCTGCTGTCCGGATCTTGTCCGCAAAGACCTGCAATGTCATTGTTAGACTTGCGCGCACGCCGCACAGTGCTTATATTTTAAAAAAATGTGTTACCAGGAGGGGCCTTGGTGTTTCCTCCTGCGGCAGCAAGTGCGGCCTCAAGTTGGGCCTTGCACTCTTGCAGCTCCTGAGACAGTTGGGTATTCTTCTCGGTAAGATCTTGCATTTCAAATGATCCTTAAATCAGTTAACATAACTACTTTAAGTCTCGGGGGCTACTGACATATATTGCTGCTAAAATCTTTTACCCGTATGTCTTTTACATACTGCTCCGTGGCTCTGGTAAAACCATCTTGAGCAGCACGGAGCTGCGTGTCCCCCGCGCTAAAGGCATTTAACGCCTCAGGGGAGAAGCACGCATCACGAAATACTGTCCGGCGGCGTCTATGGTTCATGGCGCTCTCCACCTCAGACTTGGTGGCGGACAACCTGTCGGCATCCTCCGTTGGAGGAGTGTCCGGCTCGCGCCTTGCGCCTCCCCCTCAGGTCGGGTGCCGGAGCTCGGCTGGTAGAGGTTGGATTGGCAACCTCCACGCCCATGAGTCCGTGCGCGCTTTTCTCTGTAAAGATCATGAGCACTCAAATGCTTCCTAGGAACGTTGCTCCGAATAATTAGCTGCGAGCTATACCTTTGCGGCGACGTTTCAGTCCGCGCCGCGCTCCTCTTTCGCCTACTGGTCCGGACTGGCCTTTGTTGGTCAGCCACCGCGGGCTCGGCTTCCCGCCTTGAAGGCACTTCCTGCAAAACGCCATCGTACGCGAAGGTCAGAAATAAGCAAGGAAGAAATAGTGGTGTCGGGACTTCCGTTACAATCACCTGGGAAGCCGAATATAGTCCGGGGTAGTCAGCCGTAATGGCGACTAAAGCATTATCCATGCTGAGATGGTGGAACACCCCGTCGATTAGCTCCACCTTTATGTCCGGATCCTCTTCAGAGGCCGGATCCTGGGATCTCTCTAGATCTTCGGGTTGTGGAGCTGGACTTATCATGTCCTCCACAGTCCGGCGCAGTTCCTGCGTCGAAGACATAACATAAGAAGCTTAAACTTTGAAAGTATGGGTCGGACCCTTAAAGTATTCACTTACCCAACGATGGGGGTTATACATGGAGAACCCATTCAACGGGTTCGTCTGAAGGAAGTCCTCCTTCTCCCCCTTGTACAGGCCGGACAGGATCTGCACCAGATCCTCGGCCGAATCCGGTCCTTTGCGGCCATGGCGGGTGGCATCGTCTTCCCCGTTGAAATCCCACATAGGGTGGCCCCTGTATTGCAGTGGCTGCACCCCCCACATAATGCTTGTCACCATGACTCCGATCATGGTCAACCCGGAATGGGCCAGTAATCTTATTCGGCCCATCAGATAATGGACGCTCTTGTCTTCCTCCAGCTAGGGGCTCCGCGGGTGCCAACTAAGGCGTTTCTTCAGAGGAGTGGTGCTGAACTCCGGGAGGCCGATCCGAATAGGGTCTGGCAGCGGAGCGTCTTCTATGTAAAACCATTCCGAAGGCCAGTCTTTGGACGCCTTCTTAGGGGTTCTAGATGGATATCCGGTCCCGGCAATGCGCCATATTTCGGCGCCGCCCACTTGATATATGAACCCCTCGTGAGAACGGGGTACGAGGCAAAACAACCTCTTCCACAGTGCAAAATGGGGCTCGATGCCCAGAAATAGCTCGCAAAGAGCTACGTAACCCACGATATGCAGGATAGAGGCGGGTGTAAGGTGATGGAGATGGAGTCCGTAGAACTCCAGGAGCCCGCGGAGGAATGGATGTATAGGAAATCCGAGTCCCCTTATCAGATAGGGGACGAAGCATACCCGCTCCCCTTTGTTGGGACTTGGGATAGCCTCCGCTTTCTTCCCACCTTGGTAGGTGGCCAGCCCGGCTCGAACCGGAACCATAAAGGCCAGAGGAAGATATCCCCCCGCTTGGAGCTTCACCAGCTCGTTGTGCGGAACAGAGCACCTCCTCCAATCTCCTGGCAAAGGGCTGGGAGGGCGAGAAGAGGAGCCGCGTCGACGGTCCACGATGGAATGGATTCTGGGTCGAAAGCGCTCCGATGAGTATTCGCGGAAGGAAGATGGTGTGATTTGGATCTGGATTCTTGCCTCTCTTATAGGCAGATTATTTGCATGGCTAGGGGGTAAAACATAAAAGATACCCTGGCTTTTCGCATTCGTGCGACGCGTGCAGGAAGGCCATTATTGGGCGTGGAAGCCAAGAAGCGCAACATTGGTAAGGAAGCCGAACACTGTTCGGTAGGTACATGGGACTTAAAAGGAGAACCCGCCTTGCAACGCCGAAGACTATATACACGCCGGACTTATCGTCATTGAAGCCTGGTTCGGGGGCTACTGAGGGAGTCCTGGACTAGGGGGTGTCCAGACAGCCGGACTATCATCGTCCGCCGGACTCCAAGACTACGAGATACAAGATTGAAGACTCCGTCCCGTGTCCGGATGGAACTTTCCTTGGCGTGGAAGCCAAGCTTGGCGATACGGATATGTAGATCTCCTACCATTGTAACCGACTCTGTGTAACCCTAGCCCTCTCCGGTGTCTATATAAACCGGAGGGCTTAGTCCGTAGGCCACAACATACATTACAACAATCATACCATAGCCTAGCTTCTAGGTGTTGGGGAACGTAGTAATTTCAAAAAATTTCCTACGCACACGCAAGATCATGGTGATGCATAGCAACGAGAGGGGAGAGTGTTGTCTACGTACCCTCGTGATCAAGCGGAAGCGCTGACACAACGTAGAGGAAGTAGTCGACGTCCTCCGGTCCAGCCGATCCAAGCACCGTTACTCGGCACCTCCGAGTTCTTGACACACGACAGCTCGATGACGCACCCGATCTCCGATACAGCAGAGGCGCTGGAGGAGTTCCACAAGACGACGGCGTGGTGACGATCTTGATGTTCTCTGTCGCGCAGGCTTCGCTTAAGCATTTGCTACAATATGACCGAGGTGTAATATCGTGGAGGGGGGCACCGCACGGATAAGGAACGATCTCAATGATCAACTTGTGTGTCCATGGGGTGCCCCTGCCCCGTATATAAAGGAGTGGAGGAGGGAGGGCCGCCCTCTACTATGGCGCATACAGGGAGTCCTACTCCCACCGGAGTAGGATTCCCCTTCCTAGTCCAACTAGGAGTCCTTCCATGTATTAGGAGTAGGAGACTAGGAAGGGAAGAGAGAAGGAAGGAAGGAGGGGTGCGGCCCTCCCTAGTCAATTCGGACTAGGCCATGGGCGCGCGCCTGCCCTAGGCAGCCCCTCTCTCTTTCCCGCAGGCCCAATAAGGCCCAATACTTCTCCCGGCGAATTCCCATAACTCTCCCAGACTCAAAAATACCCAAATCACTGGAACCTTTCCGAACTCCGAATATAGTCGTCCAATATATCGATCTTTACGCCGACCATTTCGAGACTCCTCGTCATGTCCCCGATCTCATCCGGACTCCGAACTCCTTCGTACATCAAAACTCATAAACTCATAATATAACCATCATCGAAACCTTAAGCGTGCGGATTCTACGGTTCGAGAATAATGTAGACATGATCGAGACACGTCTCTGTTCAATAACCAATAGCGGGACCTGGATGCCCATATTGGTTCCTACATATTCTACGAAGATCTTTATCGGTCAGACCGCATAACAACATACGTTGTTCCCTTTGTCATCGGTATGTTACTTGCCCGAGATTCGATCGTCGGTATCCAATACCTAGTTCAATCTCGTTACCGGCAAGTCTCTTTACTCATTCTGTAATACATCATCTTGCAACTAACTCAGTTGTAATGCTTGCAAGGCTTAAGTGATGTGCTGTAACGCCCCGGATCCGATGTGCCAGGTGTCGTCCAGTTATTCGTTGTTGTTGCCTTGTCATTTTCTTGCGTGTTGCATTTTATCATGTCATCATATGCATTTCATATCATGTCATCATGTGCATTTCATTTTGCATACGTGTTCGTCTCATGCATCCGAGCTTTTTCCCCATTGTCCGTTTTGCAATCCGGCGTGCCTATGTCATCCGGCGTCCCCCTCTTCTCTCTTTTCGTGAGTGGGTGTTAAGCTTTCTCGGAATGGACCGAGGTTTTCCAAGCGGCCTTGGTATAGCACAGGTAGACCGTCTGTCAAGTTTCGTGCCATTTGGAGGTCGTTTGATACTCCAACGATTAACCGGGTAACCGCAGAAGCCTCCTTCTCTTTCCAGCCCAACACCCCTTCCAAAGTGGCCCAAAACCCATTTAACTCATCTCCATGCTATCGGTCGTTCGATCACGATCGCGTGGCCGAAAACCGCTCCTCATTTGGACACTCCTAGCTCCCTCTACCTATATAAACACCTCCCGGCCCAAACCGGGTCCCAAACCCTAGCCCGCTCCCTCGCCACGGACATGTCCAACCCGCGGACATGTTCAGCCTCCACGCCGCCCGACGAATCGGAGGACGCCACGCCGCCAAAGATCGCCGCCTCGCCCAACCGCCGCCCGCCACCTGCCGCCGCCGCTCACCACTGCGCCCGGCCAGGGGCCCATCTGAGCTCAAGACCGTCTGCAGCGCCGCCGCTGGTCCGGCTCGCGCCCAGAGACGCCGCCGCCGCCCGCCGCCCAGCGTTTCGCCACTCGCCGGCGACGCCGCCAAGGCCGCCGGATCTCCGCCCGCCAGCCTCGCCCGAAGCGCCTCCGCCGTCCTGCGCCTTCCTCGCGCCCGTTCTCCAAGGCCGCCGCTGAGTTGTCGAAGCCACGCACCTGCATCAAGGCTGATCCGAGCCCAGCAGCCGCCGCCGCCCCTCGCACCGCTGTCGCCGATGGACCTCGCCGGTGTCGGAACGGAGACCCGCCCGTCCTCCACGGTTCCGACCTGATCTGGTCCGCCGCCCGCTTTTGCCTCCTCCGCCGCTGGCCGTGGCCGGAGTCCTGCAGCTCCGGCGCCCCTGCCATGGCCTCGCGCGTGCCTCTTCGACATGGGCTGGCCTCGCCGGCCAGGCCGTGGGCGATCCAAAGACTCACGATCCAAGACTCACGCCCCAATGCCCAGCCACCCCAACCCAACTTCCCCGCCGACTCTGGGCCTCGGCCCGCTCTCGTGAGAACCCCAGCCCAGTTCGCCTCAGATTCAGCCTGTTCTGTTTTTTTTTCTTTCCTGCGATTTTAGCATTATCCATAGATTTTCAGAATTGCAGAAAACCCCTCATACTTCATGCATTTAATAACTAAATAACCATGCATCATATGTAAAAACTTTATATATGTAAAATGCTTAGTTTTTCGTCTAGTTTAATAATATGCCATTTTCATCTATGTTAAAAATGTTTAAACATGTTGTTTGATTAAATTTGCTCAAATGCCATGCTAAAATGATTTAATTCATAACTAATTAACCGTAGCTCAGATTTTAATAAACTTTATATGTAAATGGGGTGGGAAAATGCCTAGATTAACATGGTACACCTTATTTTCCTGGTAAACAACATTAACATTGTGTTTAGGGCAGAACAGTACCGAATCTAAAATATGCACATGGGGATTTTCCGGAATTGTTATTTGTTGTTCCGGCCTCATTTAACCTTGCCTAGTTAGGTAGTTTCATTATGCTTCACCCCTTGCCATGTTTAACAACATTTAACATTGTTGTGTACCATAAACGGGAGTGAACTAAATAATTTGGATGTGGTGTTTCGTCAATATGCAACTCGTTGCATATTGAGCTCCACTTAATTTGTAGTTTTGTTTGTTGCACTTTGCCATGACATGCCATGCCTCATTAAACCGGACATGCATCATACTTGTTTGTGCATCATGCCATGATTATGCTTGTGTGTTTACCATGTTGTTTGCTTCTTTTCGGTTGCTTCTCTCGTTAGCTTCAGTTTCGTTCCGGAGTTGTGAGGATTCGTTCGACTACGTCCGTTTGTCTTCTTCATGGACTCGTTCTTCTTCCTTGCGGGATTTCAGGCAAGATGACCGCTACCTTGGATCTCACTACTATCATTGCTATGCTAGTTGCTTCGTTCTATCGCCTTGCTGCGCTACCTATTACCTGTTTGTCCAGCCATCCCATATTGCCATGAACCTCTAACCTTTGACACCTTTCCTATGCAAACCGTTGTTTGGCTATGTTACCGCTTTTGCTCAGCCCCTCTTATAGCGTTGCTAGTTGCAGGTGAAGTTGAAGATTTCTCCATGGTGGACAGGATTTTGGTTGGGATATCACAATATCTCTTATATTATTAATGCATCTATATATTTGGTAAAGGGTGGAAGGCTCGGCCTTATGCCCGTGTTTTGTTCCACTCTTGCCGCCCTAGTTTCCGTCATACGGTGTTATGTTCCCGGATTTTATGCGTTCCTATCGCAATCGGGTTATTTATGGGACCCCTTGACGATTCGCTTTGAATAAAACTTGTCCAAAGAAGGCCCAACATTGACTTTTACCATTTGCCTCACCACAAACTACTTTTTCCCTTGGGAGCCGCTCTCTCGAGGGTCATCTTTATTTCAGCCCCGGGCCGGTGCTTGTCTAAGTGCTGGTTCGAACCGAGTAGATCGGGGCCCCTCGGGCAACTCGAGGTCTGGTTTTACTCGTGGGATGTCTCATCCGGTGTTGCCTTGAGAACGAGATATGTGCAGCTCCTATCGGGATTGTCGGCGCATCGGGCGGCTTTGCTGGTCTTGTTTTACCATTGTTGAAATGTCTTGATGTACCGGGATTCCGAGACTGATCGGGTCTTCCTGGGTGAAGGTCTATTCCTTCGATGATCGCGAGAGCTTGTCATGGGCTAAGTTGGGACACCCCTGCAGGGTATAAACTTTCGAGAACCGTGCCCACGGTTATGTTGGCAGATGGGAATTTGATAATGTCCGGTTGTAGATAACTTGACACTTGATCCGAATTAAAATGCATCAACCGAGTGTGTAGCCGTGATGGTCTCTTCTCGGCGGAGTCCGGGAAGTGAACACGGTTTCTGTGTTATGTTTGACGTAAGTAGGTGTTCAGGATCACCTCTTGATCATTGTTAGCTTCACGACCGTTCCGCTTGTTTCTCTTCTCGCTCTCATTTGCGTTGGTTAGCCACCATACTTGCTTAGCCGCTGCTGCAACCTCACCACATTACCCCTTCCTTTCCCATTAAGCTTTGCTAGTCTTGATACCCATGGTAATGGGATTGCTGAGTCCTCGTGGCTCACCAGATACTTCCAAAACCAGTTTGCAGGTGCCTATGTACCGAGCAGATGATGCAGCCAAGCTCAAGGAGGAGCTCGTTGAAGATCTTGCCCTTTGTGTTGTTTCGTTCTAATTGATCAGTAGTGGAGCCCAGTTGGGGTCGATCGGGGACCTTTGTCGCATTTGGGGTTCTTCTTTTATTTTGGTTCCGTAGTCGGACCTTGATTGTATCTGGATGATGTAATGCTTTATTCATGTAATTGTGTGAAGTGGCGATTGTAAGCCAACTATGTATCTCTTTCCCTTATGTATTACATGGGTTGTGTGAAGATTACCTCACTTGCGACATTGCTTTCAATGCGGTTATGCCTCTAAGTCGTGCTCCGACACGTGGGAGATATAGCCGCATCGAGGGCGTGACAAGTTGGTAATCAGAGCCTTCCCCGACCTTAGGAGCCCCACTGCTTGATCGTTTTTAGCGGCCGAGTTGTGTCTAGAAAAATGTTTTGAGTCATTTAGGATTATATATATCGGAGAGTTAGGAATTCTTTTTACTCCTTAGTCCCTTCGTCGCTCTGGTGAGGTCTCCTGACGTAGAGTTTTGACTCTTCTCTTCTCAAATTTCACTAAAATTTTTTTTAGGATCACGCGGGTATCTTAGAATCGTTCCGATGGTTTTATGATGACAACATTGTCTTGGTGCCTCCCGTCGTGGGGTTTTTTAGTGGAGGTGTCCCGGGAGTTGAGCTCCGAGGTGTTGTCGCCATAATTTTATCGTTGCAGCTCGAATACCCGAGTTTAGTACCGACATCGAAAATCTCTTTTATGCGCTTGTTGGTGAGATAACCCCGCTAACCCAAAGATCGAGGTGAGTACGGAGTATTGCCATGACTCGTATAACGGATGCTTTTCAAGGTTGAGATAGACGATTTCGAAGGTTTCTTGGTTATGTGTTGACGGATGGATACAATTGGATGTAGGTATTGTTAGTTTGGGTGAGATATATTGCTTCCTGTATCCCGAACACCAGATTGCATAACCAGAAAGTTTCGGGAGTTTTATAGGTGGGAATTCAAGTAGCTCCTAGAATATCTTTCCGACAAATGCATGATATGGGATTGGGTTAATCTCTATCATATGTGTTTGTTCTGGCTTATTCTGCAAGCCAAATCATTTGTTTTGTGTTATTTGTGGTATTCGAGTTGCTTCGAAGTCAAATGTTGAATCCATACCTTTCCTAAACGGTGTTCTCATATTGCTATGTGAATACTAATCCCTTTTTATCATTGAGGTTGTCATGTTAATTCTTTTCCAACCGGTGCGTTTCTCTTCGAGATGATCCCATCATTCTCCCCATCCGCAAGATAAATTCTAAGTTTTCTCAACGGTGTTTGTTTCATTCATCCCAAGTTGTCTTTGTTTTTCCCCACCCTCCCACCCCTTTTCTTCAAGGACACAGATTTCTTAATCAAGTATCCATTTATTCATGTGAAGTCACTTCACTCTTTTCAATCAATGTTCGTACCCGGTGGTTCACAAGAAGATGTTCTACTAGTTTGTCATTCCTCATTCCTTTCTCTTCTCCGGTGGATCCTATTCAAGCTTTCGATATTCATCATATTCCTTTTTCCTCATTTCAATGTCTTTTCATACCGGTGCACCTCATTATCATTCTACTTCTCGCTATTTGTTATTCCGGAGTGCTCAAGATATCCCGAAGATTCGTGTTTCCACTCTGCATTCGTTCAAGCTATTTCGAGATTGGTATCTCATTCAAGTCATTTAATTCAACCGGTGCAACATCTCTTTTAAATCTTTTCAACGGTGTTCTTTTGAGTGGGCCCTAACCCACGTGTCTTTTCCTGGATCTTACCTCGACTCTTCTAATTCTTCCGAGTTATTCTCAATTCTTTTCAAGTTTGACGAAGAATGAGTTATCATCACCAAATGCTTTTCTCCAAGATCTTTCAAATTCTTTTCATAGTTGGCTCAACCTCTTCGCTTTTGATTCTTCCGGTGTGCCTCAATAATTCTTGGTGGTGTTTCTCGTTGTCATTCTCATCATTTGAAGACCGAAGAAGAGTTTCTCTTTAATCTTGCTCTATTCTCTTCAAGATTCATGGTGCTAGCTCGATGTTATCCTATCAAATAGTTTCAAGTCATACAAATTCTTTTCATCCATCCGGAGTATGTCAGAAGTTGTTTTCCATTTCTTTTCACCGGAGGCCATCATTCCTGTTAGCGTTATCTATTTATCCCGGTGCTTCGTTCAAGTGTTCTTTAATCAGCTCAGGATCTCTTTGTTCTTTTGCATCTAAATCCCCTCTAGCATTTTGGTTCTTCTAATTCTTCCCGGTGAATTGTGCCTTTGCTACGTTCATTTTCAATTCTTGCGGTGGTTCGTTCAAGATTTCACCTCTTTCGTTATCATTTAATTCATTCGTTCTTTCCAATCCTACCGGTGGTTCGTTGAATACCTTCTCAAGTTTACGCCATATCTCTTTTAATCCTTTCTACGAGAATAAGTAGTATGCCAAATCCGTTGATTGTCATCAATTTAATTGGTGAAGGATAAGCATAACATAATTCTTATTCTTGTTCTTCCAAGTGATTAATCCCTTCTTTCGGAGTTTGTTCATGATGAATAAATTCTCGTTCCTAGTGTTTCATCTTTTCTTTTCCGGAGTTCCAAGTTTTTCGCATTATCTCGTCACAAAGCTCCATGTAAATCATTGCAAGGATTCACCTTGTGTTTTCAACTTCTCTTTCTTTCTATCATCCTTTTGTTTACCGGAGTTCTCATGGAGGCTCTACATGGTGGTTTATCAAGGACTCTTTTCATTCTTCAATTGTTCGTCAAGATTTCTCTCGGAGTTATGATCCGCCAAGCTATACTCTAAGATAAACATGGTGCTCAACACATGTTTTGTTTTGAGGAGCTCAAGTATTCTCCGCCTTGCATTCCAAAGTGCAATTCCTTCTATCTTATCTTTGAGATGGTGTTATCTCACTCTTGATAATTTCCTTCACGTTTCATGATTCATATGTTGTCAAGAATGAGGTATTTTAAATCCATCAGTCTCTTCATTGGAGTTATCTTGGGTTATATTTCACCTAAAGCTTTCCCTAAGGATTGTTGCTATTTATGGTGCTTATAAATGACCCAAGTTCTTCATTTGTCCTCCCGGTGAAATAAGTTTCACTTATCTTCATTGATCTCAACCAATCAATTGTTTTCGTTAGTGGCAGAATGTCACCTCATAGTCTTGAGATGTTTTCCATAAGGCCACTACAAGCTTATTCGTTTCGTTGTTGGTTTTCCAACAACTCCGTTCTTGCATTTCTTGTAAGCGTGCTCTTTCAAGATATTGTTTCCCTCCGTTCATTCCATTCCATTCTTTCATTTCTTCCGGAGGCATTGTGATGTTGGTCTTTGCTCTCATCATCTCGAATTGTGAGGATCATGTTCTTCATGCTTATCCATTTAACCGGCGTGCCGTGTCCTCCATTCAAGTTCTTTTCATCTTATCAAGTTTTCCTTCTTCTTTCAGACGGAGTGCTGCCCAAATTATTTCAATCTTCTTCCTCTCCCATCTTGTTTTAACCGGAGTGGTTTCGAATTCTATCTTGTCCATTAAACTCTTGATTTGTGTCTTTGCAACCGTCAAGTCCTCGTAATGTTGCTTGCTCCTCTTTTCTTACGGATTGTTTGCAATCTCGTTCATCTCTGTTGTACTCTTTCTTTTAAATTGCTCAACATCTCAAGGTTCATGGTTTCACTCGTTGGTCAAAGAAGCAACTTAGTTTTACCTCTTCTCTTTCTCTTCCGTTTTCCCTCTGGTGCCATCCTAGATCTCGGGACGAGATCCTCTCGTAGTGGTGGAGTGTTGTAACGCCCCGGATCCAATGTGCCAGGTGTCGTCCAGTTATTCGTTGTTGTTGCCTTGTCATTTTCTTGCGTGTTGCATTTTATCATGTCATCATATGCATTTCATATCATGTCATCATGTGCATTTCATTTTGCATACGTGTTCGTCTCATGCATCCGAGCTTTTTCCCCGTTGTCCGTTTTGCAATCCGGCGCTCCTATGTCATCCGGCGTCCCCCTCATCTCTCTTTTCGTGAGTGGGTATTAAGCTTTCTCGGAATGGCCCGAGGTTTGCCAAGCGGCCTTGGTATAGCACCGGTAGACCGTCTGTCAAGTTTTGTACCATTTGGAGGTCGTTTGATACTCCAACGGTTAACCGGGTAACTGCAGAAGCCTCCTTCTCTTTGCATCCCAACACCCCTTCCAAAGTGGCCCAAAACCCATTTAACTCCTCTCCATGCTATTGGTCGTTCGATCATGATCGCGTGGCCGAAAACCGCTCCTCATTTGGACACTCCTAGCTCCCTCTACCAATATAAACACCTCCATCGTCCAAATCCGGGTCCCGAAATCCTAGCCCCGCTCCCCTCATTGGCGGGACATGTCCAACCCGCGGACATGTCCAGCCTCCACGCCGCCCGACGAATCGGAGGACGCCACGCCGGCAGCGCTGCCGCCGCCCAACCGCCGACCGCCACAGCTGCCGCCGCCGCTCACCATCACGGCCGGCCCATGAAGGCCCATCTCGAGCCCGCCGACGGGCCGTCGCGCGCTGCCGTCGGTCGGCCTCGCTGCTCCGGGACCGTCGCTGGCCGCTGCCCGCCCGCCAAGGTGCCCGCCACTCGCCGGCGATCGCCGCCTCTGCCGCCGGATCTCGCCCGCCAGCCTCCGCCTGAAGCGCCTCCGCCGCCTCAAGCGCTTTTCCTCGCCCATTCTCCCCCGCGCCGCTGCGCTGAGTTGTCCCTGAGCCAAGACCAGATCAAGGCTGATCCGAGCCCCAGCCGCCGCCGCCGTCCCTGCGCCGCCGCCGCCGATGGACCTCGCCGGTGTCGAACGGAGACTCCCGTCCCTCCTCCACGGTTCCGACCCGATCTGGTCCGCGCCGCCCCGCTTTTGCCTCCTCCGCCGCTGGCCGTGGCCGGAGTCCTGCAGCTCCGGCGCCCCTGCCATGGCCTCGCGCGTGCCTCTTCGACATGGGCTGGCCCTCGCCTCGGCTTTGTGGGCCGGCCCGATCCAGCACCCTGCCGATCCAGCACCCCGTCGGCCCAGCCACCCCAACCCAACTTCCCCGCCGACTCTGGGCCTCGGCCCGCTCTGGTGAGAACCCCAGCCCAGTTCGCCTCAGATTCAGCCTGTTCTGTTTTTTTCCTTTCCTGCGATTTTAGCATTATCCATAGATTTTCAGAATTGCAGAAAACCCCTCATACTTCATGCATTTAATAACTAAATAACCATGCATCATATGTAAAAACTTTAGATATGTAAAATGCTTAGTTTTTGATCTAGTTTAATAATATGCCATTTTCATCTATGTTAAAAATGTTTAAACATGTTGTTTGATTAAATTTGCTCAAATGCCATGCTAAAATGATTTAATTCATAACTAATTAACTGTAGCTCAGATTTTAATAAACTTTATATGTAAATGGGGTGGAAAAATGCCTAGATTAACATGGTACACCTTATTTTCCTGTTAAACAACATTAACATTGTGTTTAGGGCAGAACAGTACCAAATCTAAAATATGCACATGGGGATTTTCCGGAATTGTTATTTGTTGTTCCGGCCTCATTTAAACTTGCCTAGTTAGGTAGTTTCATTATGCTTCACCCCTTGCCATGTTTAACAACATTTAACATTGTTGTGTACCATAAACGGGAGTGAACTAAATAATTTGATGTGGTGTTTATTAATATGCAACTCGCTGCATATTGAGCTCCACTTAATTTGTAGTTTTGTTTGTTGCACTTTGCCATGACATGCCATGCCTCATTAAACCGGACATGCATCATACTTGTTTGTGCATCATGCCATGATTATGCTTGTGTGTTTACCATGTTGTTTGCTTCTTTCCGGTTGCTTCTCTCGTTAGCTTCGGTTTCATTCCGGAGTTGTGTGGATTCGTTCGACTACGTCCGTTTGTCTTCTTCATGGACTCGTTCTTCTTCCTTGCGGGATTTCAGGCAAGATGACCGCTACCTTGGATCTCACTACTATCATTGCTATGCTAGTTGCTTCGTTCTATCGCCTTGCTGCGCTACCTATTACCTGTTTGTCCAGCCATCCCATATTGCCATGAACCTCTAACCTTTGACACCTTTCCTATGCAAACCGTTGTTTGGCTATGTTACCGCTTTTGCTCAGCCCTCTTATAGCGCTTGCTAGTTGCGGTGAAGTTGAAGATTTCTCCATGGTGGACAGGATTTTGGTTGGGATATCACAATATCTCTTATATTATTAATGCATCTATATATTTGGTAAAGGGTGGAAGGCTCGGCCTTATGCCCGTGTTTTGTTCCACTCTTGCCGCCCTAGTTTCCGCCATACCGATGTTATGTTCCCGGATTTTATGCTCCTAACGCGGTCGGGTGATTTATGGGACCCCTTGACAGTTTGCTTTGAATAAAACTTGTCCAAAGAAGGCCCAACATTGACTTTTACCATTTGCCTCACCACCACCTACTTTTTCCCTTGGGAGTCGCTCTCTCGAGGGTCATCTTTATTTCAGCCCCCCGGTCGATTGCTTGTCTAAGTGCTGGTTCGAACCGAGTAGATCTACGGGGCCCCTCGGGCAACTTGAGGTCTGGTTTTACTCGAGGATGTCTCATCCTGTTGCCTCGAGAACGAGATATGTGCAGCTCCTATCGGGATTGTCGGCGATCGGGCGGCTTTGCTGGTCTTGTTTTACCATTGTCGAAATGTCTTGATGTACCGGATTCCAAGACTGATCGGGTCTTCCCGGTGAAGGTCTATTCCTTCGATGATCGCGAGAGCTTGTCATGGGCTGTTGGGACACCCCGCAGGTATAAACTTTCGAGAGTCGTGCCCGCGGTTATGTTGGCAGATGTGAATTTGATAATGTCCGGTTGTAGATAACTTGACACTTGATCCGAATTAAAACGCATCAACCGAGTGTGTAGCCGTGATGGTCTCTTCTCGGCGGAGTCCGGAAGTGAACACGGTTTCGTGTTATGTTTGACGAAGTAGGTGTTCGTGATCACCTCTTGATCATTGTTAGCTTCACGACCGCTCCGCTTGTTTCTCTTCTCGCCTCATTTGCGTTGGTTAGCCACCATACTTGCTTAGGCCGCTGCTGCAACCTCACCACATTACCCCTTCCTTTCCCATTAAGCTTTGCTAGTCTTGATACCCATGGTAATGGGATTGCTGAGTCCTCGTGGCTCACCAGATACTTCCAAAACCAGTTTGCAGGTGCCTATGTACCGAGCAGATGACGCAACCAAGCTCAAGGAGGAGCTCGTTGAAGATCTTGCCCTTTGTGTTGTTTCGCTTCTAATTGATCAAGAGGGAGCCCAGTTGGGGTCGAACGGGACCTTTGTCGATTTGGGGTTCTTCTTTTATTTTGGTTCCGTAGTCGGACCTTGATTGTATCTGGATGATGTAATGCTTTATTCATGTAATTGTGTGAAGTGGCGATTGTAAGCCAACTATGTATCTCTTTCCCTTATGTATTACATGAGTTGTGTGAAGATTACCTCACTTGCGACATTGCTTTCAATGCGGTTATGCCTCTAAGTCGTGCTCCGACACGTGGGAGATATAGCCGCATCGAGGGCGTTACATGTGCATTACCGAGAGGGCCCAGAGATACCTCTCCGACATTCGGAGTGACAAATCCTAATCTCGAAATACGCCAACTCAACAAGTACCTTTGGAGACACCAGAGAGCACCTTTATAATCACCCGATTCGCTGTGACGCTTTGGTAGCACACAAAGTGTTCCTCCGTAAATGGGAGTTGCATAATCTCATAGTCATAGGAACTTGTATAAGTCATGAAGGAAGCAATAGCAACATACTAAACGATCGGGTGCTAAGCTAACGGAATGGGTCATGTCAATCGATCATTCAACTAATGATGCGATCCGTTAATCAAATAACAACTCTTTGTTCATGGTTAGGAAATATAACCATCTTTGATTAACAAGCTAGTCAAGTAGAGGCATACTAGTGACACTGCTTGTCTATATATTCACACATGTATTATGTTTCCTGTTAATACAATTCTAGCATGAATAATAAACATTTGTCATGATATAAGGAAATAAATAATAACTTTATTATTGCCTCTAGGGCATATTTCCTTCAGCCTCCCACTTGCACTAGAGTCAATAATCTAGATCACATCACAATGTGATTAACATCGATAGTTCACATCATCATGTGATTAACACCCATAGTTCACATCGCCATGTGACCAACACCCAAAGGGTTTACTAGATTCAAGAATCTAGTTCACATCGCTATGTGATTAACACCCAAATAGTACTAAGGTGTGATCATGTTTTGCTTGTGAGAGAATCTTAGTCAACGGGTCTTTAACATTCAGATCCGTTATGTATTTTGCAATTTTCTATGTCTACAATGCTCGCACGGAGCTACTCTAGCTAATTGCTCCCACTTTCAATATGTATCTAGATCGAGACTTAGAGTCATCCAGATCGGTGTCAAAACTTGCATCGACGTAACCCTTTACGCATTTAACCTTTTGTCACCTCCATAATCGAGAAACATATCCTTATTCCACTAAGGATAATTTTGACCATCGTCCCATGATCTACTCCTAGATCACTATTGTACTCCTTGCCAAACTCAATTGTAGGGTATACAATAGATCTGGTACACAAGATGACATACTTTATAGAACCTATGGCCAAGGCATAGGGAATGACTTTCATTCTCTTTCTATCTTCTGCTGTGTGGTCGGGTTTTGAGTCTTACTCAATTTCACACCTTGTAACACGTGCAAGAACTCTTTTTGATTGCTCCATTTTGAACTACTTCAAAATCTTGTCAAGGTATGTACTCATTGAAAATCTTATCAAGCATCTTGATCTATCTCAATAGATCTTGATGCTCAATATGTAAGCAGCTTCACCGAGGTCTTTCTTTGAAAAAACTCCTTTCAAACACTCCTTTATGCTTTGCGTATAATTCTACATTATTTCCGATCTACAATATGTCATTCACATATACTTATCGAAATGTTGTAGTGCTCCCACTCACTTTCTAGTAAATACAGGCTTCACCGCAAGTCTCAGATAAACTATATGCTTTGATCAACTTATCAAATCGTATATTCCAACTCCGAGATGCTTGCACCAGTCCATAGATGGATCGCTGGAGCTTGCACACTTTGTTAGCTCCTTTGGATCGATAAAACCTTCGGTTGCATCATATACAACTCTTCCTCCGTAAACCCATTCAGAATGCAGTTTTACATCCATTTGCCAAATTTCATAAATTGTGGCAATTGCTAACATGATTTGGACAGACTTAAGCATCGCTACGCTTGAGAAAATCTCATTGTAGTCAACACCTTGAACTTGTCAAAACCTTTTTGCATAAGTCGAGCTTTGTAGATAGTAACACTACTATCAACGTCCGCCTTCCTCTTGAAGATCCATTTATACAATATGGCTTGCCGATCATCGGCAACTCCACCAAAGTCCACACTTTGTTCTCATACATGGATCCCATCTCAGATTTCATGGCCTTAAGCCATTTTATGAATCTGGGCTCATCATCGCTTCCTCATAGTTCGTAGGTTTATCATGGTCTAGTAACATGACTTTCGTAATAGGATTATCGTACCACTCAGTGCGGACCGTACTCTGCAGACCTACAAGGTTCTCAGTAACTTGATCTCAAGTTTCATGATCATCATCATTAGCTTCCTTACTAATTGGTGTAGGAATCATCGAACTGATTTCGTGATGAAATACTTTCCAATTTGGGAGAAGGTACAAATTACCTTATCAAGCTCTACTTTCCTCCCACTCACTTCTTTCGAGAGAAACTCCTTCTCTAGAAAGGATCCATTCTCAGCAACGAATGTCTTGCCTTCGGATCTGTGATAGAAGGTGTACCCAACAGTCTCCTTTGGGTATTCTATGAAGACGCACTTCTCCGATCTGGGTTTGAGCTTATCAGGATGAAACTTTTTCACATAAGCATCGCAGCCCCAAACTTTAAGAAACGACAACTTTGGTTTCTTGCTAAACCACAGTTCATATAGTGTCGTCTCAACGGATTTAGATGGTGCCCTATTTAACGTGAATGAAGCTGTCTCTAATGCATAACCCCAAAACGACAATGGTAAATCAATAAGAAACATCATAGATTGTACTATATCCAATAAAGTACGGTTATGACGTTCGGACACACCATTATGATGTGGTGTTCCAGGTGGCATGAATTTGTGAAACTATTCCACATTGTTTTAATTGAAGACCAAACTCGTAACTCAAATATTTGTCTCCGCGATCAGATCGTAGAAACTTTATTTTTCTTGTCACGATGATTTTTTCCACTTCACTCTGAAATTCTTTGAACCTTTCAATTATTTCAGACTTATGTTTCATCAAGTAGATATACCCATATCTGCTCAAATCATCTGTGAAGGTCAGAAAATAACGATACCCGCCGCGAGCCTTAACACTCATTGGATCGCATACATCAAGATGTATTATTTCCAATAAGTCGCTTGCTCGCTCCATTGTTCCGGAGAACGGAGTCTTAGTCATCTTGCCCATGAGGCATGGTTCGCAAGCATCAAGTGATTCATAATCAAGTGATTCCAAAATCCCATCAACATGGAGTTTCTTCAAGCGCTTTACACCGATATGACTTAAACGGTAGTGCCACAAATAAGTTGCACTATCATTATTAACTTTGCATCTTTTGGTTTCAATATTATGAATATGTGTATCACTACGATCGAGATCCAATGAACCATTTTCATTGGGTGTGTAACCATATAAGGTTTTATTCATGTAAACGGAACAACAGTTTATTCTCTTACTTAAATGAATAACCGTATTGCAATAAACACGATCAAATCATATTCATGCTCAACGCAAACACCAAATAACATTTATTTAGGTTCAACACTAATCCCGAAAGTATAGGGAGTGTGCGATGATGATCATATCAATCTTGAAACTACTTTCAACACACATCATCACTTCACCCTTAACTAGTTTCTGTTTATTCTGCAACTCCCGTTTCGAGTTACTACTCTTAGCAACTGAACCAGTACCAAATACCGAGGGGTTGCCATAAACACTAGTAAAGTACACATCAATAACATGTATATCAAATATACCTTTGCTTACTTTGCCATCCTTCTTATCCGCCAAATACTTGGGGTAGTTCTGCTTCCAGTAACCAGTCCATTTGCAGTAGAAGCACTTAGTCTCAGGCTTAGGTCCAGACTTGGGCTTCTTCACTTGAGCAACAACTTGCTTGCCGTTCTTCTTGAAGTTCCCTTCTATCCCTTTGACCTTTTCTTGAAACTAGTGGTCTTGTTAACCATCAACACTTGATGTTCTTTCTTGATTTCTACCTTCATCGATTTCATCATCATGAAAAAAACTCGGGAATCATTTTCATCATCCCTTGCATACTATAGTTCATCACGAAGTTCTACTAACTTGGTGATGGTGACTAGAGAATTCATCAATCACTATCTTATCCGGAAGATTAACTCCCACTTGATTCAAGCGATTGTACTACCTGCATAATCTGAGCACATGCTCACTAGTTGAGCGATTCTCCTCCATCTTTTAGCTATAGAACTTGTTGGAGACTTCATATCTCTCAACTCGGTATTTGCTTGAAATATTAACTTCAGTTCTCGAACATCTCATATGGTCCATGACGCTCAAAACGCCTTTGAAGTCCCGATTCTAAGCCATAAAGCATGGTGCACAAAACTATCAAGTAGTCATCATATTGAGCTAGCCAAACGCTCATAACGCCCGTGATCCGCTCCTGCAATAGGTCCGCTACCTAGCGGTGCATTAAGGACATAATTCTTCCGGCAAAGAATGAGGATAAACCTCGATCACGGATCCAATCCGCATCATTGCTACTAACATTTTTCAACACAGTTTTCTCTAGGAACATATCAAAATAAACATATGAAAGCAACAACGCGAGCTATTGATTTACAACATAATTTGCAAAATACTACCAGGACTAAGTTCATGATAAATTCAAGTTCAATTAATCATATTACTTAAGAACTCCCACTTAGACAGACATCTCTCTAGTCATCTAAGTGATCACGTGACCCAAATCAACTAAACCATAACCGATCATCACGTGAGATGGAGTAGTTTTCAATGGTGAACATCACTATGTTGATCATATCTACTATATGATTCACGCTCGACCTTTCGGTCTCCGTGTTCCGAGGCCATATCTGCATATGCTAGGCTCGTCAAGTTTAACCCGAGTATTCTGTGTGTGCAAAACTGGCTTGCACCCGTTGTAGATGGACGTAGAGCTTATCACACCCGATCATCACGTGGTGTCTGGGCACGACGAACTTTGGAAACGGTGCATACTCAGGGAGAACACTTCTTGATAATTAGTGAGAGATCATCTTAAAATGCTACCGTTAATCAAAGCAATAATAAGATGTATAATAGATAAACATCATATGCAATCAAAATATGTGACATGATATGGCCATGATCATCTTGCGCCTTTGATCTCCATCTCCAAAGTACTGTCATGATCTCTATCATCACCGGCACGACACCATGATCTTCATCATCTTGATCTATATCAATGTGTCATCACATGGTTGTCTCACCAACTATTGCTCTTGCAACTATTGCTATCGCATAGCGATAAAGTAAAGCAATTATTTGGCACTTGCATCTTATGCAACAAAAAGACATCCATAGGGCTTCTGCCAGTTGTCTATAACTTCAACAAAACATGATTATCTCATACAACAACTTATATCTTATCACGTCTTGACCATATCACATCACAACATGCCCTGCAAAAACAAGTTAGACATCCTCTACTTTGTTGTTGCAAGTTTTACGTGGCTGCTACGGGCTTAAGCAAGAACCAATCTCACCTACGCATCAAAACCACAACGATAGTTTGTCAAGTTGATGCTGTTTTAACCTTCGCAAGGACCGGGCGTAGCCACACTCGGTTCAACTAAAGTTGGAGAAACTGACACCCGCTAGTCACCTGTGTGCAAAGCACGGTGATAAAACCAGTCTCGCGTAAGCGTCACGTAATGTCGGTCCGGCCGCTTCATCCAACAATACCGCCAACCAAAGTATGACATGTTGGTAAGCAAGATGACTTATATCGCCCACAACTCACTTGTGTTCTACTCGTGCATATAACATCAAACCATAAAACCTAGGCTCGGATGCCACTGTTGGGGAACGAGTAATTTCAAAAATTTCCTACGCACACGCAAGATCATGGTGATGCATAGCAACGAGAGGGGAGAGTGTTGTCTACGCACTCGTGAACCAAGCGGAAGCGCTGACACAACATAGAGGAAGTAGTCGACGCCTTCCGGTCCAGCCGATCCAAGCACCGCATTCGGCACCTCCGAGTTCTTGACACACGTACAGCTCGATGACGCACCCGATCTCCGATCCAGCAGAGGCGCTGGGAGGAGTTCCACAAGACGACGGGCGTGGTGACGATCTTGATGTTCTCTGTCGCAGGGCTTCGCCTAAGCACCACTACAATATGACCGAGGTGTAATATCGTGGAGGGGGCACCGCACACGGATAAGGAACGATCTCAATGATCAACTTGTGTGTCCATGGGTGCCCCCGCCTCAGATATAAAGGAGTGGAGGAGGGAGGGCTGCCCTCTACTATGGCGCGCAGGGAGTCCTACTCCCACCGGAGTAGGATTCCCCTTCCTAGTCCGACTAGGAGTCCTTCCATGTATTAGGAGTAGGAGACTAGGAAGGGAAGAGAGAAGGAAGGAAGGAGGGGTGCGGCCCATCCCCTAGTCCACCCGGACTAGGCCATGGGGCGCGCAGCCTGCCCTAGGCAGCCCTCTCTCTCTGCAGGGCCCAATAAGGCCCAATACTTCTCCCGGCGAATTCCGTAACTCTCCCAGACTCCAAAAATACCGAATCACTCGAACCTTTCCGAACTCCGAATATAGTCGTCCAATATATCGATCTTTACGCCTCGACCATTTGAGACTCTCGTCATGTCCCCGATCTCATCCGGACTCAACTCCTTCGTACATCAAAACTCATAAACTCATAATATAACCGCCATCGAAACCTTGCGTGCAGGACCCTACGGTTCGAGAATAATGTAGACATGACCGAGACACGCCTCGGGTCAATAACTAATAGCGGGACCTGGATGCCCATATTGGTTCCTACATATTCTACGAAGATCTTTATCGGTCGGACCGCATAACAACATACGTTGTTCCCTTTGTCATCGGTATGTTACTTGCCCGAGATTCGATCGTCGGTATCCAATACCTAGTTCAATCTCGCACGCAAGTCTCTTTACTTGTTCCAGAATACATCATCTTGCAACTAACTCATTAGTTGTAATGCTTGCAAGGCTTAAGTGATGAGCATTACCGAGAGGGCCCAGAGATACCTCTCCGACATTCGGAGTGACAAATCCTAATCTCGAAATACGCCAACTCAACAAGTACCTTTGGAGACACTGAGAGCACCTTTATAATCACCCGCTTATGTTGTGATGTTTGGTAGCACACAAAGTGTTCCTCCGTAAACGGAGTTGCATAATCTCATAGTCATAGGAACATGTATAAGTCATGAAGGAAGCAATAGCAACATACTAAACGATCGGGTGCTAAGCTAACGGAATGGGTCATGTCAATCAGATCATTCAACTAATGATGTGATCCCGTTAATCAAATAACAACTCTTTGTTCATGGTTAGGAAATATAACCATCTTTAATTAACAAGCTAGTCAAGTAGAGGCATACTAGTGACACTCTGTTTGTCTATATATTCACACATGTATTATGTTTCCGGTTAATACAATTCTAGCATGAATAATAAACATTTATCATGATATAAGGAAATAAATAATAACTTTATTATTGCCTCTAGGGCATATTTCCTTCACTAGGGTTTAGCCTCCTTGATCTCGTGGTAGATCCACTCTTGTACTACCCATATCATCAATATTAATCAAGCAGGACGTAGGGTTTTACCTCCATCAAGAGGGCCCGAACCTGGGTAAAACATCGTGTCCCTTGTCTCCTGTTACCATCCGCCTAGACGCACAGTTCGGGACCCCCTACCCGAGATCCGCCGGTTTTGACACTGACAACGGGATTGATCGAATCCTCGACATCGTGGTTCATCCGATGAGATCATCGTGGAACATGTGGGAGCCAACATGGTTATCCAGATCCCGTTGTTGGTTATTGACTAGAGAACGTCTCGGTCATGTCTGCATGGTTCCCGAACCCGTAGGGTCTACACACTTAAGGTTCGGTGACGCTAGGGTTATAGGGAATAGATATACGTGGTTACCGAATGTTGTTCGGAGTCCCGGATGAGATCCCGGATGTCACGAGGAGTTCCGGAATGGTCCGGAGGTAAAGATTGATATATTGGACGAAGGGTTTTGGAGTCCGGAAGTGTTCCGGAGGTACCGGGTGATGACCAGCATGACCGAAAGGTGTTTCGGGAGCCCCGGCAAGTGTTGGGGGGCTTCATGGTCCAAGGGAAGGGGGCAAACCAGCCCACTAAGGGCCTGTGCGCCCCCCTCACCTATTCCCACGTGACCAGGGGTTTGGGGCACCCCATCTAGGGTTCCCACCTCCTGGCTTGGAGGCCAAGTCACCCAAGGGGGCGATCCCATCTGCCCTGGCCGCCGCCCCCCCCCCCTAGGGGAAACCCTAGGGCGCCTCCCCTCCCTTTTCCCCTATATATAGTGGAGGTTTTGGGGATGCCTAACACACGAGAACATCTCCCTCTTGGCGCAGCCCTACCTCTCTCCCTCCTCGTCTCTCGTAGTGCTTGGCGAAGCCCTGCTGGAGTACCGCGCTCCTCCACCACCACCACGCCATCGTGCTGCTGCTGGACGGAGTCTTCCCCAACCTCTCCCTCTCCCCTTGCTGTATCAAGGCACGGGAGATGTCATCGGGCTGCACGTGTGTTGAACGCAGAGGTGTCGTCCGTTCGGCACTAGGATCATCGGTGATTTGGATCACGATGAGTACGAGTCCATCAACCCCGTTCACTTGAACGCTTCCGCTTAGCGATCTACAAGGGTATGTAGATGCACTCTCCTTCGCTTCGTTGCTAGATTACTCCATAGATTGATCTTGGTGATGCGTAGAAAATTTTGAATTTCTGCTACGTTACCCAACAAGTCAGTCCTTCTAAAGCATTTATCCTCAACTGCTGTTTAATTTGCTCATACTCCCTATCGTTTACTACTATTTAGTTTGCTGTTTCTACCAAAATGCATGTTCGCAAGAACCGTAAGTTCTAAGTTTTATTTGCAAAACCAAATTCCTTATTCATACCATGCACATTACTTAATACTCCCTGAGGGAGTCCTGGACTAGGGGGTGTCCGGATAGCCGGACTATCAATATCCGCCGGACTCCCAGACTACGAGGATAGAAGATTGAAGACTCCGGCTCGTGTCCGGAAGGTACTTTACTTGGCGTGGAAGGCAAGCTTGGCAATACGCATATGTAGATCTCCTACCATTGTAACCGACTCTGTAAACCCTAGCCTCCCGTGTCTATATAAACCGGAGGGCTTTAGTCCGTAGGACACAACATTACATCTCAACAATCATACCATAGGCTAACTTCTAGGGTTTAGCCTCATTGATCTCGTGGTAGATCTACTCTTGTACTACCCATATCATCAATATTAATCAAGCAGGACGAGGGTATTACCTCCATCGAGAGCGCTCAACCTGGGTAAAAACATTGTGTCCTCGTCTCCTGTTACCATCCGCCTAGACGCACAGTTCGGGACCCCCTACCCGAGATCCGCCGGTTTTGACACCGACATTGGTGCTTTCATTGAGAGTTCCTCTGTGTCGTCGCCGATAGAGCGGATGCCTTTACCCGTCTTCAAAGACGGAGTTCTCACCGGAGGGGCCCTGGCCGCCGGTCAGACAATCCGGTGGCGGCTTCCTTATGACCGCCTGTCCGGCCATCGCTTCGGCAACGACTTCTCAAGTCGTCGAAAGCAATCTTCGTGTCAGCCATAAAGCTGCCGAACAGTTAGATCCAATTGAGCTCTTGTCTGTTAACGAGCTCTTGGATCGCATCGCCGCCCTGGGAGTCGCAACAGACTACAATCAGATTGGGCTTAAAACCGATCTGAGAGAGATCAACTCTCCCCAGGTTACCCACCACATCAAAGTGGTAGAAGAACAACTCGGCAATTCGCTGCCACTGTTGCAAACAATCTATGTCCGGACTCCCGAACCCTCCATGTCGGATTCCCGCGGAGGTATGGACTCTGATCGAGCATTGAACCTAAAATCATGCGCCGCCCGACTCATGGGGCTGTTTCAAGAAATCAAGCTTCCAAATCGAAGTCCTCGCCATTGAGCCCAAAGATGGGCAGGATCCGGATTTTATTCCACCCTCCCGCCTGCATATATGCGATTTATCTCTAGTTCGCAAGAGCCCTCGGAAGCAAGACATCATTATCGGGCGATTCTCCCGGTCATGGACAGGATAAAGGACTGCCGAGAGGAGAACGCAATCTCAATATTCTCGCAATAATCGCACGGACAAGGGAATCTCGAACGCCATCGATCGTCGCAAGATTACGCTGCTTTACCGATCCGGCGCCCATAGTGCGAAGTATCTGGCGACGGAAAGTTTCCGGAAACTGAAAATCAATTTTGGGATAATCCGCCCCAAACCCAAATCCATGTAAAAGGGCGCCTCACAATCAGGCCCCGATGCAAAAATCAAAAGCAAAACCCAGAAGGGAAACGGAACCGCATCGAGGGATGGCTCAATGGACCCTCAGAACTTCACAATACGGGGAGCTGTCCCAACGATAGCCTTCGAGCATGTTGATATTACAGCAGTGGCCAAAAGTGGCGAAGAGCTTCGCCCGAGAAACCACTCCAACAATACCAGACGGTGTCAATAGCTTTCGAGACTTTCGTGATCAAATAATATGCGAAAACGAACAATCCGCTAACTCGCCAAGTCTACCAAGTAGCAACAAGAATCCATGGAGCGACACAGCTATCACCTTCAGCTTAGCGACGAGCCCACATCTCGAACTACTAGAGCCCCACCAAGACCGGTACTTAGTCCCATAGTGGACGGCTTTCGATCGACAAAGGTCCTCATGGACGGCGGCAATGACTAAACCTCATTTACGAGGAAACCTGCGGAAAATGGAAATCGATTGAGCCAGATTGAGCGAAGCAAAGACAACCTTCAGAGGAATAATCCCTAGCCGAAGCGCTGCTGCACCGAAAAATCACACTCGATGTGGTGTTCGCCTCCTGACAATTACAGATCCAAGAAGTCACGCCTGTAGCCCCATTCAGCAGCGGCTATCACGCCATATTAGGACGAGAGGCATTCACAATTTTTCAAGCAATACCTCATTACGGGTACATGAAGCTCAAAATGCCCGGCCCAACGGAATAATCACTCTCGCCGCTGATCCGGACACAAAAAGACTACGAAAAATAAGACAACCGCACTAGCCCTCGAGGCACTATCCAAGCCTTAGCGGCAGAGGAACTTATCGCCACGCCCACGGTAGACAGGACGACGTGATACTTGATAAAGATCCAAGTCCACCTCCTTCAAACCAGCAGATGAGATAGTTAAATTTCAGGTCCACCCAACGGACCCAACAAAGACGGCCTCCATCGGGCATAGTTGAACCTCAAGTCGACGCCAAGATCGCGCGAATTCCTTCGGGAAAATTGGGACATCTTCGCCGCACCCTTCGGACATGCCCGAATCCTCGCAGTTGGCGTAACACAGCCTAAACATCCTAAAAGGATTCAAACCAATCAAACAGGCTCTTCGACGATTTTCTCGAGACCAAAAGACAAGCAATGGGAGAAGAGCTAACTGTTATTGGAAGCCGGATTCATCGAGATATCAAACATCCGGATGGCTAGCAAATTTGGTGATGGTACCAAAGAAGGACAAATCTCGGCGCCTCAAGGCCGACTTCAAAGACCTCAATAAGGCTTGCCCAAAGGATCCTTTCCTCCCCCGATCGATCAAATTATCGATGCCACGGCAGGACACGATTCGTTGTGCTTCCCGGATGCATACTCGCTATCATCAAATCAAGATGGCGGAAGCGCACCAAGCCGCAACGGCATTCATCACTCCATACGGACCATTCTCGCTTCAACACGATGCCCTTCGACTCAAAAACGCCGCGCAACATATCGTGGCATGATTCAAACATGTCCGCTACCCAGATAGGCAAAACAATGAGATACGAGACGACGAGTCGCAAAACAAAACACGCCGAAACTTTAGTAGATGATTTGAGGCTCACATTCGACAACCTCGTGAGCATATGACATTGTGAATCCGAGAAATGTGCCATGCGCATCAGCCGAAGCTGCTGGGCTTCATTGTATCCGTAGAGGAATCAAGCAAATCCGCCAAGATCCGAGCTCACACAGCTTGGATATCCCAAAGGACCTCAAGCAAATACAAAATTAACAGATGCGTGGCAGCCTTAAGCCGCTTTATCTCCGCTTAGGAGAAAAGGCGTTGCCTTTATCGCCTCCTAAGGCGCACCAACACTTCGAGTGGACGGATGCGCCATTGCCGGACTCAAGAAATAAAGGCCATATTGGCAACAACCGTCCCGGCTGCGCCCACTCAAGGCGAACCGATGTTGTTATACATCGCCGCAACACATCAAGTTGTGAGCGCTGTCCTCGTCGTTTAACGAGCAAATGTATGGGCATAAATTCTCTTCAAAACCAGTGTATTACGATCCACCGTGTTAATCCCCAGAATCCTGCTACCCGCACTATCAAAAGATAGCATATGCGGTGTTCATGGCGCCCCGAAGCTCCGCACTACTTTCAAGAGTGTTCGATAACAAAGGGCCTCTCAAGTACCACTCAATGACATTATAAATAACCGCGACGCGAACGGGCAGGATTGCAAATGGGCCATTGGGCTCTTGCCATTCGACATAACTTACAAACCTCGACGAGCCATAAAGTCACAAGTTTTGGCTGACTTCGTCGCGAATGGATCAAGTTTAACTACCTAAAGAGTACGGCACATACTCCAATTGACTATGCACTTTGACGGCTCCAAAATGTTGGCCGGATCGGGGTCAAGCGTCAGATCGACGCCCCCACCGGAGATACACCCAAGATGTACTTCAAATAATGTACACGGACTCCAACAATGCAGCCAATACGAGGCCTTGTTACATGGTCTCCGGATGGCGCCTCCATGGGCATTCAACGCCTAGAGGTGCGCGATTCAAACCTCGCAATATCCCAAATAAATGGAGACTTTGACGCCAAGGATCCGAAAATGGCAGCATATCGTAATGCTGTCCCGAAAATGTCACCGGTTTGAAGGACTCAATTCCATCACATAGCCCGAGATAACAACCAAGCGGCCGACATTCTCGCACGATCGGTGCGAAACGTGATGTTGTCCCTCCAAATATCTTCTGGAATGGCTCTTCAAGCCATCCGTATCGTGGGAAGAGGAGTCCGTAGCGACAAACCGAGAGAGCCGCACTAACCGGTGATTCAGCAGACAACATAACACAATCCGCCCACGATATAATGGCAGAATCGCCACAGGATGTAACCTTTCCTAGCCTACTTACTTAGGCAGGAACTTCCCAAGACCAAAATGAGGCCCGCCGATAGTCCGCGATCAAGGCCTATAAGGTTCATGAGGGAGAACTTTATAAGAAAAGTACTACCGAGTCCTTCAAAGGTGTATCTCCGAAGAAGAAGGGCGAAACCTCCTGGCTGAAATCCATGTCGGACTAGGTGGACACCACGCAGCAGCCCGGGCCCTGGTTGGAAAGGCATTCCGTATAGGATTTTATTGGCCGACGGCTCGGGCAGATGCACAGACTTGGTCCAATGATGCTGGCTGCCAGCTCTTCGCTAATCGAGCCATATGCCACCCACCGCCTCAAAACCATACCCATTACCCCGCCGTCATGGTCTGGGGCTTGACATGGTAGGACCCTTAAAGGTGGAACCCACAAGAAAAATACCTGCTGGTCATGGTGGATAAATTCACCAAATGGATAGAGGCCAAACCGTCAAAACGGCAGAGTCCGGACCAGTGATAGACTTTATATCGAGGTGGTACACCGCTACGAGTCCCCATAGCATCATCACCGATAACGGCACGAACTTCACAGCCGATGAGGTCAAGGCATGGTGCAAAAATATGCGCATTAAGCTCGACTATGCGCCGCCTATCACCCTCAAACCAACGGTCAAGTGGAAAGAGCAAATGGTCTAATAATGAGCGGCATTAAACCTGCACTAGTGAGGTCACTCACTAAATCGACACCCAATGGGTCGAGGAGCTCGACCAGACTGGGGCTGCGGACAACGCCTAACCGTATTTCACCGGATTCACACCATTTTTATGGTATACGGCGCAGAGGCGCTTCGCCTCATGACATTATTCATGACTCACCTCGAAAAGCGCATGTATGAGGAAAGAGAAGCCGAGCTCGATCGGCAGGACAGCTTGGACACATTGAGGAAGAACGTGACGTCGCGAAGGCTCGCTCCGATCTTACCAAAGAAGCAGCTCAAGATATCAAAGCAGAAGCACGGGCCAAGACCTATAACATTGGCGAACTAGTTCTACGCTGCCGGACAAGAAAAAGGACAAGCTCAAACCCGATGGGAAGGCCCTTCATTATTGATCAAGTACTAACCGCGGAGTGTACTGTTTACTTAAATGCGCTTGACAACCGACTCGAGCCGAACCCATGGAACGCAGCCCGACTCGCGATTCTATGCCTAGCGCCGACTAAGAGTTCGCCCCTTCCCCGCCCAACCTTTTTTATTTCGCTATCTTCCTTTTCTTTTGTATCCTTTTAAATTAACAAAACCCTCGGGCCCATTTTCGATTTTTGCATACACACGATGTGCCACCGCACTCGTTATTCCCGGGGCTTTTTTACGTAAGCTCAACTATACGGGTTTTATACCCAACACATGTGTCATGCTTCCACATGTACCTTTTACTCACCATTATATGCATCAATATGACTTAAGTTTTGGCCAAGCTGGGTTGCTCGGCTCTGTGCTTACCCCTCACGCTCCCGATTGTTTGGCTAGGTGGTAAAGGAGCACCTCTCACGATTGTTATCGCCGGTCACCGGATGTGTACCTCGACCGGGTGAAGCCGAAGCTAGCGTTTTAAGGGAATATTCGGTCGGTGATTTAAAAGATGACTTTTACCTATTTTTTCCATCTGCCCCGGATGTTTTATCGCTCCATTGGCAGTCCGACATGCACTTCAGGGCATGCCACCCCAAATAAAGGAACCCTTAACGGAACTATTCTCCCGGAAGATGTTTCTTACTAACCATGTAATATAACATAACTAGTTGGGCACTTGCACGATAAAGCACTAATGACCCCTACGCCTAGTCTCCATGCATACCACGGTTATTTATTAACCAAAAGGTATTCGACACACCGGACTCTAGGGTCCCGAGGTCGGCTTAAAAGGTCGGCAACGGCAAACGGTCTACAATCCGCTAGAAGGCATTTCACATGTCATTTTTAAGGATAACATACATTGTCAAGTTTATTGATTGTATTCCTCCTCAATCCCGCCTAACAGTCAGTCTAGCTTACATCCCGCTGGGAAAATTTAGCAGCCGCCCTACCTGGCTGTACACAACTCACAGGATCTCCTTCCCGCCGGGCCCCACCGTCCAACCTCGCTATATGGTTGGGATCCGCCTTCTTGTACCGCTGCCTTCACCATGGCCCAAGCCTCCTCGGCACCTTGACGGCAGGCTCAAACCTTCCATTAAACGGAAGTGCTGCCGCACTCCTTGTAGCTTCTCTGCAGGCTCCCAGAGGCCCTCGGGGGGGGCAAGGGATGGCCATAAAGCCCGTGACGGCGCCACTCATTGCCCGTCGAACTCGCTCGCATAGCCGCAACAGTTCGGAAGTTGATCACCATCGACACGGGCATCTCCTCCGCAGATGGCCCGTGAGTATACCTACAAGACATGTTATGTCAAATCACTTCCTCGCCAACTCTTCTTCCTTAGAGAGTTCGCCAAGCACTTACTATAGATGCCGCGACGAAGTCGTTGATTCTCCATGACGGAGCCGGACAGCTCGGCTCAGGCGCTTTAAGCTCTTCTCCGAGATTGGCATTGGCATCTTGAGTTTGTTCTTTCTCGCTGAACTCGCTCAAGACGCTCGCCGGCCTTTAGTCAGCAGCAGCGCTTGCCTGTCCGGATCTTGTTCGGCGGCACCTGCAGTGTCATTATTAGACTTACGCGCATAACGCACAGCGCTTATATTCATTTATACAAATGTGTCACCAGAGGGGTCTTTCCGCTCCTCCTGCGGCAGCAAGTGCGCCTCAAGTTGGGCCTTGCAATCTTGCAGCCCCGTGACAGCCGGGCGTTCTTCTCGTTAAGAGCCTCGAAGTTTACATGATCCTTAAATCAGTTAACATAACTAATTTAAGTCTCGGGGTTACCGTGTATACAACCATTAAAATTCCTTACCCGTATGTCTTTAACATACCGCCTCGTGGCTCGTAAAACCATTTTGAGCAGCCCGAGATGCGCTGTCCCTCGCGTAAAGGCATCCAATGCCTCGGGAAAAGCACGCTTGAAAAACTGTCCGGCGGCGTTTATGATTCATAGCGCTCTCCACCTCGACTTTGTGGCGGACAGCCTGTCGGTATCCTCCGCTGGAGCAGGTCCGTTCGCGTCTCGCTTGCCTCCCCCCCACCCGGCGCTGGAGCCCGGCTGGTGTTGGTTGGGTCGGCAATTCGCGCCGCAGTCCGCAAGCGCTTTTTCTCCTATAAAATCATGAGCACTTAGATGTTTCTCGAGCGCCGCCCAAAAGATCAAGCACGATCTATACCTCTGCGGTGACGCTTCGCTCAAGACGGCGCCCTTTTCCTCCCGCTAGTTCGGATCGACCTCGGGGGTCGGCCGCCGCAGTTCGCTTCTGCCGTAATGGCGCTTCTGCAAAATACCATCGTCGCGAAGGTCGAAACAGCAAGGATAGGATAACGGTGTCCAGACTTCGGTCGTGGTCACCTGGGATGCCGAACTTAGCCCGGGGTAGTCCGTCGTAATGGCGACCAAAGCATTGTCAATGCTGAGCTGGTGGTACACCCCGTCAATCAGCTCCACCCCGATGTCCGGATCCTCTTCGGAGGCCGGACCCAGGGACCCTTCCGGATCCTCGGGTTGTGGAGCAGGACTCACCATGTCCTCCACAACCGGCGAGACCTCGCTACCAAGACGTGATGTAAGAAGCTTAAACTTCAAAGCACGGTAGAACTTTTCGAGGTGTTCGCTACCCATCCTCCGATTGACCATAGAAAACCCATCCACGTGGTTCGGACGAAGGAAATCCTCCTTCTCCCCTTGTACAGATCGGACAGATCTTCACCAGATCCTCGGTCGAATCCGCCCTTTGCGGCCGTGCCGGTAGCATCGCCCTCCCCGCTGAAATCCCACATGGGTGGCCTCAGACATTGCAGCGGCTGCACCCCGCTGATGCACGCCGCCATGACTCCAAACATGGTCAAGCCGGAATGAGCCATTAATCTTATCCGCCCATCAAGTAATGGACGCCTTGTCTTCCTCCAAACGGGGCTCATGGGCGCCACCGAGGCATTTCTTCAAGGGAGCAGATCAAACTTCGGAGGCCAATCCGGACTGGGTCGGGCAACGGAGCGCCTACTATATAAACCACCCGAGGGCCGCCTTCGGACGCCTCTTGGGGTGCCGGATAGGTATCCGTCCCAGCGATGCGCCATATTTCGGCGCCGCCCACTTGATATATGGACCCTCGGTGAGAACGGGTACGAGGCGTAATAGCCTCTTCCACAATGCGAAATGGGGCTCGATGCCCGTGAATAGCTCGCAAAGAGCTACGTAGTCGCGATGTGTAACACGTAAGCGGGCGTGAGGTGGTGGAGCTGAAGTCCGAGAACTTCAGAGCCCGCGAGGAATGGGTGTATTGGAAACCCGAGCCCCTTATTAGATAAGGACAAAGCACACCCGCCCCCTGCTGGGGCTTGGGGTGTCCTCCGCCTGCTCCTCCTCGATAAGTAACCAGTCCGCTCGGACCGAACCATGAAGGCCGGAGGAAGCCATCCTCTGCTTGGAGCTTTACTAGCTCACAGGCGAATAGAGCACCTCCTCCAATCCCCCGGCAATGGGCTGGGAGCGCGTGAGGAAGAGCCGCGTTGACGATCCATGGTGGAATGGGTTTCAGAGTCAGAGGCGCTTTGATGGGGTATACGCAGGAGGAGGATGGTGCGGCTTGGATCTGGATCCCTGCCCCTTTAATAGGCTGGTGACCCGCACAACCAAGGGATGAAATGTAAAAGACTCCCTGGCTTTTCGCATTCGTGCGACGCGTGGAAGAGGGCCATAATTTGGCATAGAAGCCAAGAAGCACAAGATTCGAGGTAAAGCCGACACCGCTCGCAGAACATGGAATTCAAGGAGAACCCGCCTTGCAACGCCAAGACTACAAGCCCGCTGGACTTATCGCCATTGAAGCCTGGTTCGGGGCTACCGAGGAGTCCTGGACTACGGGTGTCCGAATAGCCGGACTATCAATATCCGCCGGACTCCTGCATCACGAGGATAGAAGATTGAAGACTCGCCGTGTCCCAAGGTACTTTACTTGGCGTGGAAGGCAAGCTTGGCAATACGGATATGTAGATCTCCTACCATTGTAACCGACTCTGTAACCCTAGCCTCTCGGTGTCTATATAAACCAGAGGGCTTTAGTCCGAGGACACAACATTACATCTCAACAATCATACCATAGGCTAGCTTCTAGGGTTTAGCCTCATTGATCTCGTGGTAGATCTACTCTTGTACTACCCATATCATCAATATTAATCAAGCAGACGTAGGGTATTACCTCCATCGAGAGGGCCTCAACTCGGGTAAAACATTGTGTCCTCGCCTCCTGTTACCATCCGCCTAGACGCACAGCCGGGACCCCTACCCGAGATCCGCCGGTTTTGACAATCGACACTCCCTATATGTATGCTTGTTTTTGTGGATCTATAATCCAGTGTGTGGTGAAGCAGCCCACGTTTGCACCTTGTCATCTCATGTTTTATCTTACTGATGTGGCTGATGATATGAGCAACATGCCATGCACATTATCCAAAATAGATACAATGATTTTCTTTGCCCTTCATCTATGCTTGTTATGTTGACATGGTAATCCAGTAGTGTGGTGAAGCTCCCCGCATTATGAACAATGCCAAATTATGCTATTGATATTTTGAACTTACTCCTTATTTTCTAATTTGAAATTAGATGGAATTGACAAAGACAGCTTATCATCTTTGTTTATACACGCAAAACCCGTCATCTCTCTCGCTTTGTTTCAGGTGATATGCCCGATGGCATGCACAAGTCTCGTCAAGGTTGTGAGACAAACCCAACATATATTGCAGCAAAGAAGGCAAAACATCTTGAAGATAGCGAGACAACCCCAAAGTCTTGTCTTGATGCAGTGTTCAAGTTACTTGAGACTAACAGACAGACAAGCTCACAGAATTCATTGTGTGAATCAGTTTGAATTCTTTAGTCCCAAGTTCTAGCAGAAAGGCATTCTACAACTCAACTTCGACTTGAAGTCCTATCTCCAAGAAAGATTGCGGAGAACACCAATGAGAACCTCATCGCTAAACAACTACACCTGGAAGCTATGACCAACATGCTAGGCCGGTCTCACAGCCTTGCTCAGTAGCTTGCGCAGCAGTTCCCCCGCAAGGCTAACCTTTCTTGAACTGTCTTGGAAGTGGTCTCGGTTCAGTATTATTTTGTTATGCTGCAATGGTGCCCAGTTCTTGTATTCTGCTTCTTCGTTGCGCTTTATGATCACTAGTGGCAAACTTCGATGCCCAGTGGATGTAATATACCTTAAATCCTTTATTGTATAGTGTAGGTTTATTCTTAGTTACTATGTCGTAATTTCTTTATTGTATAGAGTAGGTTTGTTTTTAATTCCTACTAGTTACTGCCATCATTCGCTATCTGGAAAAAAATCAGATGTAGTCCACCAGGCCGAAACATTCGACTCTAATGGGCCTGGTTTTTAGCGGGCCACAATTGGGTCGGCCTGCGTCTTTCTTGGGCCTGAATGATTGGGGCCTTCACACATTGCGCCAGGCCCAAACTTACACCGGCCTATATTTTAGTTGGGTCTTTTGTCGACCCGGCACTTAGTTTGGCCCAGGTAGCGTTGGGCCATTAACAGGCTGAATATTGTACTGGCCTGTTACGGCCGAGATGAAACCACAGGCCTTTAGCAGGCCAAAATGCATGTTGGGCCTCAATTTTCACTAGTCGTCGACGGGCCTTCTGTAGGCCGAAATGTAGACCGGGCCTTTTTGGGCCCAGTTAGTTCACGAGCCTTTACCAGGCCGAAACATGTCTCGGGCCTTAGTTGGCCCACTGATATCATGGGCCTTTAATAGGCCGAAAGCTTAGTATAGGCATCAACGGGCCGAATGACGCAACAGGCCTTTAACAGGCCCAAAGTCACGCTGGGCTTAACTGTTGCCACCTTTAGCACGGGCCATTAGTGGGCCCGATGTCCTGTCGGGCCATATATGGCCCATGGGCAGCACGGGCCATTCCCAGGCCGAAAGTCACACCGGGCTGAAATGGGCCCATGTCTACATCAGGCCTCTAACAGGCCGAAAGTCACTGGGCTGTAGTTGGACCCAAATATCCGGCGAACAATTAACGGGCCAGATCTGGCTTTGGTCCGCAAATGGGCCCAAATATTGGGCGAACAATTAACGGGTCGGATCTGGCTTCGGGCTGTAAATGGGCCCAAATATTAGGCGAACAATTAACGGGCCGATCTGGCTTCGGGCCGTAAATGGGCCTTTATTAAGCAGTGTCGTTATTGGGTTGGCCCACTAGTACCGACATACTATGGGCCTTTGATCGGGCCGCCTTTTTAACCTATATGGGCCTCTGTTGGGCCCAGCCACGTGTCGACGTATCATAGGCATGTCTCCTCCAATGGACGGGAGACATCTGGCCCACTGACGAGCTGACAGGTGTTCCCTTCGGCCAATCAGAATTTTACACGTGGAAATTTCCCATTGGTCCGGGCTGTTAACGGGTTATTGGATCCAAAATCCGACCCGATGGCTTAACGGCGTTCTGTTACGGTGGATGCCACGTGTCGGTCACCCTTGACGAAAGCACTTCTGTGACGCGCGATTTATCATCATGGAAGTAGACACTTCCGTGATTATAATTTTGGTGATGTCATGGAACACTTCTACGACAGCACAGGTATGACTATCTTGATTCTGTCATAAAATCGTCATGGATGTACATGCATGACAAAAAACATGACCTACTGTGACAAACACATATCATCACGGAAGTGTATTTTTTTTGTAGTGGTGAGACCAATCATACCAAACCGGTGGGATCGAAGTGCGATGGCTAGGGCAAGAACTCATTCCAAAAATTCCGATTGGTTCATCTCGGTGATTCCGAAGTGAAACAACTTCATTACAAAAACTTGGTCAGACCATCTCGGTGAGACCGAGATCCATTTCGGTTGCACCAAAGTATTAGTGTTTGGCATGTGATAGTGCATATGGTAATCTCGCTGGTCCGGATAGGAGTGTTTCGGTGGGATCAAGATCAACTTTAGGGTTTTGGATAGGATGGAAGTGGAGAATTATTTGAGGGTTTTGATCAATATCATTAAGCACTTGAGCAATTGAGTCATGACCAAAACCTCATCCCCTTTTAATAGTATTGGCTTTTCCTATGGACTCAATGTGATCTTGGATCACTTAACCAAAAATGTAGATCCTTTAAGCTTTGCCAAACTTTGTCCTCTATATGTTGAGGGGTCCACATCCACTAGTCTTCTTCTCTAAAATCTATTATCAATGTGCATTACATCAATGCCATATATGTTGTGATTAATTACCAAAACCAACCGGGGATTAGTTGCACTTTCATCATGTGATGTTCCCTTTGCTTCGCGATACTTCACAAAACCCAGGGTGCACCGATATCCTCCTGAGTCGTCATATGCTCACTATACTGATATCCTCGTTGCCGGTTTTGTTCTTCTTTCTCGTTGTCGTGTTCTAGCATCGCCTTGACGTAATCACCTGTGTCTAGCTAGACGATGATGGATGACATCACACTGAGAGGTCCCTAAGAATATCTCTCCACTGTCGGAGGAGCAAATCCCACTCTCGAGCTATCTAGTCACTTGTCAAACTTTCCGATGAACCTGTAAGTTGTCGTTATGACCATCATGTTACAGGTGACGTTTGAGCAACCCCAAAGCCCATCGTACGGTAAGAAGTGACTACGATACTCTCATGGTCTAAGGAGCAAAATCACATGTTAACACTCTGTGTTATTACAATTGATTACAGACTATATTATCTCAATTCATAACAAACAAGTTTGGATCGATTCAATATGACCAATCTTCCAACGTCATAATCTCCATGTTGCTTTAGGACTATCGTTACACTTAACGGTATCCTAAGATCCAGAAAACATGATCACCAACAACACTTGAGCTAGTCTTAGAGGCGAGACTAGGAACCTTTAGTTTATCTGTTTATCATTTCACACATGCATATGAGTTTTCTATTGAATCCCATATTCCAGGATCGTAACAGTTACAGCATGAGATATAAACAGTTAATTATGAATATTGAAATATAATAATACAATATTATTGCCTCTAGGGAATATTTCCAACAGGCATGGTCCTCAGGGATAGCTTGGGCACTATCATTTTTTTTATCTTGTAGGGACCTCTTCTCGTGCAGCTATGTTTTAGAGGTCGAGTTGTGCGCTTGCATCGAAGGAATGTCCATTGCCACTAAAGAACTGGTCTTTCTATTTGTTTGGAGACGGAATCACTATCTGCGGTGAACATGGTAAATGAGAAGGGCACTAACAAATCATCATGTGCATCCTTAGTTGGTGAGATCAAGAACTTGATGTCTCTCCGTACCACTTTGTATTACTCACATGCATCAATCGTAGCCAGGATTGTGTGAGTGATTTTTTGGCTAGTTTTGCTAGAACTGAAAGTGGAACTATTGTTTAGTTGGGCTCCGGACCACCAAAGGTAGTTGATCTATGTAATAAAGATTGTAGTATGGATTCTATGAGTAATACAAGTTTTAACCGCAAAAAAAGCAGTCGGCAGACAAACACTACAACTGACAACATCAAACATCCATATAAATGCACATAGCGCGCTTAAACCTGCTAGAACCCACCACAGACAAAAAGAATATAACTTCTCAGGGAAGGTGGGAGTTCAGCAAGAGAACACGGCCTACTTAGTACAAGACATGGCTTCACGAGTTGTGAGATTGAGTTTATCATCGTCATCGGATGGGATCATGCTTCCTGAGGTGATAATTTTACATATGCCACTGGCACTATGTGTGCTTCAAGCACGAGTTGTTTTTGGCTATTTAATTAAGACTCTAAAATAAATTACAACAATGTAGAAATTAGGCATTGATTGTAGTGGTAATTTTACGCGTGCCATCTTCACTAAATGTTCTTTGAACATGAATTGTTTAGGGCTCTTTGATTTGCATGACCCCAAACAAACCAGAATAATGTAGAAACCCGTTGTGGTACAATGAATTTTACCAAACTTGAAGTCAGCCATCAATATCTCCCTCTTTTGCATCTTCTTCTGGTGAAAAAAAACCCGCAAAAGATCAAAGTTAAACTAGCTAGACTAATCTCATCGCTTTTGAAGAGCCCCTTGAATTCATAGGTCGGAAATTTAGTTGAACATACTATTGTCGAGAACATGCCCCTTGTAATATAGAACCGCTATCCATCGCTCAACTATCACAGAAGAGGTTTATGAGCACAAAGGAACCAACATGGGGCTAGCATTGCACCGTCATGACAAGCCAAATCAAAGCACCGCATGCCAAAGCTCTTGATTTATAGTGGACGATCGGTGGGACTGAAGCATCATAGGCTCGCAGCCACAACGCCGTGACGGTTACACCGGGCGCGAAGATAGAGTGTAGGACTTTTTAATTCGCACACGCAAGGTCACCATCAACAACACACAACCCCAACATTAAAGAAAATTAAACCGCGCAACGGAAATAGATCAGGGTTCTTGTATTGTCGAGATCGGCCATTGAAGACGAGGGAAACCGATGGAAAACTTCAATGAGATCAGACAAAATGGAGATGACTTCCTTACCAACTAGACATGCAAGTATACCAGGGGAGAGTCAATCCTAAAAATCAAACACGTTCTATCGAAAGTCATAAAAATAGTCATCAGATTTTTTTTTAGAAAAGCTTCAAATTATTTCAAAAAGAAAAGTGACCCTCGGTCTGAAAATTCCTGCCATTCCGAATATGCCTGAATATTGTTCCCCGTTGTTTATGAGGAAGAGGAGAAGGCATTGGCCACAGATCCGGGAAGTGAATGATTGCTTGAAAGCGTTTTTTCCCCCTTCTTCTTCCTTTTTTTTTTTTTTTTGAGAATCAACTTGAAAGGGGTAGGTGTGCCATGAGACGAGGAAAGCGATGTTGGATTTGGTAGTGCCGTGCGCGCAGCCATCAGCCGGGGGAGATAAAGAACGGCTTGGCCAGAGGAGACTTCCGCTTCAGTTATCCTTTTTTTCTTCAGCAGAAGGAATGGAATTGAGAACAAACACAAAACACACGTGTGGTTTTCCAGTCCAACTAGTACTACTCACTTAACAAGACTAACGTATTGGATGACAGCATAGCCGGCTGTCAATGGCATGCACGGAACGAACTCTCTGAAAGAAACAAACACGAGTCGGCACGTCTTGAACCCATGGCACACTATTACCTCCATCCCAAAAAAGCTTGTCTTTTGATTTATCTAGAGATACAAATGAATTTAACACTAAAACGTGTCTAGATATATCCGTATCTAGATAAATCTAAGACAAACTTTTTGGACGGAGGGAGTAATGAGGAGTATAACTTTAACCTGAACATGCTCCCAAACACTGAATTATTTCCAGGAAATCAGGTCCCTTCCATCATCGCACGAGATGGATTTATTCCGAATACAAGCCGTTCATCAGGGAAAGATGAAAAGGGGGTCGGTACAAACAGGGGTTTGTTCCAGCTCCCTGGAGATGCGAGAAAAATCAAAAGCTGTAAAAGCTCCCCACAACTGAAAAAAAGAAAGACGGCAAGCCACAACACAGTGTTCCGAGCTCAAAATTATTCGCAGCCGCAAGACCAGAAATTAGTCTTCCCTCGTCAGGTGGCTTGTAGAATTGAGGACTGGATTTTGTATGGGGATACAATCTGAAGACCCTGTCCACCTTGTCCAGCGTCCACCCAAGTTATATATGATATCAGTATCAATATAACAACTCCTCGAACACAGGGTCCACGCTGCGCTGCCACTTCGTCTCGTATAGATTCAGAAGCTTCTCGGCAGGTGTCACTCCTGCAAAAGAGTAGGTCAAGAATTATCGTCTGGAGAAGGCGCAGTTCACAGCCGACCGTGGCAAGCTAGTATTTATCTTGATCAAGTGAATAAAAGTGTTCTGAAAACGGCACCTGTTCTAACAACTTCGTCGACCTCTCTCAGGAAACCGACCTCCTTGTATCCTCTTCTTTCTAATCCATTCTGCACCACCACAACAGGATTGTTATCACCAGCAGTATGTTTTTGGGCTTAGGGGCAAGGATTAGTAGCCAAAAAATAGAAAGCTACTTACCTTAGCTAACTGGAGAACATCTTCAGCTAAATCTCTTACATACCCATCCCGGAATGGCGTCTTCAAACCAGTTACTGGGACCTGATCAAATAAAACACAAAATCACTCACAATTCAAGTCGAAATTTATTCCTATCAAATCTGCCATTACAAATTCTAGTCTTCTAATTGGTGTTTCCTAACGACAACATTTCTACTCCCTCCGTCCGGAAATACTTGTCATCAAAATGAATAAAAGGGGATGTATCTAGATGTATATTAGTTTTAGATACATCCCTTTTTATCCATTTTGATGACAAGTATTTTCGGACGGAAGGAGTACCACTACTAAGGACAAAGAGCAGAAATATCTTGAGATACCTTCCGTCTCAACATCTCTCTTTCTTCCTTTGTCCAGTCAGCAGTCATGTCAATAATGCTCTGTAGTGATTCGTCGTCATACAACAACCCAACCTGCAGAGAAGGACAAATCAGATGCCAAGCTGATTCTGAGTTTTGCGTCGACGTGGAAGTTACTCATTCCATTTCAAAATATACGGCGTATTTTGACCATAATCTCATATAATATTTAGTTGTGGTTACAAGATCAGTAATAAGATGCGCTTTTGAATATGATGGATCCAATCATGTGTTTTAGTGTATGTAACATAAACCACATATCATTAAAACAAATTGTTGGTCAAAGCACGAATTTGGACTGTCAAAATATGCCTTATAATTTGAAGGAGGGAGTACTAATTAGTACAGTAGCAATGAACATACTGCCCATGTCTCTGCTGTAAATGAGACGGTGTAGATATACAAAACAAATGCAGGAAGAGTCAGCAAACAAACCCAAAATGCAGGCAAAGCACACAATCTCCTCCAAGGTCCACCATCAGCACCTCTCATCTCCATGTATCTCTTCAACCTAACCTGCAAGGAGAATAAAAAAGAGCAACTGATTGTTGAACTGAAATAACACCAATTAATATGTCACCATGCTAACCAAATCAAAGGTAAACCTCAGGAAAAATTGTTGTTAGATGGTTCTCCCAATCGTTCAAAGTGGGCAACTCCCCTGGAACCTGTGGGAGCTTTCCTGCCATAAAATCCTGCAAAATACACACAAGCCAAATAAGAGTTCTATAAATTTCCAACATTTAAAGTCATGTAGCCAAAAGCTTCAAAATAAGATACTCCCTCCGATCCAAAAAAAGTGTCGCAACTTTGAACTAAGGTTAGTTCCAAGCTGCGACACTTATTTTAGATATGAGGGAGTAACATTTTACAAAGTTTACAGCATATAACTCAGAAGTACTAAGATATTAGAGACAGGAAGAGACCCGAAATGACATTCCAGTACAGTCAATGTAAGTCTTGTTCCGGTATACAAAATACATTGGGACGTCCAATGCATAGTCCACATATTGCTCAAATCTGCAACCAAGAACAAATTATAATCAGAACTCATTTAAACTGAAAGCCTCATTTTATGTAGGAATTGATGTTGACCAAAATGACGCCAGCAATCAAATAGCTGGCATTCTGGATGGCAAAGGAGAAGTTTGTATTAATGCATACCCGAATGAGTCATCAAAAACAAAAGGAAGCATCCCCGAGCGGTTGTTATCAGTATCAGTCCAGATATGGCTGCAGATGATTGATGATAATGATGTTAGCAGCTCCATACAACGAAAAAGCACATTAAGTTCTGAAAGCAATGAAGTAAACACCTTCTTAAACTGAGAAACCCATTTGGTTTCCCTTCTTTGAAGGGAGAATTTGCAAATATTGCTGTCGCGATCTGTTAAACGAACAATTCAGGTTAGTGCAAGAGCAGTAAAGTAAACTATCGGGAAAAATGGAAGATAATACAGATACCCACAGGCTGCAATGCAAGGCTAGCACGGAATTTTCTTATCATATCTTGCTCTGAACTGAAATCAAGATTAACCTGCATGCCAGAATAGTGAACTCTTAATCGAAATTGTGTAGTTAACAAATGAATATTGTATACTAGTCTGTTTGACATCAAATGAACTGAAGGGCAGCGAGTTGGCAAAACAGCCCGTGAACACAAAACAAAAAAATGACAGTTACCTGTACAGTGCACGTGCGGAACATCATATCAAGGCCAAGAGTACCAACTTTAGGCATGTAATTCCTCATAATTTCATATCTTCCCTACAAAGTAACAAATTGTACGATCAGACTTTACAGGAACCAGTAACAGTATAATTATGTTGCGTACGGCAAATGTATGCATAAATTGCAAGTGAGGCTATGCATGAAAGAAGACTACAGTGTGTTTTATCAACAATTTGTGCTAACTGCCAAGTGCTCGATACAGTTGAAGTGGAGGATCTCACTTAATGGTGTACCAAGCAAGAATAGGTGCATCAAAAGCCAGCATTCCCATAAGCCACGTGGAACTATGTTGTACTAATGCTGCAAACCATAAGTATGGTCTTGGATTTGCAACTTCATTTCTCGGAAATTAACTAGACTGGGATATAAATAAAAAAGTAAAAAAGGTCTTTTAACAGTCTAGCAACAGCACAAACTTCAAAACCTACATCTATGAGGTTTAAGGACAGAATTACCTTGGGCATTATTGGTATATCAGCCAGGGCCCATTTTGGCTGAAAACCCATTCCAAGAAATCCTACTCCCAATTCCTCTCCAACTGCTTTGACCTACAAAACCGGCAGAAGTTGAAATCATAGCATAGAACAGTATAGGCCCTTTCCACAAAAAATACATACATCATAGTACAACTAACTTTCAGCAAGTAAAACCTCGAAGATGAATGTGCAAACAGAACCATGAAACAGTTCAATTTGTTTTTCATGAACCCAGCCAGTCTGATGGAAACTAACTCCATGCCCAGCAAGGTTTGGAGGTCTTACAGATGCATGCATAAGATGGTACAAATTCCCAGAAGAAACTTGGAGATATTGGTGGTTGTTTAGTTCTCAAATAATTGACACGGTTGGTTGGGATGCAAATATACATTTGGTGGCATGGACTTTGTACAATTTTTGGGATATGAAATAGGATAATCTACAATTTTTGGGATATGAAATAGGATAATTTAATTAAAAAGAATTTTCTGGTGGGAACTAAATATGACATTATGATGTCACAGGTGAAAATCCCACAATGTTACTTTTCATAAATTTCTGTAAAAGGTGAATACTTATACATGTAACAGTTTGCTCACTAATAGATATTTACCTGATAAAGATGTGAATTGACCTCCGCACAAGTTTGATGTAATGTTTCGAGGGGAGCGCCACTAAGTTCAAACTGGCCACCAGGTTCTAGTGAAATGTTTTGCTTTCCCTGCATCCATATAAATAAGTTGTCACAGAATTCCCTATTGATTCAGTGAAAACCATATATATATATATATATATATCTATTTCTTTCCAGGCATAGTACCTGCTTGAGACCAATAACATGGTTTTCTTCCATTATCTTGTCCCATTCAAATCTCTCAGACAGCCCATTGAGTATAGCACTGATCTGATCATACGTTATAGGGCGCAATGTTTCGACATCAAAACCAAACTTCTCATGTTCTGTGCCAATTCTGCATAACAAGAAATTTACTCACGGAATGGACCAAATAACTAACCGAAATACTCAGTAGGAATTATACAGGAATAGAACTTCAAGAAAAACAAAAATATATTGTCAAATCTGAAATAATTTGAACAGAGGCACCATAACGATCTTCATCTCCAATAAATTATACTGATTGACAAAAGTGAGTGCACTCATTACATTAACAAGATGTATCTATATCTATACCTACTAATAATGGGAGGCCATATTCTTGGTTTGGTTTCGCTTTATTTTGTCCTGTTTTGAGTACTTTTATTACGTACACTATTTTTTGGTTTTGTCCGTTTAACGAACATGTGTGCAAACGAAAGGAAACCGGAACATACATGTAAAGGAAACGAAAAAATACACGCAACGGGAGGGACTCGAACTAGAGCCCTCGAGGCAAAAACTAGCTCCATTAACCAACCAAACTAGCTTGACTTACGTCAAAAGTAGCAAGTTCGGCTTATTTATACACTATTTGTCGGAGTTGGCACCAGCCCTCGCACGACCAGCGAACTAGAGGCCAAAAAGGATATCGTTCGCGTCGGGTGCGCCTCACCCCTGTGTGGGCCTCAGCCCATCAATGGCAATAAAAATAACGGCTTGTTTGAGGGATCAAAAAATAGATTCAGTTTTCTAATAAAATAGTACCTGTACCGCCTTGATTTCTTATACCCCACCTTATCAATTTATATACGTTTGTGATTTGAAATCGGTAAGCCACCATGACAATCAATAAGCGGGTAATAGTGGGTCTTGTCTCATCACAAATACGAGCAGAAGCAAATTAATTGCTTTGCATGGGGCCAATAGGTGTGAGAGAGAACCGACTTAATGATCAAGATAACGAAGAATGAGGAATTAAAGAGAACCCAGGTAAACATAAAGATAATGAGGACACGACGCCCCAATGCCGCAAGACAAGTAGGTATAAAACTTGTGATCTCTCTTAAAAAAGATACCACGATCTCCGATCTCTCTTAGAAAAGATACCACGATCTCCGGATGAGGATGAACCAGCAGAACCTCCTCGCATACGAGGACGACGATGACTCATCGAGGCGCTACGACGGTCCCCGGTCTCACCAAAGGCGATGTTAAGGCTGGTTGCATGATTAATTAATGCCTGATTGGTACAAATTTCTTCTCTAGACCATGGTGTGCCTTTGTTTTGGTGGGTGTGACAACTAAAGTTTTCTTAATAGCTAGCCACAAAGCGTTATGCTTGTACATATATTTTTTTCTAAATTTAAGTACATGTTCTCTCCCGTTGCAACGCACAGGCATTTGTGCTAGTTAAGTATAGCATATCTAAGATTAGAGACTTTTTGTGTCATTTAGGACAATCATTTGTAAGCTTACTTTTCCCACATGTAGCATATTAACAAGTACCATATCAAGCTTTTGTTGCTCTATGTACAAATTGCAATTTTACTATATCCAGCATTATATGAGTGCACGAGCTGCGCCATTCGCCAACAAGTTTAACACAATGTATCCCCAATTCAGTTCCTAGTATGCTAACCAGTACCATGTGACCCCTTCGTTGAAGAAGGGCAGAGCTTCATTTGCTAACTAGGCAAAGCAACGGTCACTTCGACGTATCCGCCCTCTTATTCCTACAAGCGCAAACTACTAGCAAGCGTCACACAGTCCGTCACTGCAAGGCACTGATTCATGTGAAAAAACTCCACCACTCTAGGGGCGACTGAACAGTGGATACAAAATGCCCAATTGCAGAGCTAAACAGTAAGCTGGGCAGTAAGGATGGGCCGTTCCAGCCATAGAACTACGTTCCGCTTCCAACAGTAAGTAGCAAGTAGGGAAGTAGCACCATATGTGGAAGCTTCTCACCTCCAGTCCTCCTTGGGCTTGCAGCCGGACGCGAGGTAGGCGACGAGGTCCTCCTTGGTGAGCGGCTCCGTCAGCTTGGCCGCCTCCTCCGTGGGGGGGCTGGCCGCCACGGCCCCGCCGCGCCGCCTCCCCCTCCGCCCCGCCGCGGGGAGCCCGACCACCGCGAACCCCTGCCGCCCCTTCCTGCTCCCGCCCGCCGCGCCGCCGTCCGGCTGGACCACCCGCGCCACCGCCAGGCGCGACGCGACCGCCATCACGCCCAACCCGCCGAACAAAAACCTGAGGCACGCAAAAAAATCCGCAAAACCAACAAAAGTTCAGCGCGAATTGCGGAATCCGACACGATGTCGCCATCGAACCCCTCGCCCAACCCACCTCGCCGTGCCCACCCAGCGAGAACCGGTCTGATTCCGTCTATTTGCTGGTGAGATTCGCCGCCGAGAGGAGACGGGGACGGGGACGCGCGCGCCGCCGTCCGCCGCTGCTGCTTCTTCAGAGTCCGGAACGGAGGGGAGTGTGGGGGGTGGGATAGGGGCGGCGTCGGCGCGGTTATAAAGCGGTGGGGGGCGGGGCCCGCGCGTCAGCGGCCGCGTCAGCAGCGACGACGCATTGAAGTGCGCGATGCTGCTGCTGCGGCTGCGCGCGTCATCCAATCCGCTCCGCCCTCCGCGGGTGCAGCCGGTGAGTGAGCTGGGGCCCGGGGCTGCGGGGTGATTTGGACTAATCCTTCCCCCTCTTTCCTTTTTAATCTTTCCTCGGTGGTGGTGGTGGGGGCGCTGGCCTAATGATTACGGCTTGTTAATTGCTGGAATTAAGCTTCGCCGATGGTTCTCGTACGATCACCACCGGTCCATGACGTCGGCGATGAGGTGGGGCGCTCGGTGGCACGGCGGCGCCAGGATTTTTCATGCATGGCGACGGTGTTTTGCACGCTGGTTCCTCATGGTGCCTCGGCTCTCAAAGCGACGTCCAGAGCACGCGTTTCACCCTCGGGCTGCCGTTCAAGACAAGATGAAAACGGAACAAAAATGTCGAGAGAAGATGTCAGGTGCTACTATGTCATGTCATGGTAGTACATCTGGATGATCATGGATCGGAATGAACCTCGCCCGTCTTCAAGGGCAGGTTCGCCCTGCATGATCGTGGCTTTCCCGACTGTACCCTTGCGAGCATCACTCCACGTGCACTTATACTACTATTGGTGTTTTCTTTTTAACTTTGGGCGACTTTACTCGATTAATTTTTATTGCGTCTCTTTGAGCAGGAACTTTACTCATGGTCTTTTACAATGGTATAACAAGGAAGTCGGGAGCTGATCATGCCAGAACTTCATAGTTTTGTTCATAAAGCAAATGTCGAGCTAGCTCATGCGCAACGCCATTCGCTCACGACCAGTCGACCGCAATGCTCGATCATCGCCCTGCCAAAGGAACTCAACAGCTCTCGGCAATAATCGGCTATCACTGCTCCCAAAGCTCTATATTCTGGACGATTCGTCACAGCCTAAACTATTTCCTTAGTCACTTTATACCATCATGTATGGACACCTGAATCATAAAGCTTTGTCAAATTCTACTTCTCCCTATATGATCTTTGACGTTGAAAAGACGGTTTTGATGATTTATAGATCGCTTTCTATTTTGTCAACTCTTATGGAGCATATATCACCAAACCCTAAAACTTTAGGGCTTTGTGTGACGAAAAAAAACCTAACGTGGAGAGGCATAGGAGGGAGTAGGCATGGCGGTGGGGCAGCATCGATATGGTTATTAAGTGGTGGTTGCAGGCCCAAGTGCCAACGCCATGTACGGAAGAATGCCGACATCACAGTTCCGACAGTTACCGACGTCTAGAATGATGACATCACAGTTCCGGCAGTTACCGACGCCTAGAATGATGACATCACAGTTGCGTCAGTTACCAACGTCTAGAATGACGACATCACAGTTGCGTCAGTTACCGACGTCTAGAATGACAGACATCACAGTTGCGTCAGCTACCGACATCTAGAATGACGACATCACAGTTGTGTCAGTATCGACATCTTGAAGTGTGTTGTGTTTTCTGTCGATGTTGCTCCCGTCATTAAATCCGCTTCGCCATCGCAGTTGTCGGGGAGTAGAGAGGGTGTACCATGATCTGACTCATGATAATATTTTTAAAAGGTTTATTACATGTATCTCCTTTTTCCTTTTTTTAATTATCCTTTATGAGTAAGTGTGGTTAGTGTCACTAATGATTATGTCTTGTTAATTGCAAAAAAATCAAGCCACTTCGATAGCTATGTACACCCACAGTATGTCATGATCGTGCGCAATGAGGTCGCGAAACCACCAGAGCTTGGGTGACGTATTATGGAAAGTTTACTTTCTGCCACAAAAACAAAGAAAAATCCTAGGTTTTGGAGACTTCGGTTTCCTGAAAACGACATATAGAATCGCATGTTTTCAAAGAAAAAGGCAGTTTTTCTTTCCTCAGGATGACCTTATTTCGGGGCTCCATTGCAGTGCTGGGTGAAGGCGAAGAGAGAGGAGAAAAAAAGCAACAAAACCAGAATAAAAAGGAGCAACAAAGTAGATTTTGCAGCAGACGCAGCGGTTGGAGAGAAGCACATTGGCATGACCAAGTATGGGAGTGAACCCACCCCATTTTCACGGGCAGGTTCAGTCACTGGTGGTGCCTGGTTGATCGGTCCTTTGGTACCGTACTACCAGAGCATCGAAGCATGTGGCTTATGGTACTTGTTTAATTAGCTTTCTTCCCTCTGTTTCTTTCTCCTTCTCGCTGGATGGTCTACGTGCAAAAACAATTGTACTCCATAGACAATAGCCCTGCCACGTGCGAAGACTGCCCGATATAATCGGGGGGTTCACAGGGGAGCTCCTGTTTTTTAAAACACATGTAGTAACTTTATTCATAAAAAAAATGAGACCAACCAAGGGCTAACCCTCGTTGGCTTTTCTTTATAGGAGAAACTCCATGAGCATCACGCGTCCGTGCCGGGACTTGAACTCGGGTGGGCTGGCAGCAACCTCAGCTGCCCAGCCAATGGGTCGACGCCCCGTCCTCTAGTAACTTTAGTCTAAATGACCGCGGGCACCCGTTCCCCGTGCAAGCGGCTAATCGGCAGATGATGATGAGTCCGCCAAGTATGAATAAAGTTATAAGTATTACTCCCTCCGTTCCTAAATAATTGTCTTTCTAGAGATTTCAACAAGTGACTACATACGGAGCAAAATGAGTGAATCTACGCTTAAAACATGTCTACATACATTCGTATGTTGTAGTCCATTTGAGATGGCTAGAAAGACAATTATTTGGGAACGGAGGGAGTATAACTTTATTCATACTTATAACAATTGCAGGCACACTGATTGGGACCTAACATCCAAAAAAATACAAAGAATTACAATGAAATTTGTTGAAAACACCTTTTTCACGGCGTCAATCTCTGCTCGAAGAAATACTCCAAAGACCTCGGTAAAGAGGCTACAATCGGACTGAAGCAACGATGTTGTCACTTCTTCACCCGCACGAACATTACTAATGGTTTTTGAAGGCGCCTTGAGTCGCCCATCCAAAAAGATGGGAAGTCTTGATCGCTTCAGCTAGGGATGATCCCCTAGAAGTGCAGACCGTCGAATCACTATACCTTCATCATGGTGTTGATGAAAGATTTCACCTTCACAAAAAATCAGACCAACAAAAAAAAAACTTGACACAGCAACATAAACTCATCAGATCTGAATAATCGGATTTGCGAGGATAGGAAACTCTCTATTCTCATGGCACCACTAAAAGAACGAGAGAAAATTTATTCTCACAAAGTTATAATGCTTAAGGCGCCGAACAGGTAGCTGACGCCCACACGTTGCACCTCAAGGGCCGGCCCACCACGCGTAGTAGAAGGAAAAATGTCTCACAAAAAAAAACAAGCAAAAGAATACAGGTACGACAACTTGATCTCACACCTTGCCGCCGCAAACAGAGGAACTGCTTTGCTAACCACTAGAGCCGGTAAGCGCCACTCGCTATAAGGAACGCAAAATATTTAAGAACCAATGTATCCGCGCTATTTATTAGATTTTTGAATTATTCGGAAACAATTTGGAAAAGTTGATCTTTTGATGGAAAAGAGTTCGCCAAATTTTGAAAAAAGTTTAGAATTATAAAAAACAGTTCACTGATGTTTAAAAAAAGTTCATCATTTTTTAAAAAGTTCAAATTTGAAAGAAGTTTAGAATTATAAAAAACAGTTCATTGATGTTTAAAAAAAGTTCATCAATTTTTAAAAAGTTCAAATTTGAAAGAGACGTTCATAGAATTGGAAAAAGTTCATCAAATTCAAAAAAAGTTTATCCATCTTTTTTTAAAAAGTCATCAAATTGAAAAAAAATCATCAATTTTGGGAAAAAATCATCGTATTTGAAAAATGTTTCATCAATTTTGAAAAAATTCGTTTCAATTTAGCAAGAAAAAATAAAAATAACAAAAACCAAACAAAAAGAACAAGTAAAAAAGAGAAAAAGGAAAAAAGAAAAACAGATGTGAAGAAAAGAGTAAAGAAGATATGATTGAGCAAATGAGGTGAGGCCGATGGGGTGGCTAGCGCAGTGACTGAACTACCGGGAGGTCTTACATTCGCATACCATCGGCCGCACTTGCTATTTCCTATTTTCTTTTTTGAGAACTTGCTAATTTCTTTCTTACACAAACAGAATGAAAAGGGGAAATGGGTCGAGCTCACGGGAGCAACTAGTTGATGAAGGAGCTCTAGACGCTCCCTTAGGAATTCTTTTTATTATTTTACAAGTGTTTTTTAATTTTTAAACGTTTTCTTTTCAGTTTTTTTTTTTGACTTTTTGGTCTTTCACCTGTCTTACTTAGCATTTGAAGCCAATTTTTTTTGAAACAATATCCTTTTTCAAAAAACCACATTTTTAAATTCCGCGAGAGGCACGATTTTACTTTTGCGAGAGGCATGGTCGTGCCTCTCGAAAAAGAAAAAAAACATCGAGGGAGGATGGCATTTGGAAAACGTGAAGTGTGTATAAAATGTTGAACATGTATTTCAAAATGTTAATCAAGCATTTGGAAAACGTGAAGTGTGTATAAAAAATGTTGAGCATGTATTGAAAACTGATGAATTTTTTTGACCATGTATATAAATATATTAATCAAGCATTGGAAAAAATAATGAACAAGTATGTGAAAATGTTAATCAAGCATTTGAAAAATGTTAACTATGTATAAAAATGTTGACTATATATTCAAAATATGTTAATCTTGTATATAAAAATGTTAATCAGTGTTTTGAAAAAATGTGTAGAAAAAAATGTTGATCGTGTGTTTAAAAAATGCTAAATTTGTGTTAGAAAATGTTAAACATGTATTAGAAAAATGTTTTTGACCTATACTAAAAATATGGAATGAAAACCAAAACAAACAAACAAAAACCAAAAGACACAAAGAAAAAGCAAATAAAATTGAAAAGAAAAAACAAAACAACTAGTAAAAAAAGGAGAACCGAATAAAATAGAAGAAAAAGGAAGAAAAGGAATAAACAGTGGAAACAAAGAAAGAAACCAACAAAAAACGGTGAAAAAAGAAAGACAAAACAAAAACGAACAAATTAGAAAAACCAATGCAAAACCGACCGTTCTAACTTCAACTATGTCGCGCCCTAGGAGATCACACGAAGTTGAAGCTGACGTAGTGGCTAGCAGAGTTGCGTGGCACCTTGGAGGGACCTCCTATAGGGCGCCTTCAGCGCCGCGCAAGGGATCTGGCGCCCGCAGCAGCAGTTGGATGGGCCGGCCCACGATCACGCAACAAAAGCAACGCGAAAAATGACAGCCAAAAATACATCCCGACCAGGATTCGACCTCGCGACCTCGCGCTTCTACACGCCGAGGCTAATCACTGCACTAACTAACTACTAGCGATCATTCACACCGCAAAAGTTTAAATAAATAGGAAATAGACGCGCTATTTATTGCACAAATACACTGTGGCATTATACATTTCAATTATTGAAAATATGTTCAAATATTACGGATGGAGTTCTTGAGCATGCAAAAAAAGTCCGTGTATTTAAAAATAGTTCTGAATACACATTGAACATTTTCTTAGTATAGGGTGAACATTATTCAAAGAAACACTGAACATTTCTCTAAAAATACGCTGAACTTTTTTTGAATACATGCTGAACAAAATTTCTCTACACGATGAACATTTTTATATACACACTGAACATTTTTTCAATGTTTGGTGAACAATATTCAAATACATGTATAACTTTTTTTTAAATACGATGAACTCCTTTCGAATGCATGCTGAACGAACTTTCTATACATGATGAACATTTTTTTATACACACTGAACATTTTTTGAATGTATTGTGAACATTTTTCTTCAATATGGTTAACAAAAAACTGAAACGCTAAAAGTACACACGTGAAGTTGGTTGGCTGGTTGGTTGTGTCAACGAACGTTGACCAAGAGATCGCGTGTTCGATGCACCGTAATCGCTGTCTTTTTGCGTCTTTAAACAGGAAAAAGAAAGTAACGTGGCCTGGCCCAGCGAGGAGAAAGGGGGTGTGCGCCCTGTACGGTTAAGCCTGCTACAGGCGCCGTTTAGGAAATGCCCACCTTGGACACCCTGATTTGGATGTTGGTTTCTCCCTTTTTCTTCTCGCTTTCTTTTAAACACGCACTAACAGGCCGGCCCAATAGCTACAATGCTTTTAGCAAGACGTATGTACCACTTGCTTAAATCGAGATATAGTCGCATCGGAGATAACCCCCCCTCCATAACAAAGAGCTACACACGATTACTTGTTCTCTTTAATCCCTATAAATTGTTTGTTTTCTTTCACTCATATTTCTAATTTATTAGTTCTAAATGACAAAAGAGTTCCATTTCTTAATTTGTTTCTTTCATTACGGTCAGTTTTTAAAAAATAAAACACTCAATGATTTGATACTTTTGTGAATTTAAAACATGTTCAAGAATTCAAATTTTATGCAAACATAAAAAGTATTCATGAATTTGAGAAATATTTGGATATCTAAAAATATTAATGGGTTTGAAAAGTGTTTACAAATTAAAAAATCATTCACCAATTTCAAAAATATAGCTGCAATTTAAAAAAATGGTCATAAATTTCATTAAAAACAAAATTTGAAACATGTTCATGATTTTTATTTCGATTGCAAATATCAAATGCAAATGATGTTCGCGGATTTCAAATTTAAACTTCATTGAATTTTCACAAATCCAAAAATTATTCATGGATTTATAAAAATGTTCCTAAATTTGAAAAATGTCCCCAAAGCTAAAAATGTTTATGAATTTGACAATAGTATAAATTTGTGGGCGAACAAAATAAATCATAAAAATAAAAGAAAGAAAATGATATTTTCCTTTGCATGTCCGAAAAACATGAAGAAAAGAAAGAAACTAAAAAAGGAAAAAAAAGGCATTCTGAAAAGGAAGAAAAATGGAATTGTCGGCTTGCAGAGACCAAACTAAAAAATCTCACCGAAAAATCCTGTTGAAGAGAATGACAGGAAAGTCGCAGCAAGCACTACTCAGTCGGCCATTTTCGGAGCACCATGTGGTGATTGAAATTGCACGGCTCGCGGGCGCGACTATGTCTCGCTTCAAGCAAGATAAATCGTCCGGTCATGTCAAGCGACATGGTAATGGCACGTCCCAGTGGCCCTTAGTTCGTTCACTTCCTTAGTCCGTTCGCCTCCATAGTTCATTTCTTGATTCCTTATTTTTTTTTCTTATTTTTACTCTTTTTATATTTTGGAAAAACTAAAATAATACTCCCTCTGTTCCCAAATATTTGTCTTTCTAGGCATTTTAAATGGACTACAATATACGGATGTATGTAGACATATTTTAGAGTGTAGATTTAGTCATTTTTACTTCGTATGTTTCAACACATCTTGGAAGAAAAAAGTTTAATACATATTTGACCAACAATGTTAGAAAACATATGTTTGAAAAAATGTCAATCATGTATTTAAAAATCGGTAAACATGTTTAAAAGTGTTTCAAATGTATATGGAAACGCACAACGTCTATGGAAAAAAGTAGACACAAAAACATACACATGAAAAAAAGTTAATCATGTATTTACAAAATGTTTAATGTGTATTAAAATGTTAAAAAAAGCATACATAAAATGAACAAGGTTTATGAAAATAAGTAGACTTCAAAACATATACATGAAAAAAAATGTTAATTAAGTATTTAAAACATGTGAAATGTTTATAGGGGGCGGCATCACCTCTTCCAAAAAATTGCATGGAACGGAGAGGGCCTCCGGCTTGTTTGAGATCCCATGGGCCGGCTATAAATGCTAGGAGTAATATGACCCTTTTTTTTTTTGCATGTGAGGAGTAATATGACCATTCAGGCCGAATCACATTATTCAGGCAGGAGCATTTCAAAATTAATTAACAAATATGAAAAATCTAGGGGAAAGAAAATTCAACTTTCACTTTCTTAGAGCACAACTACTTTGAAAACAAAACACGGGCAAACATACTACAATTAAAAATAGACAAAAATATAATGAGAAAAATCCATGTAATTAAAAAATAAACAAATACGAACTTTGGAAATTACTAGATTTATTTTGAACTATACTTGTTCTTAGATATATTTTTTTCCTAATTTGTGTTTTTTATATTTTCATATTACTGTTGGGATACTAAAACAAGGCTCTAACAAGTACTAAGAGATTTCACACAAAAAACAATCAATAAGGCTGGTCACACTGAAAGTAATATAGGTAGTATCATACATGACAATTAGACATTTTTGCTGAAGTGGCACACAACTAAATGAGGAAAGAGAGAATTGGGTATCATATTAAATGGGGATAATTAATTATGTGCCCTTAGTTGAGTCCCACCCGGCAGTTTTGCCCCTAGTTTCCGAAAACCCTCAGTTTTGCCCAAGCCCGTTTGCTCCTCTTAGGCTGGTCATAGTGGGGAGTAACTTAGACTAGTGTCATGCATATGACACTAGTCTAATTTACTACCTTCATAATGCAAAGTAACATAATAGTAGTATCATAGATGACTTCATTTATTAACTTGTAGACTCATCTTGTCTTGGGAAGCGCTATGTTACAGTAACATATTATGTTACCACCTCTCATTAACTACTTGCCACATAAGCAAAATTTTCTTGGAGTGCGCTATGTTACTAACTAAGTTACTCCCACTATGACCAGCCTTATGGTTTTGCCCTTCCGTCACAGTTCCGTCCACTTAGTATCGTTTGACCGTGTGTTGACCATGTGTGGACTTTCCGTTGGACCATTTTGCCCCTACTTCTTCACTCTCTAGTGAGACACTACCAAGTGGGACCCATCAGTCCGAAAACCATCCAAGTTTCACTTTTATTCTATCCTGTCGATCAAACCCTAGTATCAGATCCCCTTCCCCCTATCTCTCTAAAATTGCATCGGCGGTGGAGCCACAGATCCCGTCTATGGCTAGTAGGGGAGGCCAACGGCGGTCCCGTCGGTGGTGGAGCCATCAATCCCAACGGGTTTGGGCTCGAGCGCCCGTAGGAGGAGAACCACCCCAATCCTCCTCGTCTCCACGCCCCAGATCCACCCCGTCTCGGCCCTGATCTACCTCCTCTCCACCCCCGATCCGTCGAGGCCGAGCATGAGTGCTGCACTGCCCGTGCTCCTTCCTCTCCTCCTTCCCTCTTCCTTTCTCTCTCGATTCACTCTGTCTCTCACCCTGCTCATTTCTCTTCCTCAACAGTAGTAGGGAGCAGCACTAAAGCCACCATGGCCGCCGCCCATGGAAGTCCACCTCTAGATCTGTTACCCGCCGACGTCCGCATGGAGCCTCGTCCACGCCAACATGGGACAGCCAACACCGATGCCCCCTGTTGGCCTAGATCCAAAGCGCCCCGTTGACCCTCCCAGGGCCTCCTTCCATGCTGCAGCGGTGGTGGCCAAGCATCCGTCATGGGAACTCACGGGCGAGGAGGATCTGAGGAGCTCCGGCGCCGATTCCGGGTGCTCCGGCGAGCTCCCGCACTGATTCCGTTGGCACCGGCGAGCTCCGAGGCCGATTCCTTTGCTCCGGCGAGCTCATTCTCGCCCTACAGACGGCGTGCTTTCAATCGTTGACCCAACATTTTTTAACACTTGATGCAATGTAATTAGCTAGTACAGCTGGCAACTATGGATTTGATTATTAATTATATGGCGCTGCTAAGCGTCATCCGGTTGATTAAAGGGAAACTTAAGCCGCCTCCACGACCATTAGATGAGCCCATCATAGCCGTCGCTTGGTTCTTCCAGATCGCACATCGGCTGCCCGCACTCTGCAGCACGCATCCTCGTCTCAGGCATCACTCCCCTCTCGCATCGGCACTCCGGTGATGCTGCAAAGCAATACTTATCCCATCTCGTGTGTGCTGCAATGGGCCACCACCGCTCATGGCCTTCGTCAACAAAGTGCTTCATCGGAACACCAGGAAACCATCGCCTAGTGCTTCATCGCAGCACCGGGACGCCGCTGGCGACTGCTCCATTGCAGCACCGAGTGTTGCATCGTAGCTTCCAGAGGCTCGGCGGCACGTGGCATCATAGGGAGCCGCCGTTGAGTGCTCCAATGCAGCCCCCGGTGCCACATCGCGGCTCCGCGAGCCGCCGGCAGACGCTGCCTCGGTGGTTGCCCCTTGCTCCATTGCAGCGTCCGGAGCCGCATCAAAAGCTCTGCGAGCCGCCGGCGAGCTTTGGCTGAGCGCTCGATTGTAGCATCGGAAGCTCCATCGCAGCGCCGGGAGCCACCGTCAAGCGCTCCATTGCAGCGCCCCGAGCCACCGGCGAGCTTTGGCTGCATCGATGGTTACCCCTTGCAGCATCTGCGTCGTCGCGCTACGTCACGGCGACACCCAGTTGCAGCACCTCCACCGACAAATCCTAATCTCGATCTATGCCAACCCAACAAACACCTTCGGAGATACCTGTAGGACATTTCTATAATCACCCAGTTACATTGTGACGTTTGATAGCACATAAGGCATTCCTCCGGTGTCCGGGAGTTGCATAATCTCATAGTCGGAGGAATATGTATTTGGCATGAAGAAAGTAGTAGCAATAAAACTGAACGATCATTATACTAAGCTAACGGATGGGTCTTGTCCATCACATCATTCTCCTAATGATGTGATCCCGTTCATCAAATGACAACACATGCCCATGGCTAGGAAACTTAACCATCTTTGATCAACGAGCTAGTCTAGTAGAGGCTTATGATACGTCCATTTTGCATCATGCTCTTATATTGATATTTATTGCATTATGGGCTGTTATTACACGTTATGTCACAATACTTATGGCTATTCTCTCTTATTTTACAAGGTTTATCATGAAGAGGGAGAATGCCGGCAGTTGGGATTCTGGCTGGAAAAAGAGCAAATATTGGAAACCTATTCTGCACAGCTCTAAAAGTCCTGAAACTCCACGAAAGTCATTTTTGGAATTAATAAGAATTATTGAGCAAAGAAAGTACGGAGGGGCCCACACCTGCCAGGGAGGGTGGGGCGCCCCACCGGGCAGCCCTGCCTCCTGGGCCCCGGTGGCCTCCGGTGCCCATCTTCCGCTATATGAAGGCTTTTACCTCGAAAAATCATAAGCAAGCTTACGGGACGAAACTCCGCCGCCACGAGGCGGAACCTTGGCAGAACCAATCTAGGGCTCCGTCGGAGCTGTTCTACCGGGGAAACTTCCCTCCGGGAGGGGGAAATCATCACCATCGTCATCACCAACGATCCTCTCATCGGGAGGGGGTCAATCTCCATCAACACCTTCACTAGCACCATCTCCTCTCAAACCCTAGTTCATCTCTTGTATCCAAAACCACAAATTGGTACCTATGGGTTGCTAGTAGTGTTGATTACTCCTTGTAGTTCATGCTAATTGGTTTACTTGGTGCAAGACCATATGTTCAGATCCTTAATGCATATTAATACTCCTCTGATCATGAACATGAATATGCTTTGTGAGTAGTTACGTTTGTTCCTGAGGACATGGGTGAAGTCTTGCTATTAGTAGTCCTGTGAATTTGGTATTCGTTCGATATTTTGATGAGATGTATGTTGTCTCTCCTCTAGTGGTGTTATGTGAACGTCGACTACATGACACTTCACCATTATTTGGGCCTATAGGAAGGCATTGGGAAGTAATAAGTAGATGATGGGTTGCTAGAGTGACAGAAACTTAAACCCTAGTTTATGCGTTGCTTCGTAAGGGGCTGGTTTGGATCCATATGTCTCATGTTGTGGTTAGGTTTACCTTAATACTTCTTTTGTAGTTGCGGATGCTTGCAATAAGGGTTAATCATAAGTGGGATGCTTGTCCAAGAAAGGACAGTACCGAAGCACCGGTCCACTCACATATCAAATTATCAAAGTAACGAACGCGAATCATATGAGCGTGATGAAAACTAGCTTGACAATAATTCCCATGTGTCCTCGGGAGCGCTTTTCTCATTATAAGAAATTGTCCAGGCTTGTCCTTTACTACGAAAAGGATTGGGCCACTGATAACCCACAAGTATAGGGGATTGCAACAGCTTTCGAGGGTAGAGTATTCAACCCAAATTTATTGATTTGGCACAAGGGGAGCCAAAGAATATTCTTGAGTATTAGCAGTTGAGTTGTCAATTCCACCACACCTGGATAACTTAGTATCTGCAGCAAAGTGTTTAGTAGCAAAAGTGGTATAATGGTAATAGTAGCAGCAACAAAAGTAAAGATAAATGTTTTTGGGTTTTTGTAGTAGTTGTAACAATAGCAACGGAAAAGTAAATAAGCGAAGAACAATATGTGAAAAGCTCGTAGGCATTGGATCAGTGATGGATAATTATGCCGGATGCGATTCCTCATGCAATAGTTATAACATAGGGTGATATAGAACTAGCTCAAATTCATCAATGTAATGTAGGCATGTATTCCGTAAACAATCATACATGCTTATGGAAAAGAACTTGTATGACATCTTTTGTCCTACCCTCCCGTTGCAGCGGGGTCCTTACGGAAACTAAGGGGTATTAAGGCCTCCTTTTAATAGAGAATCGGAACAAAGCATTAGCACATAGTGAATACATGAACTCCTCAAACTACGGTCATCACCGAGAAGTATCCCGATTATTGTCACTTCGGGGTTGTCGGATCATAACACATAATAGGTCACTATAGACTTGCAAGATAGGATCAAGAACACACATATATTCATGAAAACATAATACGTTCAGATCTGAAATCATGGCACTCGGGCCCTAGTGACAAGCATTAAGCATAGCAAAGTCATAGCAACATCAATCTCAGAACATAGTGGATACTAGGGATCAAACCCTAACAAAACTAACTTGATTACATGGTAAATCTCATCCAACCCATCACCGTCCAGCAAGCCTACAATGGAAATACTCATGCACGACGGTGAGCATCATGAAATTGGTGATGGAGGATGGTTGATGATGACGACGGCGATGAATCCCCCTCTCTGGAGCCCCGAACGGACTCCAGGTCAGCCCTCCCGAGAGAGATTAGGGTTTGGCGGTGGCTCCGTGTCGTGAAACGCGATGAAACTTTCTCTCTGATTTTTTCTCCCCGAGACGGTATATATGGAGTTGGAGTTGAGGTCGGAGGAGCTCCAGGGGGTCCACGAGATAGGAGGGCGCGCCCTGTCTCGTGGACAGCCCGTGGGCCCCCTGGCCTTGATTCTTTCGCCAAAAATTCTTATTAATTCTGAAAAGTGCCTTCGTGGATTTCCAGGACATTCCGAGAACTTTTCTTTTCTACACATAAAACAACGTCATGGCAGTTCTGCTGAAAACAAAGATCGGTCCGGTTAGTTTCATTCAAATCATGCAAGTTAGAGTCCAAAACAAGGGCAAAAGTGTTTGGAAAAGTAGATACGTTGGAGACGTATCAACTCCCCAAGCTTAAACCTTTGCTTGTCCTCAAGCAATTCAGTTGATAAACTGAAAGTGAAAAAGAAAAACTTTTACAAACTCTGTTTGCTCTTGTTGTTGTAAACATGAAAAGCCAGCATTCAAGTTTCAGCAAATATTACGAACTAACCATACTAACAATAACACATAGGTCTCACAATTACTCATATAAATAGCATAATCAGCTAGCGAGCCATAATAATAAAACTCGGATGACAACACTTTCTAAAAATAATCATAACATGATATAACAAAATGGTATCTCGCTAGCCCTTTCTGAGACCGCAAAACATAAATGCAGAGCACCTTTAAAGATCAAGGACTGACTAAACATTGTAATTCATGGTAAAAGAGATCCAGTCAAGTCATACCCAATATAAACCATAATATTGAATGCAAATGACAGTGTGGTCTCCAGCGGGTGCTTTTAATAAGAAGGGTGATGACTCTACATAAAAGTAAATAGATAGGCCCTTCACTGAGGGAAGCAGGGATTTGTAGAGGTGCCAGAGCTCGATTTTAAAATAGAGATTGAATAACATTTTGAGCGGCATACTTTCGCTGTCAACGCAAGAACTATGAGATGGCTGTATCTTCCATACTACATGCATTATAGGCAGTTCCCAAATAGAATGGTAAAGGTTTATACTCCCCCAACCACCAACAAGCATCAATCCATGACTTGCTCGAAACAACGAGTGCCTCCAACATACAACAACCCTGGGGGAGTTTTGTTTAATTATTTTGATTTGCTTTGATCTTTTTGGATCATGGGACTGGGCATCCCGGTTACCGACCCTTTCTCGTGAATGAGGAGCGGAGTCCACTCTCTTGAGAATAACCCACCTAGCATGGAAGATATAGGCAGCCCTAGTTGAAACATGAGCTGCTCGAGCATACAAAATAGAATTTCATTTGAAGGTTTGGAGTTTGGCACATACAAATTTACTTGGAACGGCAGGTAAATACCGATATAGGAAGGTATAGTGGACTCATATGGAACAACTTTGGGGTTTAAGGAGTTTGAATGCACAAGCAGATTCTCGCTTAGCATGTGAAGGCTAGCAAAAGACCGAAGCGATTAATCGAGAGAGCGACAACAGTCGTAAACATGCATTAAAATTAATTCACACCGAGTGCAAGCATGAGTAGGATATAATCCACCATGAACATAAATATCATGAAGGCTATGTTGATTTGATTCAACTACATGCGTGAACATGTGCCAAGTCTAGTCACTTAATACATTCAAAGGAGGATACCAGCCCATCATACCACATCATAATCATTCTAATAGCATGTTGGCACGCAAGGTAAACCATTATAACTCAAAGCTAATCAAGCATGGCACAAGCAACTATAATCTCCAAATGTCATTGCAAATATGTTTACTTCATAATAGCTGACTCAGGAACGATGAATCATCATATTTACAAAAACAAAAGAGGTCGAGTTCATACCAGCTTTTCTCATCCCAATAAGTCCATCATATATCATCATTATTGCCTTTCACTTGCACGACCGAACGATGTGTATAATAATAAGAGTGCACGTGCATTGGACTAAGCTGGAATCTGCAAGCATTCAACTCAAGAGAGAAAACAAGTAATATGGGCTCTAAGTTAAATAAACAATCATGCATATAAGAGCCACTAAGCATTTTCAATATAGTCTTCTCGACCCCCCCAAAAGAAAGAAAAGAAAATAAAACTATTTACACGGGAAAGCTCCCAACAAGTAAAAGAAAAACAAGAAATCTTTTTGGGTTTTCATTTTAATTTCTACTACAGGCAAGGAAATTAAACTAACTAATTTTTTTTAGTTTTTCTAAAGGTTTATCAAACACACAAGAAGAAAACTAGAAAAAGAATTTAAACTAGCATGGATAATACAATGAAAGAGTGGAGCACCGACGACTAGTGTGTGAACATGAATGTAAAGTCGGTGAGAAATACGTACTCCCCCAAGCTTAGGTTTTTGGCCTAAGTTGGTCTAATACCAATGACCGTCTAGCTGATATCCATAAGAATAGCTGGGGTAGTACTGAGATGAAGAGGCGACCGCCTCCTGAGCAGCAGCGTGTTGGCGAGCTGCCTCCATTCCCCTCTCATATTCAGTTGCTTCTTCCCTGGTGACAACATATCTTCCTTTTGTCTGATAATCAAAAAGGTAGGGAGCAGGAAGAGTAACAGGGACGACATTGCGTCTGTTATAGGTTAGTCGATAATGGAGGAATTGTTCATTCCTCTCAAGAAAATGATGATCAAACGTAGCTTCTTTATCCAAATAAACAGGAGGTACAAGCATATCCCCCTCTCGTGGAGCTATATTAAGAAAATTAGCCACACGGGTTGCATAAATTCCTCCAAAGAAATCTCCCTTTTTATTATTATTATGCAACCTACGTGCAACTATTGCCCCCAAGTTATAACCTCTATAACCTGACACAGCACTCTTGAGGACACAAAGATCAGGGGCACACATGTGACATACTTTGTCCTTACCGTTAATGCATCTACCAATAAAGAGAGCAAAGTAATGTATAGCAGGGAAATGGATGCTCCCTATGGTAGCTTGTGTTACGTCCCTAGATTCTCCCATAGTAGGTATCCTACATACCGCGCAAAAATCACGTAAGACATTTCTCTGGATTCATCATATAAATGAAATGATACTGCAGGCGGTGACTTCTTAGGATAATAATAAAAGTTTTGCACGAAAGCATTGGTAAGTAAGATATACTGATCGATTCGGTCGTTCATGAAAGCGGTGAGGCCTGCAGTCCCGATTAAAGCATAAAAGTCTTCATGAATTCTGGCTTCTTTCAATAAATCCTCACATGACCATTCACATGACCGTACTTCCGCTAAGCGAGGAAGATTATACTTAGGCTTTTCCTTCTCTTTGTCTTGTTTTTCCTTAGAGCTTTGGCTAGAAGAGCCTTTAAAGAGCCTCCTTAACATTCTCGAAAAACTTATGAAATTTTAGTAACTTCAAAATAAAAATGAATAAAACTAAACAAGATTGATAGCAACTACTCCTACAAGTGCCTAGAGCCTATATCATGCATTGGAATTGCTAGGGACCTCAAAAATTTAGCATGCAAGCTCAAGAACATGGTCACCTATGCAGCAAAAATTTACAATGAATAAAGCACTAGAACAAAAACTAATTGGACCAATGGAGGAGTCACATACCAAGCAACAATCTCCCAAAGCAGTTTTGTGAATGGAGCTTTGAGCTAAGAGATCGAAAATAGCAGCAAAACGAGCTAGAACTCGGGCTTGAGCCGGATGGGGATTTTTTTGGGTAGAAGATGAAGTGTGTGGGTGCTGGTATAAGTGGAGGGGGGCCACCAGGGGACCACGAGATAGGGGGACGCGCCCTACAGGGGGGGCGCGCTCTCCTCTCTCGTGGCCTGTGCTTGCCCCTCCTGCAGTGTTTTCAGTGCCTAAAATCCTCAAATATTCCAGAAAAAAGCATACTAAATTTGCAGGGCATTTGGAGCACTTTTATTTTCGGACTATTTTTTAATGCACGGATAATTCAGAAAACATACGGATAATGCTATTTTTGTTGGGGAACGTAGTAATTTAAAAAAATTTCCTACGCACACGCAAGATCATGGTGATGCATAGCAACGAGAGGGGAGAGTGTTGTCTACTTACCCTCATAGACCGAGCGAAGCGTTGACGCAACGTAGAGGAAGTAGTCGTCGTCCTCCGGTCCAACCGATCCAAGCACCGTTATTCGGCACCTCCGAGTTCTTGACACGCGTCAGCTCGATGACGCACCCTCGATCTCCAATCCATGAGAGGCTCAGGGGAGTTCCACAAGACCTGACGGCGTGGTGACGATCTTGATGTTCTCCTGTCGCAGGGTTTCGCCTAAGCACCGCTACAATATGATCGAGGTGTAATATCTTGGAGGGGGGCACCGCACACGGCTAAGGAACGATCAATGATCAACTTGTGTCCTAGGGTGCCCCCTACCCCCGTATATAAAGGAGGGAGGGAGGAGGTGGCCGACCCAAGGGGGGCGCGCCATAGGGGAGGGGGAAACCTGTTGGGGAACGTAGTAATTTCAAAAAATTTCCTACGCACACGCAAGATCATGGTGATGCATAACAACGAGAGGGGAGAGTGTTGTCTACATACCCTTGTAGACCGAAGCGGAAGCAATCACAACGTAGAGGAAGTAGTCGTACGTTCTCCTCGCGATCCAACCGATCCCAGCGCCGTTACTCCGGCGCCTCCGAGTTCTTGACACACGTACAGCTCGTTGACGCTCCTCGGGCTTCGATCCAGCAAAGCTCCGGGGAGAGAGTTCCGTCAGCACGACGGCGTGGTGACGATCTTGATGTTCTACCGACGCAGGGCTTCGCCTAAGCACCGCTACGATATTACCGAGGTGGAATATGGTGGAGGGGGGCACCGCACACGGCTAAGGAACGATCTCAAGGATCAACTTGTGTGTTCTAGGGTGCCCCCTGCCCCCGTATATAAAGGAGCAAGGGGGAGGGCCGGCCGGCCTAGGGGCGCGCCAAGGGAGGGGGGAGTCCTCCTCCTAGTGGGAGTAGGACTCCCCTTTCCTAGTCCAACTAGGAAGGAGGAAGGGGGAAGGAAGGAGAGGGAGAGGGAGAGGAGAGGGGGCCGCCCCCTCCTTGTCCTATTCGGACTCCCACAGGGCGCCACCTCCTGGTGCGGCCCTCTCTCTCCCCTCTCGGCCCAATAAGGCCCATTACTTCCTCGGGGTTCCGGTAACCCCTCGACTCGGTTTCTCCGAAATTTCCGGAACCTTTCCGGTGTCCGAATATAGCCGTCAATATATCAATCTTTATGTCTCGACCATTTCGAGACTCCTCGTCATGTCCGTGATCACATCCGGGACTCAACTTCTTCGGTACATCAAAATACACAAACTCATAATATAACCGTCATCGAAACCTTAAGCGTGCGGACCCTAAGGTTCGAGAACAATGTAGACATGACCGAGACACGTCTCCGTCAATAACCAATAGCGGGACCTGGATGCCCATATTGGCTCCTACATATTCTACGAAGATCTTTATCGGTCGGACCGCATAACAACATACGTTGTTCCTTTGTCATCGGTATGTTACTTGCGAGAGATTCGATCGTCGGTATCCAATACCTAGTTCAATCTCGTTACCGCAAGTCTCTTTACTCGTTCCGTAATACATCATCTCACAGCTAACTCATTAGTTGTAATGCTTGCAAGGCTTAAGTGATGTGTATTACCGAGAGGGCCCAGAGATACCTCTCCGACAATCGGAGTGACAAATCCTAATCTCGAATACGCCAACCCAACATCCGCCTTTGGAGACACACCTAGTACTCCTTTATAATCACCCGATTCGTTGTGAGGTTTGGTAGTACCCAAAGTGTTCCTCCGTAAACGGAGATGCATAATCTCATAGTTATAGGAACATGTATAAGTCATGGATAAAAGCAATAGCAACATACTAAACGATCGGGTGCTAAGCTAATGGAATGGGTCATGTCAATCAGATCATTCAACTAATGATGTGACCTTGTTAATCAAATAACAACTCCTTGTTCATGGTTAGGAAACATAACCATCTTTGATTAACAAGCTAGTCAAGTAGAGGCATACTAGTGACCCTCTGTTTGTCTATATATTCACACATGTATTATGTTTCCGGTTAATACAATTCTAGCATGAATAATAAACATTTATCATGATATGAGGAAATATATAATAACTTTATTATTGCCTCTAGGGCATATTTCCTTTAGTCTCCCACTTGCACTAGAGTCAATAATCTAGATCACATTACCATGTGATTAACATCGATAGTTCACATCATCATGTGATTAACACCCATAGCTCACATCACCATGTGACCAACACCCAAAGGGTTTACTAGATTGAGTAATCTAGTTCACATTGCTATGTGATTAACACCCAAAGAGTACTAAGGTGTGATCATGTTTTGCTTGTGAGAGAGTCTTAGTCAACGGGTCTTTCACATTCAGATCCGTTATGTATTTTGCAATTTTCTATGTCTACAATGCTCTGCACGGAGCTACTCTAGCTAATTGCTCCCACTTTCAATATGTATCTAGATCGAGACTTAGAGTCATCGGATCGGTGTCAAAACTTGCATCGACGTAACCCTTTACGACGAACCCTTTTTGTCACCTCCATAATCGAGAAACATATCCTTATTCCACTAAGGATAATTTTGACCGCTGTCCAGTGATCTACTCCTAGATCACTATTGTACTTCCTTGCCAAACTCAGTGCAGGGTATACAATAGATCTGGTACACAACATAGCATACTTTATAGAACCTATGGCCAAGGCATAGGGAATGACTTTCATTCTCTTTCTATCTTCTGCCGTGGTCGGGTTTTGAGTCTTACTCAATTTCACACCTTGTAACACAGGCAAGAACTCTTTCTTTGACTGTTCCATTTTGAACTACTTCAAAATCTTGTCAAGGTATGTACTCATTGAAAAAACTTATCAAGCGTCTTGATCTATCTCTATAGATCTTGATGCTCAATATGTAAGCAGCTTCACCGAGGTCTTTCTTTGAAAAACTCCTTTCAAACACTCCTTTATGCTTTGCAGAATAATTCTACATTATTTCCGATCTACAATATGTCATTCACATATACTTATCAGAAATGCTGTAGTGCTCCCACTCACTTTCTAGTAAATACAGGCTTCACTGCAAGTCTGTATAAACTATATGCTTTGATCAACTTATCAAAGCGTATATTCCAACTCCGAGATGCTTGCACCAGTCCATAGATGCACATTTTGTTAACACCTTTAGGATTGACAAAACCTCTTGGTTGCATCACATACAACTCTTCTTCAATAACTCCATTAAGGAATGCAGTTTTGTTTTATCCATTTGCCAGATTTCATAAAATGCGGCAATTGCTAACATGATTCGGACAGACTTTTAAGCATCGATACGAGTGAGAAAATCTCATTGTATTCAACATCTTGAACTTTGTCAAAAAGCTTTTTCGACAAGTCTAGCTTTGTAGATAGTAACACTACTATCAGCGTCTGTCTTCCTCTTGAAGATCCATTTATTTTCTATGGCTTGCCGATCATCGGGCAACTCCACCAAAGTCCACACTTTGTTCTCATACATGGATCTCATCTCAGATTTCATGGCCTCAAGCCATTTCGCGGAATCTGGGCTCATCATCGCTTCCTCATAGTTCGTAGGTTTATCATGGTCTAGTACCATGACTTTCAGAACAGGATTACCGTACCACTCTGGTGCGGACCGTACTCTGGTTTTCCTACGAGATTCGGTAGTAACTTGATCTGAAGTTACATGATCATCATCATTAGCTTCCTCACTAATTGGTGTAGTAGTCACAGGAACAGATTTCTGTGATGAACTACTTTCAATAAGGAACAGTACAGCTTACCTCATCAAGTTCTACTTTCCTCCCACTCACTTCTTTCGAGAGAAACTCCTTCTCTAGAAAGGATCCATCTTAAGCAACGAATATCTTGCCTTTGGATCTGTGATAGAAGGTGTACCCAACAATTTCCTTTGGGTATTCTATGAAGACACACTTCTCCGATTTGGGTTCGAGCTTATCAGGATGAAACTTTTTCACATAAGCATCGCAACTCCAAACTTTAAGAAACGACAACTTGGGTTTCTTGCTAAACCACAGTTCATATAGTGTCGTCTCAACGGATTTAGATGGTGCTCAATTTAACGTGAATGCAGCTGTCTCTAATGCATGATCCCAAAACGATATTGGTAAATCAGTAAGAAACATCATAGATTGCACTATATCCAATAAAGTACGGTTATGACGTTCGGACACACCATTATGAAGTGGTGTTCGGTGGCATGAATTTGTGAAACTATTCCACATTGTTTTAATTGAAGACCAAACTCAGTAACTCAAATATTTGTCTCCGCGATCGATCGTAGAAACCTTATTTTCTTGTCACGATGATTTTTCCACTTCACTCTGAAATTCTTTGAACCTTTCAACTATTTCAGACTTATGTTTCATCAAGAAGATATACCCATATCTGCTCAAATCATCTTGTGAAGGTCAAAAAATAACGATACCCGCCGCGAGCCTTAACACTCATTGGATCGCATACATCAGTATGTATTATTTCCAATAAGTCAGTAGCTTGTTCCATTGTTCTGGAGAACAGAGTTTTAGTCATCTTGCCCAAAAGGCACGGTTCGCAAGCATCAAGTGATTCATAATCAAGTGATTCCAAAATCCCATCAGCATGGAGTTTCTTCATGCGCTTTACACCAATATGACCTAAACGGCAGTGCCACAAATAAGTTGCACTATCATTATTAACTTTGCATCTTTTGGTTTCAGTATTATGAATATGTGTATCACTACGATCGAGATCCAATGAACCATTTTCATTGGGTGTGTAACCATATAATGTTTTATTCATGTAAACAGAATAACAGTTTATTCTCTTACTTAAATGAATAACCGTATGTTGGGGAACGTAGTAATTTCAAAAAATTTCCTACGCACACGCAAGATCATGGTGATGCATAGCAACGAGAGGGGAGAGTGTTGTCTACATACCCTTGTAGATCCGAAGCGGAAGCGATCACAACGTAGAGGAAGTAGTCGTACGTTCTCCTTGCGATCCGACCGATCCGGCGCCAAGCACTCCGACGCCCCGAGTTCTTGACACACGTACAGCTCGATGATGTCCCTCGTACTCGATCCAGCCGAGTGTCGAGGGAGAGTTTCGTCGACCGACGGCGTGGTGGCGATCTTGATGTTTCACCGGCGCGAGGCTTCGCTAAGCTTCATGACAGTATAACCGAGGTGGAATATGGTGGAGGGGGGCACCGCACACGGCTAAGGAACGATCTCACGATCAACTTGTGTGTTCCAAAGTGCCCCCCTGCCCCCGTATATAAAGGAGCAAGGGGGGAGGGGGCCGGCGGCCAAAGGAGGGCGCGCCAGGGAGTCCTACTCCCTCTGGGAGTAGGATTCCCCCCCCAATCCTAGTTGGACTAGGATTCCCGGGGGGAAAGAGAGAGAGGGGGGGCCGGCCCCCTTCTCCTAGTCCTAGTAGGACTAGGGAAGGGGGGGGGAGGCGCGCGCCACCTAGGGCTGCCCCTTCTCCTTTCCACCAAGGCCCATCGAGGCCCATTTACCTCCCGGGGGGGTTCCGTAACCTCCGGTACTCAGTAAATTCCGTTTTACTTCGAACCATTCGAACTCCAAACATAGGCTTCCAATATATCAATCTTTATGTCTCGACCATTCCGAGACTCCTCGTCATGTCCGTGATCACATCCGGACTCGAACTCCTTGGTACATCAAAATACATAAACTCATAATAACCGCCATCGAAACCTTAAGCGTGCGGACCCTACGGTTCGAGAACAATGTAGACATGACCTAGAACCATTCACGGTCAATAACCAACAGCGGGACCTGGATGCCCATATTGGTTCCTACATATTCTACGAAGATCTTTGTCGGTCGGACCGCATAACAACATCGTTGTTCCTTTGTCATCGGTATGTTACTTGCCCGAGATTCGATCGTCGGTATCCAATACCTAGTTCAATCTCGTTACAGGCAAGTCTCTTTACTCGTTCCGTAATACATCATCTCACAACTAACTCATTAGTTGTAGTGCTTGCAAGGCTTGATGATGTGCATTACCGAGAGGGCCCAGAGATACCTCTCCGACAATCGGAGTGACAAAACCTAATCTCAAATCGCCAACCCAACATCTGCCTTTGGAGACACCTAGTACTCCTTTATAATCACCCGATTCGTTGTGACGTTTGGTAGCACCAAAGTGTTCCTCCGCAAACGGAGTTGCATAATCTCATAGTTACGGGAACATGTATATGTCATGGATAAAAGCGGTAGCAACATACTAAACGATCGTGTGCTAAGCTAAGGGAATGGGTCATGTCAATCAGATCATTCTACTAATGATGTGACCTTGTTAATCAAATAACAACTCCTTGTTCATGGTCGGAAACATAACCATCTTTGATTAACAAGCTAGTCTAGTAGAGGCATACTAGTGACATGTTGTTTTGTCTATGCATTCACACATGTATCATGTTTCCTGTTAATACAATTCTAGCATGAATGATAAACATTTATCATGAAATAAGGAAATAAATAATAACTTTATTATTGCCTCTAGGGCATATTTCCTTGATCTCCCACTTGCACTAGAGTCAATAATCTAGATTACACAAGAATGATTCTAACACCCATGGAGTCTTGGTGCTGATCATGTTTTGCTCGTGGAAGAGGCTTAGTCAGCGGTCTGCAACATTCAGATCCGTATGTATCTTGCAAATCTCTATGTCTCCGGTCTGGACTAAGTCCGGATGGAATTGAAGCGTCTCTTGATGTGCTTGGTCCTCTTGTGAAATCTGGATTCCTTCGCTAAGGCAATTGCTCGATAGATTGTCACGAAAGATTTTCATTGGACCCGATGCACTAGGTATGACACCTAGATCGGATATGAACTCCTTCATCCGGACTCCTTCATTAGCTGCTTCGAAGCTGCTATGTATTCCGCTTCACATGTAGATCCCGCCACGACGCTTTGTTTAGAACTGCACCAACCGACAGCTCCTCCGTTTAGTGTAAATACGTATCCGGTCTGCGATTTAGAATCGTCCGGATCGATGTCAAAGCTTGCATCAACGTAACTGTTTACGATGAGCTCTTTGTCACCTCCATATCGAGAAACATATCCTTAGTCCTTTTCGGTATTTCAGATGTTCTTGACCGCTGTCGATGATCCACTCTGGATTACTTTGGTACCTCCTGCTAGGCTTATAGCAAGGCACACATCAGTCCAGTACACACATTGCATACATGATAGAGCCTATGGCTGAAGCATAGGAACATCTTTCATTTTCTCTCTATCTTCTGCGTTGGTCGGGCATTGAGTCGACTCAACTTCACACCTTGTAATCTGAGCAAGAACCCTTTCTTTGCTTGATCCATTTTGAACTTTTTCAAAACTTTGTCAAGGTATGTGCTTTGTGAAAGTCCAATTAGGCGTCTTGATCTATCTCTATAGATCTTAATGCCCAATATGTAAGCAGCTTCACCGAGGTCTTTCATTGAAAAACTCTTGTTCAAGTATCCCTTTATGCTATCCAGAAATTCTATATCATTTCCGATCAGCAATATGTCATCCACATATAATATCGAAATGCTCTGAGCTCCCACTCACTTTCTTGTAAATCAAAGCTTCTCCAAAAGTCTCAGACAAACCCAAATGCTTTGATCACACTATCAAAGCGTTTATTCCAACTCCGAGATGCTTGCACCAGTCCATAGATGGATCATTGGAGCTTGCATACTTTGTTAGCTCCTTTGGATCGATAAAACCTTACGGTTGCATCATATACAACTCTTCTTCCGTAAATCCATTCAGAATGCGCTCTTTACATCCATTTGCCAAATTTCATAATCATAAAATGCGCAATTGCTAACATGATTCGGACGGACTTAAGCATCGCTACGGGTGAGAAGGTCTCATCGTAGTCAATCCCTTGAACTTGTCGAAAACCTTTCGCGACAAGTCGAGCTTTATAGACGATAACATTACCGTCGCGTCGGTCTTCTTCTTGAAGATCCACTTGTTTTCTATTGCTTGCCTACCCTCGGGCAAGTCAACCAAAGTCCACACTTTGTTTTCATACATGGATCCCATCTCGATTTCATGGCCTCAAGCCATTTTGCGAATCTGGGCTCACCATCGCTTCTTCATAGTTCGTGGGTTCATCATGATCTAGTAGCATGACTTCGAACAGGATTACCGTACCACTCAGTGCGGATCTTACTCTGGTTGATCTACGAGGTTCTGCGGTAACTTGATCTCAAGTTTCATGATCTACATCATCAACTTCCTCACTACTTGGTGTAGGTGTCTCGAAACCGGTTTCTGCGATTTAACTACTTTCAAGTAAGGAGAAGGTACTATTACCTCATCAAGTTCCACTTTCCTCCCACTCACTTCTTTCGAGAGAAACTCCTTCTCTAGAAAGGATCCATTTTAGCAACAAATGTCTTGCCTTCGGATCTGTGATAGAAGGTGTACCCAACTGTCTCCTTTGGGTATCCTATGAAGACACATTTCTCGATTTGGGTTCGAGCTTATCGGGTTGAAGCTTTTCACATAAGCATCGCATCCCCAAACTTTAAGAAACGACAACTTTGGTTTCTTGCCAAACCATAGTTCATAAGGTGTCGTCTCAACGGATTTCGACGGTGTTCTATTCAAGTGTGAATGCGGCCGTCTCTAGAGCATAACCCCAAAACGATAGCGGTAAATCAGTAAGAGACATCATAGATCGTACCATATCTAGTAAAGTACGATTCGACGTTCGGACACACCATTACGTTGTGGTGTTCCGGTGGCGTGAGTTGAAACTATTCCGCATTGTTTCAAATGTAGACCAAACTCAGAACTCAAATATTCACCTCCACGATCGGATCGTAGAAACTTAATTTTCTTGTTACGATGATTTTCAACTTCACTCTGAAATTCTTTGAACTTTTCAAACGTTTCAGACTTATGTTTCATTAAGTAGATATACCCATATCTCTTAAGTCATCTGTGAAGGTGAGAAAATAACGATATCCGCCACGAGCCTCAATATTCATCGGACCACATACATCATATGTATGATTTCCAACAAATCTGTTGCTCTCTCCATAGTACCGAGAACGGTGTTCTAGTCATCTTGCCCATGAGGCACGGTTCGCAAGTGCCAAGTGATTCATAATCAAGTGACTCCAAAAGTCCATCAAGATGGAGTTTCTTCATGCGCTTTACACCGATATGACCTAAACGGCGATGCCACAAATAAGTTGCACTATCATTATCAACTCTGCATCTTTTGGTTTCAACATTATGAATATGTGTATCACTACTATCGAGATTCATAAAAATAGACCACTCCTCAAGGGTGCATGACCATAAAAGATATTACTCATATAAATAGAACAACCATTATTCTCGATTTAAATGAATAACCGTCTCGCATCAAACAAGATCCAGATATAATGTTCATGCTCAACGCAGCACCAAATAACAATTATTTAGGTCTAAAACTAATCCCGAAGGTAGATGTAGAGGTAGCGTGCCGACCGCGATCACATCGACTTTGGAACCATTTCCACAGCGCATCGTCACCTCGTCCTTTGCGAGTTCGCAATCAGTAGTCCTGCTTTGAGTTGCAAATATTAGCAATGAACCAAGATCAAATACCAGTGCTACTACGAGCTCTAGTAAGGTACACATCAATAACATGTATATCACATATACCTTTGTTCACCTTGCCATCCTTCTTATCCGCCAAATACTTGGGGCAGTTCCGCTTCCAAAGACCAGTCGCTTGCGGTAGAAACACTCGATTTCAGGTTTAGGGCCAGACTTGGGTTTCTTCTCTGAGCAACAACTTGCTTGCTGTTCTTCTTGAGATTCCTTTCTTCTTCCCTTTGCCTTTCTTCTTGAAACTAGTGGTCTTATTGACCATCAACACTTGATGCTCCTTCTTGATTTCTACCTCCAGCCTTTAGCATTGCGAAGAGCTCGAGCATAGTCTTTACTAACCCTTGCATATTATAGTTCATCACGAAGCCTTTGTAGTTTGGTGGCGTGATTGGAGAATTCATCAATGACACAATCATCCGGAAGATTAACTCCCAATTGTGTCAAGTGATTGTAGTACCCGGACATTCCGAGTATATGCTCACTAATGAACTATTCTCCTCCATTTTGCAGCTATAGAACTTATTGGAGATCTCATATCTCTCAATCCGGGTATTCTGTTGGAATATTAACTTCAACTCCTGGAACATCTCATATGCTCCATGACATTCAAAACGTCGTTGAAGTCCCGGTTCTAAGCCGTAAAGCATGGCACATCGAACTATAGAGTAGTCATCGCTTTGCTCTGCAGACGCTTCATAACATCCGTGTTGCTCCAAAGAAGAAGCTCGTCACCTAGCGGTGCATCCAGACGTAGCTCTTACATGCAGCAATGAGGATGATCCTCAAATTACGGACCCAATCCGTGTAATTGCTACCATCATCTTTCAACTTTGCTTTCTCAAGGAACGATTAAAATTCAACGGAACAACAAAGACGAGCCATCTATCCACAATCAAACATAGACAAGCAAGATACTATCGGTACTAAGTTCATGATAAATTTAAGTTCAATTAATCATATTACTTAAGAACTCCCACTTAGAAAAACATCTCTCTAGTCATCTAAGTGATCACGTGATCCAAATCATCTAAACCATAACCGATCATCACGTGAAATGGAGTAGTTTTCAATGGTGAACATCTTATGTTGATCATATCTACTATATGATTCACGCTCGACCTTCGGTCTCGTGTTACGAGGCCATATCTGCATATGCTAGGCTCGTCAAGTATAACCCGAGTATTCTGCGTGTGCAAAACTGGCTTGCACCCGTTGTAGATGGACGTGAGCTTATCACACCCGATCATCACGTGGTGTCCAGGCACGACGAACTTTGGCAATGGTGCATACTGGGAGAACACTTCTTGATTATTTAGTGAGAGATCATCTTATAATGCTACCGTCAATCAAAGCAAGATAAGATGCATAAAGGATAAACATCACATGCAAATCAATATAAGTGATATGATATGGTCATCATCATCTTGTGCTTCACGATCTCCATCTTGCAGCACCACCATGATCACCATCGTCACCGCGCGACACCTTGATCTCCATCGCAGCATCGTTGTCGTCTCGCCAAACTTATGCTACTACGACTATCGCTACCGCTTAGTGATAAAGTAAAGCATTACAGAATGATTGCATTGCATACAATAAAGCGACAACCATATGGCTCCTGCCGATTGCCGATAACCGGTTACAAAACATGATCATCTCATACAATAAAATATAGCATCACGTCTTGACCATATCACATCACAACATACCCCGCAAAAACAAGTTAGGCGTCCTCTACTTTGTTGTTGCAAATTTTACGTGGCTGCTACGGGCTTAAGCAAGAACCGCCTCTCACCTCGCATCAAAACCACAACGATACTTCGTCAAATAGACTCGTTTAACCTTCTCAAGGACCGGCGTAGCCACACTCGGTTCAACTAAAGTGAGAGAGACAGCACCCACCACCACCTTTAAGCAACGAGTGCTCGCAGCGGTGAAACCAGTCTCGCGTAAGCGTCTGGCGTAATGTCGGTCCAGGCGCTTCATCTCACAATACCGCTGAACCAAAGTATGACATCTTTGGTAGGTAGTATGACTTGTATCGCCCACAACTCACTTGTGTTCTACTCGTGCAAAACATCAAACCATAGAAAAACCTAGGCTCGGATGCCACTTGTTGGGGAACGTAGTAATTTCAAAATTTTCCTCGCACACGCAAGATCATGGTGATGCATAGCAACGAGAGGGAGAGTGTTGTCTACATACCCTTGTAGATCCGGCGGAAGCGATCACAACGTAGAGGAAGTAGTCGACGTTCTCCTTGCGATCCGACCGATCCCGGCGCCGTTACTCCGACGCCCCTGAGTTCTTGACACACGTACAGCTCGATGACGTCCCTCGTACTCCGATCCAGCCGAGTGTCGAGGGAGAGTTTCGTCAGCACGACGGCGTGGTGACGATCTTGATGTTTCACCGGCGCAAGACTTCGCCTAAGCTTCGCGACGGTATAACCGAGGTGGAATATGGTGGAGGGGGGCACCGCACACGGCTAAGGAACGATCTCACGATCAACTTGTGTGTTCCAAAGTGCCCCCCTGCCCCCGTATATAAAGGAGCAAGGGGGGAGGGGGCCGGCGGCCAAAGGAGGCGCGCCGGAGGAGTCCTACCCTCCGGAGTAGGATTCCCCCAATCCTAGTTGGACTAGGATTCCCGAGGGGGAAAGAGAGAGAGGGGGGCGGCCCCTTCTCCTAGTCCTAGTAGGACTAGGGAAGGGGGGGCGCGCGCCACCTAGGGCTGCCCTTCTCCTTTCCACCAAGGCCCATCGAGGCCCATTTACCTCCGGGGTTCCGTAACCTCCGGTACTCGGTAAATTCCGTTTTACCGGAACCATTCGAACTCCAAACATAGGCTTCCAATATATCAATCTTTATGTCTCGACCATTCCGAGACTCCTCGTCATGTCCGTGATCACATCCGGACTCCAAACTCCTTCGTACATCAAAATACATAAACTCATAATAACCATCATCGAAACCTTAAGCGTGCGGACCCTACGGTTCGAGAACAATGTAGACATGACCTAGAACCATTCACGGTCAATAACCAACAGCGGGACCTGGATGCCCATATTGGTTCCTACATATTCTCGAAGATCTTTGTCGGTCGGACCGCATAACAACATACGTTGTTCCTTTGTCATCGGTATGTTACTTGCCCGAGATTCGATCGTCGGTATCCAATACCTAGTTCAATCTCGTTACAGGCAAGTCTCTTTACTCGTTCCGTAATACATCATCTCACAACTAACTCATTAGTTGTAGTGCTTGCAAGGCTTCATGATGTGCATTACCGAGAGGGCCCAGAGATACCTCTCCGACAATCGGAGTGACAAAACCTAATCTCGAAATACGCCAACCCAACATCGCCTTTGGAGACACCTGTAGTACTCCTTTATAATCACCCGATTCACGTTGTGACGTTTGGTAGCACCAAAGTGTTCCTCCGCAAACGGAGTTGCATAATCTCATAGTTACGGGAACATGTATATGTCATGGATAAAAGCAGTAGCAACATACTAAGCGATCGTGTGCTAAGCTAAGGGAATGGGTCATGTCAATCGATCATTCTACTAATGATGTGACCTTGTTAATCAAATAACAACTCCTTGTTCATGGTCAGGAAACATAACCATCTTTGATTAACAAGCTAGTCTAGTAGAGGCATACTAGTGACATGTTGTTTTGTCTATGCATTCACACATGTATCATGTTTCCGGTTAATACAATTCTAGCATGAATGATAAACATTTATCATGAAATAAGGAAATAAATAATAACTTTATTATTGCCTCTAGGGCATATTTCCTTCACCGTATTGCAAAAAACACGATCAAATCATATTTATGCTCAACGCAAACACCAAATAACATTTATTTAGGTTCAACACTAATCCTGAAAGTATAGGGAGTGTGCGATGATGATCATATCAATCTTGAAACTACTTTCAACACACATCGTCACTTCACCCTTAACTAGTTTACATTTATTCTCGCAACTCCGTTTGAGTTACTACTCTTAGCAACCGAACCAGTACTAAATACCGAGGGGTTGCTATAAACACTAGTAAAGCACACATCAAACACCTGTATATCAAATATACCCTTTTTCACTTTGCCATCCTTCTTATTCACCAAATATTTAGGGCAGTTCCGCTTCTAGTGACCATTTCCTTTGTAGTGTAAGCACTCAGTTTCAGGCTTTGGTTCAGCTTTGGGCTTCTTCGTGGGAGTGACAACTTGCTTGTCAATCTACTTGAAGTTCCCCTTTCTTTCCCTTTGCCCTTTTCTTGAAACTAGTGATCTTGTCAACCATCAACACTTGATGCTCTTTCTTGATTTCTACCTTCGTCGATTTCAACATCATGAAGAGCTCGGGAATCATTTTTCGTCATCCCTTGCATACTATAATTCATCACGAAGTTCTACTAACTTGGTGATGGTGACTAGAGAACTCTGTCAATCACTATCTTATCTGGAAGATTAACTCCCACTTGATTCAAGCGATTGTAGTACCCAGACAATCTGAGCACTTGCTCATCTGAGCACTTGCTCACTAGTTGAGCGATTCTCCTCCATCTTTTAGCTATAGAACTTGTTGGAGACTTCATATCTCTCAACTCGGGTATTTGCTTGAAATATTAACTTCAATTCCTGGAACATCTCATATGGTCCATGATGTTCAAAACATCTTTGAAGTCCCGATTCTAAGCCATAAAGCATGGTGCACAAAACTATCAAGTAGTCATCATATTGAGCTAGCCAAACGTTCATAACGCCTCGCATCGCTCCTGCAATAGGTCTGCTCACCTAGCGGTGCATCAAGGACATAATTCTTCTGCGCAGCAATGAGGATAAACCTCAGATCACGGATCCAATCCGCATCATTGCTACTAACATTTTTCAACACAATTTTCTCTAGGAACATATCAAAATAAACATATGAAAGCAACAACGCAAGCTATTGATCTTACAACATAATTTGCAAAATACTACCAGGACTAAGTTCATGATAAATTTAAGTTCAATTAATCATATTACTTAAGAACTCCCACTTAGATAGAGATCTCTCTAGTCATCTAAGTGATCACGTGATCCAAATCAACTAAACCATAACCGATCATCACGTGAGATGGAGTAGTTTTCAATGGTGAACATCTTATGTTGATCATATCTACTATATGATTCACGCCGACCTTTCGGTCTCCGTGTTCCGAGGCCATATCTGCATATGCTAGGCTCGTCAAGTATAACTGAGTATTCGGCGTGTGCAAAACTGGCTTGCACCCGTTGTAGATGGACGTGAGAGCTTATCACACCCGATCATCACGTGGTGTGCAGGCACGACGAACTTTGGCAACGGTGCATACTCGGAGAACACTTCTTGATAATTTAGTGAGAGATCATCTTAAAATGCTACCGTCGATCAAAGCAAGATAAGATGCATAAAAGATAAACATCACATGCAATCAATATAAGTGATATGATATGGCCATCATCTTCTTGTGCTTGTGATCTCCATCTCCGAAGCACCATCATGATCACCATCGCCACCGGTAGCGACACCTTGATCTCCATCGTAGCATCGTTGTCGTTTACGCCATCTATTGCTTCTACGACTATCGCTACCGCTTAGTGATAAAGTAAAGCAATTACAGGGCGTTTGCATTTCATAAAATAAAGCGACAACCATATGGCTCCAGCCAGTTGCCGATAACTTCGGTTACAAAACATGATCATCTCATACAATAAAATATAGCATCACGTCTTGACTATATCACATCACAACATACCTTGCAAAAACAAGTTAGACGTCCTCTACTTTGTTGTTGCAAATTTTACGTGGCTGCTACGGGTTTAAGCAAGAACCAATCTCACCTACGCATCAAAACCACAACGATAGTTTGTCAAATAGACTCCGTTTTAACCTTCACAAGGACCGGGCGTAGCCACACTCGGTTCAACTAAAGTGAGAGAGACAGACACCCGCCAATCACCTTTAAGCAACGAGTGCTCGTGGCGGTGAAACCAGTCTCGCGTAAGCGTCTGGCGTAATGTCGGTCCGGCCGCTTCATCTCACAATACCTCTGAACCAAAGTATGACATGCTGGTAGGCGGTATGACTTATATCGTCCACAACTCACTTGTGTTCTACTCGTGCATATAACATCAACGCATAAAACCTAGGCTCGGATGCCACTGGTTGGGGAACGTAGTAATTTCAAAAATTTCCTACGCACACGCAAGATCATGGTGATGCATAGCAACGAGAGGGGAGAGTGTTGTCTACATACCCTTGTAGACCGAAGCGGAAGCGATCACAACGTAGAGGAAGTAGTCGTACGTTCTCCTCGCGATCCAACCGATCCCAGCGCCGTTACTCCGGCGCCTCCAAGTTCTTGACACACGTACAGCTCGGTGACACTCCTCGGGCTCCGATCCAGCAAAGCTCCGGGGAGAGAGTTCCGTCAGCACGACGGCGTGGTGACGATCTTGATGTTCTACCGACGCAGGGCTTCGCCTAAGCACCGCTACGATATTACCGAGGTGGAATATGGTGGAGGGGGGCACCGCACACGGCTAAGGAATGATCTCAAGGATCAACTTGTGTGTTCTAGGGTGCCCCCCCCCCGATATAAAGGAGCAAGGGGGGGGGGGGCGGCCGACCTAGGGCGCGCCAAGGGAGGGGGAGTCCTCCTCCTAGTGGGAGTAGGACTCCCCTTTCCTAGTCCAACTAGGAAGGAGGAAGGGGGAAGGAAGGAGAGGGAGAGGGAAAGGGGGGCCGCGCGCCCCCTCCTTGTCCTATTCGGACTCCCACAGGGGCGCCACCTCCTCGTGCGGCCCTCTCTCTCCTCTCGCCCAATAAGGCCCATTACTTCCCGGGGGTTCCGTAACCCCTCCGGCACTCCGGTTTTCTCCGAAATTTCGGAACCTTTCCGTGTCCGAATATAGCCGTCAATATATCAATCTTTATGTCTCGACCATTTCGAGACTCCTCGTCATGTCCGTGATCACATCCGGGACTCAAACTTCTTCGGTACATCAAAATACACAAACTCATAATATAATCGCCATCGAAACCTTAAGCGTGCGGACCCTACGGTTCGAGAACAATGTAGACATGACCGAGACACGTCTCCGTCAATAACCAATAGCGGGACCTGGATGCCCATATTGGCTCCTACATATTCTACGAAGATCTTTATCGGTCGGACCGCATAACAACATACGTTGTTCCTTTGTCATCGGTATGTTACTTGCCCGAGATTCGATCGTCGGTATCCAATACCTAGTTCAATCTCGTTACATGCAAGTCTCTTTACTCGCTCCGTAATACATCATCTCACAGCTAACTCATTAGTTGTAATGCTTGCAAGGCTTAAGTGATGTGTATTACCGAGAGGGCCCAGATACCTCTCCGACAATCAAGTGACAAATCCTAATCTCGAAATCGCCAACCCAACATCTGCCTTTGGAGACACTGTAGTACTCCTTTATAATCACCCGATTCACGTTGTGACGTTTGGTAGTACCCAAAGTGTTCCTCCGGTAAACGGGAGTTGCATAATCTCATAGTTATAGGAACATGTATAAGTCATGGATAAAAGCAATAGCAACATACTAAACGATCGGGTGCTAAGCTAATGGAATGGGTCATGTCAATCAGATCATTCAACTAATGATGTGACCTTGTTAATCAAATAACAACTCCTTGTTCATGGTTAGGAAACATAACCATCTTTGATTAACAAGCTAGTCAAGTAGAGGCATACTAGTGACACTCTGTTTGTCTATATATTCACACATGTATTATGTTTCCGGTTAATACAATTCTAGCATGAATAATAAACATTTATCATGATATGAGGAAATATATAATAACTTTATTATTGCCTCTAGGGCATATTTCCTTCAAAACCTACTCCAAGTAGGTTTCCCTCTCTTTTCCTTATCTTATTTGGAGGGGGAAGGAAAGAGTACTAGTATTAGGAAGTAGTACTAGTAGTAGTAGTAGGAAGAGGGGGAAGGAGAAAGGAAAGGGGGGGCCGGCCCCCCTCCCCAATTCGGATTGGGCTTGGGGGGGCGCGCCCCCTTCCCTTGTTCCTTCTCCCTTCTTCCTACATGGGCCCAATAAGGCCCATATACCTCCCGGGGGGTTCCGGTAACCTCCCGGAGCTCCAAACTTCTCCGGAACCTTTCCGGTGTCCAAATATATCCGTCCAATATATCAATCTTTATGTCTCAACCATTTCGAGACTCCTCGTCATGTCCGTGATCATATCCGGGACTCCGAACAACCTTCGGTACATCAAAATACATAAACTCATAATATAACTGTCATCGAAACCTTAAGCGTGCGGACCCTACGGTTCGAGAACAATGTAGACATGACCGAGACATGTCTCCGGTCAATAACCAATAGCGGAACCTGGATGCCCATATTGGTTCCTACATATTCTACGAAGATCTTTTATCGGTCAAACCGCACAACAACATATGTTGTTCCTTTGTCATCGGTATGTTACTTGCCCGAGATTCGATCGTCGGTATCCAATACCTAGTTCAATCTCGTTCACGCAAGTCTCTTTACTCGTTCCGTAATACATCATCTCACAACTAACTCATTAGTTGAAATGCTTGCAAGGCTTAAGTGATGTGTATTACCGAGAGGGCCCAGAGATACCTCTCCGACATTCGGAGTGACAAATCCTAATCTCGAAATCGCCAACTCAACAAGTACCTTCGGAGACACCTGTAGAGCACCTTTATAATCACCCGATTCGTTGTGACGTTTGGTAGCACACAAAGTGTTCCTCCGTTAACAGGAGTTGCATAATCTCATAGTCATAGGAACATGTATAAGTCATGAAGGAAGCAATAGCAACATACTAAGCGATCGTGTGCTAAGCTAACGGAATGGGTCATGTCAATCGATCATTCAACTAATGATGTGACCTTGTTAATCAAATAACAACTCCTTGTTCATGGTTAGGAAACATAACCATCTTTGATTAACAAGCTAGTCAAGTAGAGGCATACTAGTGACACTCTGTTTGTCTATATATTCACACATGTATTATGTTTCCGGTTAATACAATTCTAGCATGAATAATAAACATTTATCATGATATGAGGAAATAAATAATAACTTTATTATTGCCTCTAGGGCATATTTCCTTCATCTCCCACTTGCACTAGAGTCAATAATCTAGATTACACAAGAATGATTCTAACACCCATGGAGTCTTGGTGTTGATCATGTTTTGCTCGTGGAAGAGGCTTAGTCAACGGTTCGCAACATTCAGATCCGTATGTATCTTACAAATCTCTATGTCTCCCACCTGGACTAGATCCCGGATGGAATTGAAGCGTCTCTTGATGTGCTTGGTTCTCTTGTGAAATCTGGATTCCTTCGCTAAGGCAATTGCTCCAGTATTGTCACAAAAGATTTTCATTGGACCCGATGCACTAGGTATGACACCTAGATCGGATATGAACTCCTTCATCCAGACTCCTTCAGTGGCTGCTTCCGAAGAGCTATGTATTCCGCTTCACATGTAGATCCCGCCACGACGCCTTGCTTTGAACTGCACCAACTGACATCTCACCGTTAATGTAAATACGTATCCGGTTTGCGATTTAGAATCGTCCGGATCAGTGTCAAAGCTTGCATCAACGTAACCATTTACGATGAGCTCTTTGTCACCTCCATATACGAGAAACATATCCTTAGTCCTTTTCGGTATTTCAGGATGTTCTTGACCGCTGTCGATGATCCACTCTGGATTACTTTGGTACCTCCTGCTAGACTTATAGCAAGGCACACATCAGTGCAGTACACAGCATTGCATACATGATAGAGCCTATGGCTGAAGCATAGGAACACTTTTCATTTTCTCTCTATCTTCTGCGTTGGTCGGGCTTTGAGTCTTACTCAACTTCACACCTTGCAATCTGAGCAAGAACCCTTTCTTTGCTTGATCCATTTTGAACTTCTTCAAAACTTTGTCAAGGTATGTGCTTTGTGAAAGTCCAATTAAGCGTCTTGATCTATCTCTATAGATCTTAATGCCCAATATGTAAGCAGCTTCACCGAGGTCTTTCATTGAAAAACTTTTATTCAAGTATCCCTTTATGCTATCCAGAAATTCTATATCATTTCCAATCAATAATATGTCATCCACATATAATATTAGAAATGCTCTGAGCTCCCACTCACTTTCTTGTAAATACTGAGCTTCTCCAAAAGTCTCATATAAAACCAAATGCTTTGATCACACTATCAAAGCGTTTATTCCAACTCCGAGAGGCTTGCACCAGTCCATAAATGGAGCGTTGGAGCTTGCACACTTTGTTAGCTCCTTTGGATCGATAAAACCTTCGGTTGCATCATATACAACTCTTCTTCCGTAAATCCATTCAGAATGCAGTTTTACATCCATTTGCCAAATTTCATAATCATAAAATGCGGCAATTGCTAACATGATTCGAGACAGACTTGAGCATCGCTTCGGGTGAGAAGGTCTCATCGTAGTCAACCCTTGAACTTGTCGAAAACCTTTTGCAACAAGTCGAGCTTTTAGAACGATAACATTACCGTCGTCGGTCTTCTTCTTGAAGATCCATTTATTCTCAATTGCTTGCCGACCATCGGGCAAGTCAACCAAAGTCCATACTTTGTTATCATACATGGATCCCATCTCGATTTCATGGCTTCAAGCCATTTTGCGAATCTGGGCTCACCATAGCTTCTTCATAGTTCGTAGGTTCATCATGATCTAGTAGCATGACTTCCGAATAGGATTACCGTACCACTCAGTGCGGATCTTACTCTGTTCGACCTACATGGTTACTCATTAACTTGATCTCAAGTTCTATGATCATTATCATCAACTTCCTCACTAGTTGGTTTTGACGTCACGAAACCGGTTCTGTGATGTATTATTTTCCAACAAGGGAGTAGGTACGATTACCTCATCAAGTTCTACTTTCCTCCCACTCACTTCTTTCGAGAGAAACTCCTTCTCTAGAAAGGATCCATTCTTAGCAACGAATGTCTTGCCTTCGGATCTGTGATAGAAGGTGTACCCAACTGTCTCCTTTGGGTATCCTATGAAGACACATTTCTCCAATTTGGGTTCGAGCTTATCAGGTTGAAGCTTTTTCACATAAGCGTCGCAACCCCAAACTTTAAGAAACGACAACTTTGGTTTCTTGCCAAACCATAGTTCATAAGGTGTCGTCTCAATGGATTTCGACGGTGCCCTATTTAACGTGAATGTGGCTGTCTCTAGAGCATAACCCCAAAACGATAGCGGTAAATCTGTAAGAGACATCATAGACCGCACCATATCAAGTAAAGTACGATTACGACGTTCAGACACACCATTACGCTGTGGTGTTCCGGGTGGCGTGAGTTGCGAAACTATTCCACATTGTTTTAAGTGTAGACCAAACTCGTAACTCAAATATTCTCCTCCACAATCAGATTGTAGAAACTTTATTTTCTTGTTATGATGATTTTCAACTTCACTCTGAAATTCTTTGAACTTTTCAAATGTTTCAGACTTATGTTTCATTAAGTAGATATACCCATATCTGCTTAAATCATCTGTGAAGGTGAGAAAATAACGATATCCGCCATGAGCCTCAACATTCATTGGACCACATACATCTGTATGTATGATTTCCAACAAATCTGTTGCTCTCTCCATAGTACCGGAGAACGGCGTTTTAGTCATCTTGCCCATGAGGCACGGTTCGCAAGTACCAAGTGATTCATAATCAAGTGGTTCCAAAAGTCCATCAGTATGGAGTTTCTTCATGCCCTTTATACCGATATGACCCAAACGGCAGTGCCAGAAATAAGTTGCACTATCATTATCAACTCTGCATCTTTTGGCTTCAACACTATGAATATGTGTATCACTACTATCGAGATTCATCAAAAATAGACCATTCTTCGGAGGTGCATGACCATAAAAGATATTACTCATATAAACAGAACAACCATTATTCTCTGATTTAAATGAATAACCGTCTCGCATCAAACAAGATCCAGATATAATGATCATGCTCAACGCTGGCACCAAATAACAATTATTTAGGTCTAATACTAATCCCGAAGGTAGATGTAGAGGTAGCGTGCCGACCGCGATCACATCGACTTTGGAACCGTTTCCCACGCGCATCGTCACCTCGTCCTTTGCCAGTGTTCGCTTAATCCGTAGTCCCTGTTTTGAGTTGCAAATATTAGCAACAGAACTAGTATCAAATACCTAGGTGCTATTGCGAGCTCTAGTAAGGTACACATCAATAACATGTATATCACATATACCTTTGTTCACTTTGCCATCCTTCTTATCCGCCAAATACTTGGGGCAGTTCCGCTTCAAAGGACCGATCGCTTGCGGAGAAGCACTCGAGTTTCAGGCTTAGGTCCGGACTTAGGTTTCTTCTCTTGAGCAGCAACTTGTTTGCTGTTCTTCTTGAATTTCCTTCTTCTTCCCTTTGCCCTTTTCTTGAAACTAGTGGTCTTGTTAACCATCAACACTTGATGCTCCTTCTTGATTTCTACCTCCGCAGCCTTTAGCATTGCGAAGAGCTCGGAATCGTCTTATCCATCCCTTGCATATTATAGTTCATCACGAAGCTCTTGTAGCTTGGTGGAAGTGATTGGAGAATTCATCAATGACGCTATCATCCGGAAGAGTAACTCCCGGTTGAATCAAGTGATTACAATACCCGGACATCTTGAGTATGTGCTCACCGATGTAACTATTCTCCTCCATCTTGCAGCTATAGAACTTATTGGAGACTTCATATCTCTCAATCCGGCATTCTTCGGAATATCAACTTCAACTCTGAAACATCTCATATGCTCCATGACGTTCAAAACGTCGTTGAAGTCCCGGTTCTAAGCCGTAAAGCATGGCACATTGAACTATCGAGTAGTCATCACTTTGCTCGCCAGACGTTCTTAACGTCGTCGGTTAGATCAGCAGCGAGTTCGCACCCAGCGGTGCTTCCAGGGCGTAATTTTTCGTGCAGCAATGAGGATAATCCTCAAATTACGGACCCGATCCGCGTAGTTGCTACCATCATCTTTCAACTTAGCTTTCTCAAGGAACGCATTAAAATTCAACGGAACAACATCACGGGCCATCTATCTACAAACAACATAGACAAGCAAGATACTATCGGTACTAAGTTCATGATAAACTTTAGTTCAATTAATCATATTACTTAAGAACTCCCACTTAGATGACATCTCTCTAGTCATCTAAGTGATCACGTGATCCAAATCAACTAAACCATAACCGATCATCACGTGAGATGGAGTAGTTTTCAATGGTGAACATCTTTTGTTGATCATATCTACTATATGATTCACGCTCGACCTTCGGTCTCCGTGTTCGAGGCAATATCTGCATATGCTAGGCTCGTCAAGTATAACTCGAGTATTCTGCGTGTGCAAAACTGGCTTGCACCCGTTGTAGATGGACGAGAGCTTATCACACCCGATCATCACGTGGTGTCCAGGCACGACGAACTTTGGCAACGGTGCATACTCGGGAGAACACTACTTGATAATTTTAGTGAGAGATCATCTTAAAATTCTACCGTCAATCAAAGCAAGATAAGATGCATAAAGGATAAACATCACATGCAATCAATATAAGTGATATGATATGGCCATCATCTTCTTGTGCTTGTGATCTCCATCTCCAAGCACCATCATGATCACCATTGTCACCGCGCGACACCTTGATCTCCATCATAGCATCATTGTCGTTTCGCCATCTATTGCTTCTACGACTATCGCTACCGCTTAGTGATAAAGTAAAGCAATTACAGTATGCGTTGCATTTCATACAATAAGCGACAACCATATGGCTCCTGCCATTGCCGATAACCGGTTACAAAACATGATCATCTCATACAATAAAATATAGCATCATGTCTTGGCCATATCACATCACAACATGCCCTGCAAAAACAAGTTAGGCGTCCTTTACTTTGTTGTTGCAAGTTTTACGTGTTCTGCTACGGGCTTAAGCAAGAACCAATCTCACCTACGCATCAAAACCACAACGATAGTTTGTCAAGTTGATGCTGTTTTAACCTTCGCAAGGACCGGCGTAGCCTTTTCGGTTCAACTAAAGTTGGAGAAACCGACACCCGCTAGTCACCGTGTGCAAAGCATGGCGGTAAAACCAGTCTCGCGTAAGCGTCTGGCGTAATGTCGGTCCGGCCGCTTCATCCAACAATACCGCCAACCAAAGTATGACATGCTTGGTAAGCGGTATGACTTATATCGCCCACAACTCACTTGTGTTCTACTCGTGCATATAACATCAAACCATAAAACCTAGGCTCGGATGCCATTTGTTGGGGAACGTAGTAATTTCAAAAAATTCCTACGCACACGCAAGATCATGGTGATGCATAGCAACGAGAGGGAGAGTGTTGTCTCGCACCCTCGTAGACCGAAGCGAAGCGTTGACGCAACGTAGAGGAAGTAGTCGTCGTCCTCCCGGTCCAACCGATCCAAGCACCGTTACTCGGCACCTCCGAGTTCTTGACACGCGTACAGCTCGATGGCGCACCCTCGATCTCCAATCCATGAGGCTCCGAGGGGAGTTCCACAAGACCTGACAGCGTGGTGGCGATCTTGATGTTCTCTGTCGCAGGTTTCGCCTAAGCACCGCTACAATATGATCGAGGTGTAATATCGTGGAGGGGGTACGCTGCACGGCTAAGGAACGATCAATGATCAACTTGTGTCCTAGGGTGCCCCCTACCCCGTATATAAAGGAGGGAGGGAGGAGGTGGCCGCCCAAGGGGCGCGCATAGGGGAGGAAACCTACTCCAAGTAGGTTTCCTCTCCTTTCCTTATCTTATTTGGAGGGGAAGGAAAGAGTACTAGTATTAGGAAGTAGTACTAGTAGTAGTAATAGGAAGAGGGAAGGAGAAAGGAAAGGGCGCCCCTTCCCTTGTTCCTTCTCCTTCTTCCTACATGGGCCCAATAAGGCCCATATACCTCCCGGGGTTCCAACCTCCGGAGCTCCAAACTTCTCCGGAACCTTTCCGGTGACCAAATATATCCGTCCAATATATCAATCTTTATGTCTCGACCATTTCGAGACTCCTCGTCATGTCCGTGATCATATCCGGACTCGAACAACCTTCGTACATCAAAATACATAAACTCATAATATAACATCGCCATCGAAACCTTAAGCGTGCGGACCCTACGGTTCGAGAACAATGTAGACATGACCGAGACATGTCTCGGTCAATAACCAATAGCGGGACCTGGATGCCCATATTGGTTCCTACATATTCTACGAAGATCTTTATCGGTCAAACCGCACAACAACATATGTTGTTCCTTTGTCATCGGTATGTTACTTGCCGAGATTCGATCGTCGGTATCCAATACCTAGTTCAATCTCGTTACGCAAGTCTCTTTACTCGTTCCGTAATACATCATCTCACAACTAACTCATTAGTTGAAATGCTTGCAAGGCTTAAGTGATGTGTATTACCGAGAGGGCCCAGAGATACCTCTCCGACATTCGGAGTGACAAATCCTCTCGAAATCGCCAACTCAACAAGTACCGTTCGGAGACACCAGAGAGCACCTTTATAATCACCCGATTCGTTGTGACGTTTGGTAGCACACAAAGTGTTCCTCCGTAAACGGAGTTGCATAATCTCATAGTCATAGGAACATGTATAAGTCATGAAGGAAGCAATAGCAACATACTAAGCGATCGTGTGCTAAGCTAACGGAATGGGTCATGTCAATCAGATCATTCAACTAATGATGTGACCTTGTTAATCAAATAACAACTCCTTGTTCATGGTTAGGAAACATAACCATCTTTGATTAACAAGCTAGTCAAGTAGAGGCATACTAGTGACACTCTGTTTGTCTATATATTCACACATGTATTATGTTTCCGGTTAATACAATTCTAGCATGAATAATAAACATTTATCATGATATGAGGAAATAAATAATAACTTTATTATTGCCTCTAGGGCATATTTCCTTCAATTTTTGCTTTATTTATTCTAAATAATAGAGAGTAAATAGAGGGTACAGAAGGTTGTGCCTTCTAGTTTCATCCATCTCGTGATCATCAAAATGAACCCACTAACAAGGTTGATCAAGTCTTGTTAACAAACTCATTCTGAATAACACAGAACCGGAGAAATTTTGAATAACACTAAGTTACCTCAACGGGGATATGAAAATCCCCAACAATAAGAATATCATACTTTTTCTTGACAGTAGGGAGAAGAAATTCAAAACCTCCAAAAATGATAGTTGGAGCTTTTTCAATAGAATTGATGATATGAACTTGAGATTGTTTCCTCAGAAAGTGTACCGTATGCTCATTACCATTAACATGAAAAGTGACATTGCCTTTGTTGCAATCAATAACAGCCCCTGCAGTATTAAGAAAAGGTCTACCAAGGATAATAGACATATTATCGTCCTCAGGAATATCAAGAATAACAAAGTCCGTTAAGATAGTGACATTTGCAACCACAACAAGCACATCCTCACAAATACCGACAGGTATAGCAGTTGATTTATCAACCATTTGCAAAGATATTTCAGTAGGTGTCAACTTATTCAATTCTAGTCTACGATATAAAGAGAGAGGCATAACACTAACACCGGCTCCAAGATCACATAAGCAGTTCTAACATAATTTCTTTTAATAGAGCATGGTATAGTTGGTACACTCGGATCTCCAAGTTTCTTTGGTATTCCACCCTTAAAAGTGTAATTAGCAAGCATGGTGGAAATTTCAGCTTCCGGTATCTTTCTTTTATTTGTAATGATATCCTTCATATACTTAGCGTAAGGATTTACCTTAAGCATATCAGTTAAGCGCATACGTAAGAAAATAGGTCTAATCATTTCAGCAAAGCGCTCAAAATACTCATCATCCTTTAACTTGGATGGTTTAGGAGGAAAGGGCATGGGTTTCTGAACCCATGGTTCTCTTCTTTACCGTGCTTCCTAGCAACAAAATCTCTCTTATCATAATGTTGATTCTTTGATTGTGGGTTATCAAGATCAACAGCAGGTTCAATTTCTACATCATTGTCTTTGCTAGGTTGAGCATCAACATGAACATTATTATTAACATTATCACTAGGTTCACGTTCATCACCTGATTGAGTTTCAGCATCAGAAATAGAAATATCATTGGGATTCTCAGGTGTGTCTATAGTAGGTTCACTAGAAGCATGCAACGTCTTATCGTTTTTCTTTTTCTTCTTTTTAGAAGAACTAGGTGCCTCTAAATTATTTCTCTGAGAATCTTGCTCGATTCTCTTAGGGTGGCCTTCAGGATACAAAGGTTCCTGAGTCATTCTACCAGTTCTAGTAGCCAGTCTAACAGCAAAGTCATTTTTATTATTTAATTCATCAAGCAAATCATTTTGAGCTTTAAGTACTTGCTCAGCTTGAGTAGCAACCATAGAAGCATATTTGCTAACGCGGTGAAGTTCATCTTTAACTCTAGCTAGATTATCAGCTACGCGTCCTATCTTGAAAGCATTATTCTTTAACTCTCTACCAACATAAGCATTAAAACTTTCTTGCCTAGCCATAAAGTCATCAAATTCATCTAATCATGGGCTATGAAATTTAGTAGAGGGTACTTCAACTTTATCATATTTATAGAGAGAATTTACCTTTACTACCTATGACGGGTTATCAAGACAATGTGGTTCTTCAAGCGGTAAATTAAGACCATGTATTTCTTCAATAGGAGGTAAATTCTTAACATATTCAGCTTTAATACCTTTTTCTTTCATTGATTTCTTTGCCTCTTGCATATCTTCAGGACTGAGAAATAAAACACCTCTCTTCTTCGGAGTGCGTTTAGGAATAGGCTCAGGAGTTGGCTCAATTCGTTCAGGAATTACTTCAGGAACTGGCTCAGGAAGAGTCCAAATATTTTCATTAGTCAACATATCATTCAGTAGTATTTCAGCTTGGTCAACTGTTCTTTCCCTGAAAACACAACCATCACAACTATCCAAGTAGTCCTTGGAAGCATCGGTTAGTCCATTATAAAAGATATCAAGTATTTCATTTTTCTTAAGAGGATGATCAGGCAAAGCATTAAGCAATCGGAGAAGCCTCCCCCAAGCTTGTGGGAGACTTTATTCTTTGATTTGCACAAAATTATATATTTGCCGCAAGGCAGCTTGTTTCTTATGAGCAGGGAAATATTTAGTAGAGAAGTAATAACTCATATCCTGGGGACTACGCACACAACCAGGATCAAGAGAATTAAACCAAGTCTTAGCATCACCCTTTAATGAGAACGGAAATATCTTAAGGATATAATAATAGCGAGACTTCTCATCATTGGTAAACAGGGTGGCTATATCATTTAACTTCGTAAGATGTGCCACAACAGTTTCAGATTCATAACCATAAAAAGGATCAGATTCAACCAAAGTAATTATTTCAGGATCAACAGAGAATTCATAATCCTTATCAGTAACACAGATAGGTGAAGTAGCAAAAGCAGGGCCACGTTTCATTCTAGCATTAAGATATTGCTACTTCCATTTAGCTAATAACTTCTTAAGATCATATCTATCTTTGCAAGAAAATATTGGAAACCTATTCTGCACAGCTCCAAAAGTCCTGAAACTCCATGAAAGTCATTTTTGGAATTAATAAGAATTATTGAGCAAAGAAAGTATCAGAGGGGGCCCACACCCTGGCCAGGAGGGTGGGGGGTGCCCCCCTACTGGGCAGCCCCTGTCTCCTGGGCCCCCTGGTGGCCCTCCGGTGCCCATCTTCTACTATATGAAGGCTTTTACCCTGGAAAAAATCATAAGCAAGCTTAGGGGACGAAACTCCGCCGCCACGAGGCGGAACCTTGGCAGAACCAATCTAGGGCTCCGGCGGAGCTGTTCTACCGGGGAAACTTCCCTCCGGGAGGGGGAAATCATCACCATCATCATCACCAATGATCCTCTCATCGGGAGGGGGCCAATCTCCATCAACATCTTCACCAACACCATCTCCTCTCAAACCCTAGTTCATCTCTTGTATCCAATCTTGTATCCAAAACCACAAATTGGTACCTGTGGGTTGCTAGTAGTGTTGATTACTCCTTGTAGTTGATGCTAATTGGTTTACTTGGTGCAAGATCATATGTTTAGATCCTTAATGCATATTAATACTCCTCTGATCATGAACATGAATATGCTTTGTGAGTAGTTACATTTGTTCCTGAGGACATGGGTGAAGTCTTGCTATTAGTAGTCATGTGAATTTGGTATTCGTTCGATATTTTGATGAGATGTATGTTGTCTCTCCTCTAGTGGTGTTATGTGAACGTCGACTACATGACACTTCACCATTATTTGGGCCTATAGGAAGGCATTGGGAAGTAATAAGTAGATGATGGGTTGCTAGAGTGACAGAAACTTAAAACCTAGTTTATGCGTTGCTTCGTAAGGGGCTGATTTGGATCCATATGTCTCATGCTGTGGTTAGGTTTACCTTAATACTTCTTTTGTAGTTGCGGATGCTTGCAATAGGGGTTAATCATAAGTGGGATGCTTGTCCAAGAAAGGGCAATACCGAAGCACCCGTCCACCCACATATCAAATTATCAAAGTAACGAACGCGAATCATATGAGCGTGATGAAAACTAGCTTGACGATAATTCCCATGTGTCCTCGGGAGCGCTTTTCTCATTATAAGAAATTGTCCAGGCTTGTCCTTTACTATGAAAAGGATTGGGCCACTGATAACCCACAAGTATAGGGGATCGGAACAGCTTTCGAGGGTAGAGTATTCAACCCAAATTTATTGATTCGACACAAGGGGAGCCAAAGAATATTCTTGAGTATTAGCAGTTGAGTTGCTAATTCAACCACACGTGGATAACTTACTATCTGCAACAAAGTGTTTACTAGCAAAAGTGGTATAATAGTAATAGTAGCGGCAGCAAAAGTAAAGATAAATGTTTTTGGGTTTTTGTAGTTGTTGTAACAATAGCAACGGAAAAGTAAATAAGCGAAGAATAATATGTGAAAAGCTCGTAGGCATTGGATCAGTGATGGATAATTATGTCGGATGCGATTACTCATGCAATAGTTATAACATAGGGTGATATAGAACTAGCTCAAATTCATCAATGTAATGTAGGCATGTATTCCGTAAACAATCATACGTGCTTATGGAAAAGAACTTGTATGACATCTTTTGTCCTACCCTCCCATTGCAGCGGGGTCCTTACGGAAACTAAGGGATATTAAGGCCTCCTTTTAATAGAGAACTGGAACAAAGCATTAGCACATAGTGAATACATGAACTCCTCAAACTACGGTCATCACCGAGAAGTATCCCAATTATTGTCACTTCGGGGTTGTCGGATCATAACACATAATAGGTCACTATAGACTTGCAAGATAGGATCAAGAACACACATATATTCATGAAAACATAATAGGTTCAGATCTGAAATCATGGCATTCGGGCCCTAGTGACAAGCATTAAGCATAGCAAAGTCATAGCAACATCAATCTCAGAACATAGTGGATACTAGGGATCAAACCCTAACAAAACTAACTTGATTACATGGTAAATCTCATCCAACCCATCACCGTCCAGCAAGCCTACGATGGAATTACTCACGCACGGCGGTGAGCATCATGAAATTGGTGATGGAGGATGGTTGATGATGACGACGGCGACGAATCCCCCTCTCCGGAGCCCCGAACGGACTCCAGATCAGCCCTCCCGAGAGAGATTAGGGCTTGGCGGCGGCTCCGTTTCGTGAAACGCGATGAAACTTTCTCTCTGATTTTTTTCTCCCCGAGACGGTATATATGGAGTTGGAGTTGAGGTCGGAGGAGCTCCAGGGGGCCCACGAGATAGGAGGGCGCGCCCTAGGGGGGGGGGGGTGCGCCCCTGTCTCGTGGATAGCCCGTGGGCCCCCTGGCCTTGATTCTTTCGCCAAAATTTCTTATTAATTCTGAAAAGTGCCTCCGTGGATTTCCAGGACATTCCGAGAACTTTTCTTTTCTACACATAAAACAACATCATGGCAGTTCTACTGAAAACAGTGTCAGTCCGGGTTAGTTTCATTCAAATCATGCAAGTTAGAGTCCAAAACAAGGGCAAAAGTGTTTGGAAAAGTAGATATGTTGGAGACGTATTAGCCACCTTGCTGCACTTTATTTACTTTCATTGCTTGTTACCCGTTACAAATTATCTTATCACAAAACTATCTGTTACCTACAATTTTAGTGCTTGCAGAGAATACCTTCCTGAAAACCGCTTGTCATTTCCTTCTGCTCCTCGTTGGGTTCGACACTCTTACTTATCGAAAGGACTACGATAGATCCCCTATACTTGTGGGTCATCGAGACTCTTTTCTGGCGCCGTTGCCGGGGAGTGAAGCGCCTTTGGTGAGTGGAACTTGGTAAGGAAACATTTATATAGTGTGCTGAAATTTTCTGTCACTTGTTACTATGGAAACTAATCCTCTGAGGGGCTTGTTCGGGCATCTTCGCCCGACCAAGAGAGCAAAGAGTTGCTCCTCAACCTCATCGAACCTCTGAAAATGTTTACTTTGAGATTCCTTCGGTATGATAAAGAAACTGCTAGCTAATCCCTTTGCGGAGATGGAACATTGCATCCCGATTTACACCTTATCTTTGTGGATGAAGTTTGTGGATTATTTAAGCTTGCAGGTATACCCGTTGATGTTGTTAAGAGGAAGGTCTTCCCTTTATCTTTGAAGGGAGATGCATTGACATGGTATAGGCTATGTGATGATATGGGATCTTGGAACTATAAACGATTGAAGTTGGAATTTCACCCGAAGTTCTATCCTATGCATCTTGTTCATCGTGATCGTAATTACATATATAATTTTTGGCCTCGCAAAGGAGAAAGCATCGCTCAAGCTTGGGTGAGGCTTAAGTCAATGTTATATTCATGCCCCAATCATGAGCTCTCAAGAGAAATGATTATTCAAAAATTTTATGCTCGGCTTTCTTTCAATGATCGCACCATGCTTGATACTTCCTTTGTTGGTTCTTATATGCTGAATACTACTGAATTCAAGTGGGACTTATTGGAAAGAATTAAACGCAACTCTGAAGATTGGGGTTTCGACGATGGTAAGGAGTCAGGTATGACACCTAAGTTTGATTGTGTTAAATCTTTTACGGCTACCGATGCTTTTCATGGATTTAGCGCTAAATATGGACGTGACTCTGAGATAGTAGCTTCTTTCTGTGAATCTTTTGCTACTCATGTTGATCTCCCTAAGGAGAAGTGGTTTAAATATAATGCTCCCACTAAAGTAAAAGTAGTTGCACCTATTACAGTTGAAGAAAAGATTATCACTTATAATGATCCTATTGTTCCTACTACTTATGTGGAGAAACCACCTTTCCCTGTTAGGATAAAGGATCATACTAAAGCTTCAACTGTGGTTCATAAGAGTAATACTAGAACTTATACACCTCCTGAGCAAATTAAAGTTGAACCTAGTATTACTATGGTTAAAGATCTCTTGGACAATAATATAGATGGGCATGTTATTTACTTCTGTGGTGAAACTACTAATATTGCTAGACCAGATGCTAAGATACATAGACATGTTGTAGGCATGCATGTTATTTCTGTTAAAGTAGGATATCATTGTTATCATGGCTTATGTGATATGGGTGCCAGTGCTAGTGCAATACCTATTTCCTTATATAATGAAATTATGCATGACATAGCACCCGCTGAGTTAGAGGATATTGATGTCACTATTAAGCTTGCCAATAGAGATACTATTACACCATTTGGGATTGTTAGAGATGTTGAAGTCTTGTGTGGGAAAGTTAAATATCCCGCTGATTTTCTTGTTCTTGGTTCCCCACAAGATGACTTTTGTCCCATTATATTTGGTAGACCCTTCTTGAATACTGTCAATGCTAAGATTGATTGTGAAAAGGATGTTGTTACAATTGGCTTAGGGGATATGAAACATGAGTTTAATTTTGCTAAATTTCGTAGACAACCCCTTGATAAAGAATTACCTAGTAAGGATGAGATTATTGGTCTTGCTTCTATTGCCGTGCCTCCTACTAATCCGTTAGAACAATATTTGCTAGACCATGAAAATGATATGTTTATGAATGAAAGAAGGGAAATAGATGAAGTATTACTTAAACAGGGTCCTATTCTGAAACACAACTTGCCTGTTGAAATCCTAGGGGATCCCCCTCCACCCAAGGGAGATCCCGTGTTTGAGCTCAAACCCTTACCTGATAATCTTAAATATGCTTATCTTGATGAAAATAAGTGGTAAGAAAAGAAGATATATCCTGTTATTATTAGTGCTAACCTTTCATAGCAAGAAGAGGAAAGATTATTGAAAACTCTGAAGAAGCACCGTGCTACTATTGGATATACTCTGGATGATCTTAAGGGCATTAGTCCCACTCTATGCCAAGACAAAATTAAATTGGTTGAAGGCTCCAAACCAGTTAGAGATCCTCAACGACGGTTAAATCCTAAGATGAAAGAAGTGGTAAGAAAGGAGATACTAAAGCTCCTTGAGGCAGGTATAATTTATCCCGTTGCTGATAGTGATTTGGTAAGCCCTGTCCATTGCTTCCCTAAGAAGGGAGGTATTATTGTCGTTCCTAATGATAAAGATGAATTGATCCCGCAAAGAATTATTACAGGTTATAGGATGGTAATTGATTTCCGTAAATTAAATAAAGCTACTAAGAAAGATCATTACCCTTTACCTTTTATTGATCAAATGCTAGAAAGACTATCCAAATAGACACATTTTTTCTTTCTAGATGGTTATTCTGGTTTCTCTCAAATACTTGTATCATTGGAGGATCAATCAAAAACTACTTTTACTTGCCCTTTCGGTACTTTTGCTTATAGACGTATGCCTTTTGGTTTATGTAATGCACCTGCTACCTTTCAAAGATGCATGATGGCTATATTCTCTGACTTTTGTGAAAAAAATTGTGAGGTATTCATGGACGACTTCTCCGTTTATGGATCCTCTTTTGATGATTGCTTGAGCAACCTTGATCGAGTTTTGCAGAGATGTGAAGACACTAGTCTTGTCTTGAATTGGGAAAAGTGACACTTTATGGTTAATGAAGGCATTGTCTTGGGGCATAAAATTTCTGAAAGAGGTATTGAAGTTGATAAAGCTAAAGTTGATGCTATTGAAAAGATGCCATGTCCCAAGGACATTAAAGGTATAAGAAGTTTCCTTGGTCATGCCGGTTTTTATAGGAGGTTCATTAAGGACATTTCTAAAATCTCTAGGCCTCTGACTAATTTATTGCAAAAAGATATTCCTTTTGTCTTTGATGATGATTGTGTACAAGCATTTGAAATACTTAAGAAAGCTTTGATCAGTGCACCTATTGTTCAGCCACCTGATTGGAATTTACCCTTTGAAATTATGTGTGATGCTAGTGATTATGCAGTAGGTGCTGTTCTAGGGCAAAGAGTTGATAAGAAATTAAATGTTATCCAATATGCTAGCAAAACTCTTGATACTGCCCAGAGAAATTATGCTACTACTGAAAAAGAGTTCTTAGCAGTTGTATTTGCTTGTGATAAGTTCAGACCATATATTGTTGATTCTAAAGTTACTATTCACACTGATCATGCTGCTATTAAATATCTTATGGAAAAGAAAGATGCTAAACCTAGACTTATTAGATGGGTTCTCTTGCTCCAAGAATTTGATTTGCATATTATTGATAGGGAGCTGAAAACCCCGTTGCAGACAACTTGTCTAGGTTAGAGAATGTTCTTGATGACCCACTACCTATTGATGATAGCTTTCCTGATGAACAATTAGCGATCATTAATGCTTCTCGCACTGCTCCTTGGTATGCTGATTATGCTAATTACATTCTTGCTAAATTTATACCACCTAGTTTCACATACCAGCAAAAGAAAAAGGTTCTTTTATGATTTAAGATATTACTTCTGAGATGACCCACACCTTTATAAAGAAGGAGTAGATGGTGTTATTAGGCGTTGTGTACCGAGCATGAGCAGAATGATCCTACATAAGTGTCACTCCGAGCCATATGGAGGATACCACGCTGGAGATAGAACTGCACATAAGGTATTGCAATCCGGTTTTTATTGGCCTACTCTCTTCAAAGATGCTCGTAAGTTTGTCTTGTCTTGTGATGAATGTCAAAGAATTGGTAATGTTAGTAGACGTCAAGAAATGCCTATGAATTATTCTCTTGTTATTGAACCATTTGATGTTTGGGGCTTTGATTATATGGGACCTTTTTCTGCCTCTAATGGATATACACATATTTTAGTTGCTGTTGATTACGTTACTAAGTGGGTAGAAGCTATTCCAACTAGTAGTGATGATCATAACACTTCTATTAAGATGCTTAAAGAAGTTATTTTTCCGAGGTTTGGAGTCCCTAGATATCTCATGATTGATGGTGGTTCACATTTTATTCATGGTGCTTTTTGTAAAATGCTTGCTAAGTATGTTGTTAATCATAGAATCGCATCTCCTTATCACCCACAGTCTAGTGGTCAAGTAGAGTTGAGTAATAGAGAGCTCAAATTAATTTTGCAAAAGACTGTTAATAGATTAGGAAGAATTGGTCCAGGAAACTTGATGATGCATTGTGGGCCTATAGAACCGCATAAATCCTATGGGTATGTCTCCGTAGAAGATGGTTTATTGAAAAGCATGTCACTTACCTCTAGAACTTGAACATAAAGCATATTGGGCTATTAAAGAGCTCAACTATGATTTCAAACTTGCCGGTGAGAAGAGGTTATTTGATATTAGCTCACTCGATGAATGGAGAACCCAAGCCTATGAGAATGCCAAGCTGTTCAAAGAAAAATTTAAAAGATGGCATGACAAAAGGATACAAAAGCGTGAGTTTAACGTAGGTGATTATGTGCTGCTATTCAACTCTCGTTTAAGATTTTTTACAGGAAAACTTCTCTCTAAATGCGAAGGTCCTTACATTATCGAGGAGGTCTATTGTTACGGTGCCATAAAAATCAACAACTTCGAAGGCACAAGTCCGAGGGTGGTGAACGGTCAAAGAATCAAACATTATATCTCAGGTAACCCTATAAATGTTGAAACTAATATCATTGAAACCGTAACCCCAGAGGAATACATAAGGGACACTTTCCAGAACGTTTCAGACTCCGAAAAGGAATAGGTATGTGGTACGGTAAGTAAACCGACTCCAAAACAATTCTAATGGCAATTTTTCTCTGTTTTGGAATATTTAATAATTTTGGGAAGCAAGAAGTAATCCGGGAAGGACACGAGGCCTCCACGAGGGTGGAGGGCGCGCCCACCCTTACTGGGCGTGCCCCCCTGCCTCGTGGGCACCTCGTGTGCCTCCCAGACTCCGCTTTCTTGCACAATACTTCTCTTGGTCGGTAAAAATTCATTATATAATCTTTGAAGGTTTTGACCACCGTATCACGCAAAAATATTTTGTTTTCCTTTCGAGCTGTTTTTCTGACAGATCTAGAGCACCATGACGTCTCCAAGCGCTCCCAAGGACAAGTTTTTCGAGAGGCTCATCAACCCCTATCTTGCGGAGGTGCTGCAACACCCTCAAACCATTGAGGTGCGTGAGGGGGTGCTGCACATCCGCGATGTGGAGGGACCAAGGCGTACCGGAAGCGTGGAGACAAAGCTCAAAGCTATGGAGCAACAAGTTTTCAAGTGCCAAGGGATGGTGGAGCGTGGACTCAACGCCAACCACATGATGATCGCGGAATTCACCAACAAACACAAGCTAGACGCCAAGAACATTGGGGATACCATCTTCAAGCTTCATGAGAAAATCGAGCACCTCCAAGCCCAAATCTATGAGCTGCAAAACCAAAACTGTGAGTATGAATATAGATTCAAGAGGATGAGTTTGGCTGCAGATATGAGGATCCCGGAGACTCGATCATCCTTCTATGATGGTGAGCCTATGCCTTGGAAGATGGACGACAAGCCTACATCATCAACAACCCCTTCTTCACCACTTCCGAGGACATAATCACATGGGTATGGGCACTCCCCTTGGCAACTGCCAAGCTTGGGGGAGGTGCCCCGGTATCGTATCACCATCACACTCTTATCTTTACCATTTTTCTTAGTTCGATCCTTTTAGTAATATCTTGACCTAGTAGAATGAAGTTTTGGTATGAATTAGTTTCGAGTTTTGCTTTGTGATCCTTCTATGTAATCCAGTCCGTGTGCTATATAATAAAGATTAGTGTTGAGTCAAGGGCTTTGCTATCTTGCTATGATCTTGAGAAAATAGAAAGAATAAAAAGAATAAAAGAGTTCATATTGATCTATGGATAGTAATGACTTCACACATAGATAGTATGAGGCTTTAAAGTTGTTGAAAGTTGACAAACATAGTTTTGGTCATCGTTGCAATTAATAGGAAGTAATAAAGAAAGAGAGGTTCTCACATATAAATATACTATCTTGGACAACTTTTATGATTGTGAGCACTCATTAAGTATGACATGCTAAAGAGTTGATGTTGGACAAGGAAGACAACGTAATGGGTTATGTTTTCTCACATTCCAGTTAAAGTATATTGTCATGGACCATTCAAACATGTTGAGCTTGCCTTTCCCCCTCATGCTAGCCAAAATTCCTTGCACCAAGTAGAGATACTACTTGTGCTTCCAAATATCCTTAAACCCAGTTTTGCCATGAGAGTCCACCATACCTACCTATGGATTGAGTAAGATCCTTCAAGTAAGTTGTCATGTTGCAAGCAATAAAAATTGCTCTCTAAAATTGTATGACTTATTAGTGTGGAGAAAATAAGCTTTATAAGATCGTGTGATATGGAATAATAAAAGCGACGGATTGCATAATAAAGGTTCATATCACAAGTGGCAATATAAAGTGACGTTCTTTTGCATTAAGATTTTGTGCATCCAACCCTAAAAGCACATGACAACCTCTACTTCCCTCTGCGAAGGGCCTATCTTTTACATTATGTCTTTTACTTTATGCAAGAGTCAAGGTGATCTTCACCTTTCTCTTTTTCATTTTATCCTTTGGAAAGCACCTCGTGTTGGAAAGATCCTGATATATATATATCCAATTGGATGTAAGTTAGCATGAACTATTATTGTTGACATCACCCAAAGGTGAATACGTTGGGAGGCAACACTATAAGCCCCTATCTTTCTTAGTGTCCGATTAAAACTTCATAACCATAAGTATTGCGTGAGTGTTAGCAATTGTAGAAGACTATATGATAGTTGAGTATGTGGACTTGCTAAAAAGCTCTATTCTTGACTCTTTTTGATGTTATGATAAATTGCAATTGCTTCAATGACTGAGATTTTAGTTTGGTAGTTCTCAATGAAGTTTCTGAACCATACTTAACATTGTGAATAGATTGTTACTTGAGCAAAAGAAATCATATGACAAAAACTATATATGTTGCTATTATAAGAATGATCATGATGCCCTCATGTCCTTATTTTATTTTTATCGACACCTCTATCTCTAAACATGTGGACATATTTTTTGATTTCGGCTTCCGCTTGAGGACAAGCGAGGTCTAAGCTTGGGGGAGTTGATACGTCCATTTTGCATCATGCTTTTATATCGATATTTATTGCATTATGGGTTGTTATTACACGTTGTCACAATACTTATGGCTATTCTCTCTTATTTTACAAGGTTTATCATGAAGAGGGAGAATGCCGACAGCTGGGATTCTGGCTAGAAAAGGAGCAAATATGGGAAACCTATTCTGCACAGCTCCAAAAGTCCTGAAACTCCACGAAAGTCATTTTTGGAATTAATAAGAATTATTGAGCAAAGAAAGTACCAGAGGGGGCCCACACCCTGGCCAGGAGAGCGGGGGGCGCGCCCCCTACTGGGTGCGCCCCCTGTCTCCTGGCCCCCCTGGTGGCCCTCCGGTGCCCATCTTTTGCTATATGAAGGCTTTTACCCTGGAAAAAATCATAAGCAAGCTTACGGGACGAAACTTCGCCGCCACGAGGCGGAACCTTGGCGAACCAATCTAGGGCTCCGTGAGCTATTCTGCCGGGGAAACTTCCCTCCGGGAGGGGGAAATCATCACCATCGTCATCACCAACGATCATTTCATCGGGAGGGGGTCAATCTCCATCAACATCTTCACCAGCACCATCTCCTCTCAAACCCTAGTTCATCTCTTGTATCCAATCTTGTATCCAAAACCACAAATTGGTACCTGTGGGTTGCTAGTAGTGTTGATTACTCCTTGTAGTTGATGCTAATTGGTTTACTTGGTGGAAGATCATATGTTCAGATCCTTAATGCATATTAATACTCCTCTGATCATGAACATGAATATGCTTTGTGAGTAGTTACGTTTGTTCCTGAGAACATGGGTGAAGTCTTGCTATTAGTAGTCATGTGAATTTGGTATTCGTTCGATATTTTGATGAGATGTATGTTGTCTCTCCTCTAGTGGTGTTATGTGAACGTCGACTACATGACACTTCACCATTATTTGGCCCTATAGGAAGGCATTGGGAAGTAATAAGTAGATGATGGGTTGCTAGAGTGACAGAAGCTTAAACCCTAGTTTATGCATTGCTTCATAAGGGGCTGATTTGGATTCATATGTCTCATGTTGTGGTTAGGTTTACCTTAATACTTCTTTTGTAGTTGCGAATGCTTGCAATAGGGGTTAATCATAAGTGGGATGATTGTCCAAGAAAGGGCAGTACCCAAGCACCGGTCCACCCACATATCAAATTACCAAAGTAACGAACGCGAATCATATGAGCGTGATGAAAACTAGCTTGACGATAATTCCCATGTGTCCTCAGGAGCGCTTTTCTCATTATAAGAAATTGTCCAGGTTTGTCCTTTACTACAAAAAGGATTGGGCCATCTTGCTGCACTTTATTTACTTTCATTGCTTGTTACCCCTTACAAATTATCTTATCACAAAACTATCTGTTACCTACAATTTCAGTGCTTGTAGAGAATACCTTACTAAAAACCGCTTGTCATTTCATTCCGCTCCTCGTTGGGTTCGACACTCTTGCTTATCGAAAGGACTACGATAGATCCCCTATACTTGTGGGTCATCAGCTTACTAGGGACATGGTGTTTTGTCTATGTATTCACACATGTATAAGGTTTCCAGTTAATACAATTCTAGCATGAATAATAAACATTTATCATGAATAAGGAAATATAAAATAACAACTTTATTATTGCCTCTAGGGAATATTTCCTTCAGTCTCCCACTTGCACTAGAGTCAGTAATCTAGATTACATTGCCATGTGATTTAACACCAATAGTTCACATCTGTATGTGATTAACACCAATAGTTCACATCTCCATGTGACTGATAACCCACAAGTATAGGGGATCGCAACAGTTTTCGAGGGTAGAGTATTCAACCCAAATTTATTGATTCGACACAAGGGGAGCCAAAGAATATTCTCAAGTATTAGCAGTTGAGTTGTCAATTCAACCACACCTGGATAACTTAATATCTGCAGCAAAGTATTTAGTAGCAAAGTAGTATAGAATGTGATATGATGGCAAAAATGTGATGGCAGTTTGTAGTAATTGTAACAGTAGCAACGGTAAAGTAACTAAGCAAAGAACAATATGTGAAAAGCTCATAGGCATTGGATCAGTGATGGATAATTATGCCGGATGCGATTCCTCATGCAATAGTTATAACATAGGGTGATATAGAACTAGCTCCAATTCATCAATGTAATGTAGGCATGTATTCCGTAAACAATCATACGTGCTTATGGAAAAGAACTTGTATGCCATCTTTTGTCCTACCCTCCCGTTGCAGCGGGGTCCTTACGGAAACTAATTGATATTAAGGCCTCCTTTTAATAGAGAACCGGAACAAAGCATTAGCACATAGTGAATACATGAACTCCTCAAACTACGGTCATCACCGAGAAGTATCCCGATTATTGTCACTTCGGGGTTGTCGGGTCATAACACATAATAGGTGACTATAGACTTGCAAGATAGGATCAAGAACACACATATATTCATGAAAACATAATACGTTCAGATCTGAAATCATGGCACTCGGGCCCTATTGACAAGTATTAAGCATAGCAAAGTCATAGCAACATCAATCTCAGAACATAGTGGATATTAGGGATCAAACCCTAACAAAACTAACTTGATTACATGGTAAATCTCATCCAATCCATCACCGTCCAGCAAGCCTATGATACATCTCCAATGTATCTACTTTTCCAAACACTTTTGCCATTGTTTGGACTCTAACTTGCATGATTTGAATGAAACTAACCTGGACTGACGCTATTTTCAGCAGAGCTGCCATGGTGTTGTTTATTGTGCAGAAAACAAAAGTTCTCGGAATTACCTGAAAATCCACAGAGATAACTTTTGGAAAATATAAAAAATACCGGCGCGCCCTATCCATGAGGGTGGGGGGTGCGCCCTCCCCCTGGGCGCGCCCCCTGTCTCGTGGCCCCCCTGATGCTCCACCGACCTCAACTCCAACTCTATATATTCCGTTTCGTGGAGAAAAAATCAGAGAGAAAGTTTCATCACGTTTTACGATACGGAGCCGCCGCCAAGCCCTAATCTCTCTCGGGAGGGCTGACCTGGAGTCCGTTCGGGGCTCCGAGGAGGGGGATTCATCGCCGTCGGCATCATCAACCATCCTCCATCACCAATTTCATGATGCTCACCGCCGTGCATGAGTAATTCCATCATAGGCTTGCTGGATGGTGATGGGTTGGATGAGATTTACCATGTAATTAAGTTAGTTTTGTTAGGGTTTGATCCCTAGTATCCACTATGTTCTGAGATTGATGTTGCTATGACTTTGCTATGCTTAATGCTTGTCACTAGGACCCGAGTGCCATGATTTCAGATCTAAACCTATTATGTTTTCATGAATATATGTGAGTTCTTGATTCTATCTTGCAAGTCTATAGTCACCTGTTATGTGTTATGATCCGACAACCCCGAAGTGACAATAATCGGGATACTTCTCGGTGATGACCATTGTTTGAGGAGTTCATTTATTCACTATGTGCTAATGCTTTGTTCCGGTTCTCTATTAAAAGGAGGCCTTAATATCCCTTAGGTTCCACTAGGACCCCGCTGCCACGGGAGGGTAGGATAAAAGATGTCATGCAAGTTCTTTTCCATAAGCACATATGACTATATTCGGAATACATGCCTACATTACATTGATGAACTGGAGCTAGTTCTGTGTCACCCTATGTTATAGCTATTACATGAGGAATCGCACCCGACATAATTATCCATCACTGATCCAATGCCTACAAGCTTTACACATACTGTGTTTTGCTTATTTACTTTTCCATTGCTACTGTTACAACTACTACAAAACTATTATATTTACTTTTGCCACTGTTACCATTACTATCATACTACTTTGCTACTAAATACTTTGCTGCAGATACTAAGTTATCTAGGTGTGGTTGCACTAACAACTCAACTGCTAATACTTAAGAATATTTTTTGGCTCCCCTTGTGTCGAATCAATAAATTTGGGTTGAATACTCTACCCTCGAAAGCTGTTGCGATCCCCTACACTTGTGGGTTATCAAGACTAATTTCTGGCGCCGTTGCCGGGAGCATAGCTCTATTCTTTGAGTCACTTGGGATTTATATCTGTTGATCACTATGAGGAACTTGAAAGACGAAAGAACCAAGATTTTGCCCTCAACTACGAGGGGAGGTAAGGAACTACCATCTAGCTCTGCACTAGATTCTCCTTCCGTTATTAGCAAGTTTGCGACACCTAAACCTGCTACTGCTTTGAATTCTGATATGTCGCATGTTATTGATGATGCCACTTCTGCTATGCATGATACTTATGATGAAACTACTTCTGCGCGTGATACTACTTTGCCATTAGGTGAATTTCTTGATGAACAACTTGCTAGGGTTAGAGAGAATGAAATTATTGAAGATGCTATTATTGATGATAGTGATGATGAAAGTTCTCCCCATGATTATGAATTACCTGTTGTTCCTGAGGGTTATGTTATGGATGAGGAAGATGCTAGAGCTATCTTTGCTTGCAAAGATAGATATGATCTTAAGAAGTTATTAGCTAAATGGAAGCAGCAATCTCTTAATGCCAGAATGAAACCTGACCCTGCTTTTGCTACTTCACCTATCCGTGTTACTGATAAGGATTATGAATTCTCTGCTGATCCTAAAATAATTACTTTGGTTGAATCTGATCCTTTTTATGGCTATGAATCTGAAACTGTTGTGGCACATCTTACCAAGTTAAATGATATAGCCACCCTGTTTACCAATGATGAGAAGTCTTGCTATTATTATATCCTTAAGATATTTCCGTTCTCATTAAAGGGTGATGCTAAGACTTGGTTTAATTCTCTTGATCCTGGTTGTGTGCGTAGTCCCCAGGATATGATTTATTACTTCTCTGCTAAATATTTCTCTGCACATAAGAAACAAGCTGCCTTGCGGGAAATATATAATTTTGTGCAAATCAAAGAAGAAAGTCTCCCACAAGCTTGGGGGAGGCTTCTCCGATTGCTTAATGCTTTGCCTGATCATCCTCTTAAGAAAAATGAAATACTTGATATCTTTTATAATGGACTAACCGATGCTTCCAAGGACTACTTGGATAGTTGTGTTAGATTACATTTTCAGGAAAGAACAGTCGACCAAGCTGAATTACTATTGAATAATATGTTGACTAATGAAAATAATTGGACTCTTCCTGAGCCAATTCCTGAGGCAATCCCTGATCCAATTGAGCCAACTCCTGAGCCTATCCCTAAACCAACTCCGAAGAAGAGGGGTGTTCTATTTGTCAGTCCTGAAGATATGCAAGAGGCAAAGATATCAATGAAAGAAAAAGGTATTAAAGCTGAAGATGTTAAGAATTTACCTCCTATTGAAGAAATACATGGTCTTAATATACCGCCTATCGAAGAAACACATTGTCTTGATAACACGACACAGGTAGTAAAGGTAAATTCTCTCTATAGATATGATAAAGTTGAAATCCCGTCTACTAAATTTCATAGCCCATGCTTAGATGAATTTGATGACTTTATGGCTAGACAGGAAAGTTTTAATGCTTATGTTGGTAGAGAATTAAATAATAATGCTTTTGAGATAGGACACTTGAGTGATTATATGGCTAGAGTTAAAGGTGAACTTAAACTCATTAGCAAATATGCTTCTATGGTTACCACTCAAGCTGAGCAAGTACTTAAAGCTCAAAGTGATTTGCTCAATGAATTAAATAATAAACATGACTTTGCTGTAGAGTGGCTACTAGAACTGGTAGAATGACTGAGGAACCTTTGTATCCTGAAGGCCACCCTAAGAGAATTGAGCAGGATTCTCAGAGAAATAATTTAGAGGCACCTAGTTCTTCAAAAAAGAAGAAAAAGAAAAATGGTAGGACTTAGCATGCTTCTAGTGAACCAGTTGTAGATACACCTGAGAATCCCAATGATATTTCTATTTCTAATGCTGAAACACAATCAGGTGATGAACATGAACCTAGTGCCAATGTAAAAAATGTTCATGTTTATGCTCAACCTAGCAAAAATAATGAAGTAGAGATTGAACCTGTTGTTGATCTTGATAAACCACAATCAAAGAATCAATGTTATGATAAGAGAGATTTTGTTGCTAGGAAGCACGGTAGAGAAAGAGAACCATGGGTTCAGAAACCCATGGCCTTTCCTCCTAAACCATCCAAGACAAAGGATGATGATGATTTGAGCGCTTTGCTGAAATGATTAGACCTATCTTCTTATGTATGCTCTTGACTGATATGCTTAAGTTAAATCCTTATGCTAAGTATATGAAGGATATCATTACAAATAAAATAAAGATACCAGAAGCTGACATTTCCACCATGCTTGGTAATTACAGTTTTAAGGGTGGAATACCAAAGAAACTTGGAGATCAGGGGTACCAACCATACCATGCTCCATTAAAAGAAACTATGTTAAAACTGCTTTATGTGATCTTGGAGCCGGTGTTAGTGTTATGCCTCTCTCTTTATATCGTAGACTTGAATTGAATAAGTTGACACCTGCTAAAATATCTTTGCAAATGGCCGATAAATCAACTGCTATACCTGTCGGTATTTGCGAGGATGTGCCTGTTGTGGTTGCAAATGTCACTATCTTAACAGACTTTGTTATTCTTCATATTCCCGAGGACAATAGTATGTCGATTATCCTTGGTAGACCCTTTTTGAATACTACAGGGGCTGTTATTGATTGCAACAAAGGCAATGTCACTTTTCATGTTAATGGTAATGAGAATACAGTACACTTTCCGAGGAAACATTCTCAAGTTCATAGCATCAATTCTATTGGAAAAGTTCCAACTATCATTATTGGAGGTTTTGGATTTCCTCTTCCTACTGTCAAGAGAAAGTATGATATTCTTATTGTTGGGGATGTTCATATCCCCGTTCAGGTAACCTAGTGTTATTTAAAATTTCTCCGGTTCCGTGTTATTCGGAATGAGTTTGTTAACAAGACTCGATCAACCTTGTTAGTGGATTCATTTTGATGATCATGAGATGGATGAAACTAGAAGGCACAACCTTCATACCCTCTTTTTACTTTCATTATTTAGAATAAATAAAGCTAAAATAGTATTATCATCTGCTTTTCTCGATTTATCCGCGTAATAAAAAATATCCCAAAATAAAAGTGCTCCAAATGCCCTGCAAATTTAGTATGATTTTTTATGGAATATTTGAGGATTTTAGGCAGTGAAAACACTGCAGGGGGGCAAGCACCAGGTCACGAGGGTGGAGGGCCCACCCACACCCCTGGGCGCGCCCCCTGTCTCGTGGGCCCACGGTGGCCCCCCTCCACTTATTCCTGCACCCACACACTCCATCTTCCTCCAAAAAAAATCCCCATCCAGCTCAAGCACGAGTTCTAGCTCATTTTGCTGCGATTTTCGATCTCCTTGCTCAAAGCTCCATTCACAAAACTGCTTTGGGAGATTGTTGCTTGGTATGTGACTCCGCCATTGATCCAATTAGTTTTTGTTCTAGTGCTTTATTCATGGCAAATGTTTGCTGCATAGGTGACCCTGTTCTTGAGCTTGCATGTTAAATTTATGAGGTCCCAAGTGATTCCAATGCATGATATAGGCTCTAGGCACTTGTAGGAGTAGTTGCTACCAATCTTGTCTAGTTTTATTCACTTTTATTTTGAAGTTACTAAAATTTCAGAATTCTTTTAGAAAAACAAATATGTCTGAGAGAATGTACCAAGGCGGTTCCTCTACAAAGAAAGGACCCAGGTGTGCTATGCGTGAACAAGACAAAGAACCACCAAGGGATGCCGAAGTGCGAGCTTTTGAGTGGCCATCAGACGAGTTTATGGTCAAAGCAGGCTTCAAGGATGAATTTGACGCATATGTGCGTAGTGCTGATCTCGAGGACTTCTTACAAGATAAGTGTCCTCAGTACTATCAATTGACTGATTCATTCGTGAGAAGGTTTAAATATAAATGTTCACATAATTCTCAGTGTCCTGTTTGATATTTATGATAAATCTTATACCATGGACTTAGAAGATTTTACAACTGCCTGCAAACTCCCGCAGTGGGGCAATGTTAATGATCCCCACAGATCTGAATATAAAGACTTTCTTACTAGCATTACTGTGGGAGAATCTAGGGATATAGCAGAAGCTACCATATGGAGCATTCATTTTCCTGCTATACATTATTTTGCTCTCTTCATTGGTAGATGCATTAACGGTAAAGATGATGAAGGAAATATGCCCTAGAGGCAATAATAAAGTTATTATTTATTTCCTTATTTCATGATAAATGTTTATCATTCATGCTAGAATTGTATTAACCGGAAACATGATACATGTGTGAATGCATAGACAAACAAGATGTCACTAGTATGCCTCTACTAGACTAGCTTGTTAATCAAAGATGGTTATGTTTCCTGACCATGAACAAAGAGTTGTTATTTGATTAACAAGGTCACATCATTAGTAGAATGATCTGATTGACATGACCCATTCCATTAGCTTAGCACACGATCGCTTAGTATGTTGCTACTGCTTTTATCCATGACTTATACATGTTCCTGTAACTATGAGATTATGCAACTCCGTTTACGGAGGAACACTTTGGTGCTACCAAACGTCACAACGTAATCGGGTGATTATAAAGGAGTACTACAGGTGTCTCCAAAGGTGGATGTTGGGTTGGCGTATTTGAGATTAGGTTTTGTCACTCCGATTGTGAGAGGTATCTCTGGGCCCTCTCGGTAATGCACATCATCAAGCCTTGCAAGCATTACAACTAATGAGTTAGCTGTGAGATGATGTATTACGGAACGAGTAAAGAGACTTGCCGGTAACGAGATTGAACTAGGTATTGGTTACCGACAATCGAATCTCGGCAAGTAACATACCGATGACAAAGGAACAACGTATGTTGTTATGCGGTCCGACCGATAAAGATCTTCAGAGAATATGTAGGAACCAATATGGGCATCCAGGTCCCGCTATTGGTTATTGACCGAGACGGTGTCTTGGTCATGTCTACATTGTTCTCGAACCGTAGGGTCCGCACGCTTAAGGTTTCGATGGCGCTTATTATGAGTTTATGTATTTTGATGTACCGAAGAAGTTCGAGTCCCGGATGTGATCACGGACATGACGAGGAGTCTCGAAATGGTCGAGACATAAAGATTGATATATTGGAAGCCTATATTTGGAGTTCGAATGGTTCCGGTGAAAACAGAATTTATCGAGTACCGGAGGTTACCGAACCCCCGAACTAAATGGGCCATAGTGGGCCTTGGTGGAAAAGGAGAAAGGGCCAGCCCTAGGTGGCCGCGCGCCTCCCCCCTTCCCCTAGTCCTACTAGGACTAGGAAAGGGGCCCCCTCTCTCTCTTTCCCCTCCGTGAATCCTATTCCAACTAGGATTGGAGGGAATCCTACTCCCAGGGAGTAGGACTCCCAGCCGCGCCTCTCTTGGCCGGCCGCCCCTCCCCTTGCTCCTTTATATACGGGGCAGCGGGCACCCTAGGACACACAAGTTTGATCTACGGATCGTTCCTTAGCCGTGTGCGGTGCCCCCTCCACCATATTCCACCTCGGTCATACTGTCATGAAGCTTAGGCGAAGCCTGCGCCGTGAAACATCAAGATCGCTCCCACGCCGTCGTCGACGAAACTCTCCTCGACACTCGGCTGGATCGAGTACGAGGGACGCCATCGAGCTGTACGTGTGTCAAGAACTCGGGCGCCGGAGTAACGGCGCCGGGATCGGTCGGATCGCGAGGAGAACGTCGACTACTTCCTCTACGTTGATCGCTTCCGCCGGGTCTACAAGGGTATGTAGACAACACTCTCCCTCTCGTTGCTATACATCACCATGATCTTGAGTGTGCGTAGGAATTTTTTGAAATTACTACGTTCCCCAACAAAGGGTATCGAGCCTAGGTTTTTCTATGGTTTGATGTTTTGCACGAGTAGAACACAAGTGAGTTGTGGGCGATACAAGTCATACTACCTACCAGCATGTCATACTTTGGTTCAGCGGTATTGTGAGATGAAGCGGCCCGCACCGACATTACGCCAGACGCTTACGCGAGACTGGTTTCACCGCCACGAGCACTCGTTGCTTAAAGGTGACCGTGGGTGCTGTCTCTCTCACTTTAGTTGAACTGAGTGTGGCTACGCCCGGTCCTTGAGAAGGTTAAAACGGAGTCTATTTGACGAAGTATTGTTGTGGTTTTGATGCGTAGGTGAGACTGGTTCTTGCTTAAGCCCGTAGCAGCCACGGAAAATTTGCAACAACAAAGTAGAGGACGTCTAACTTGTTTTTGCAGGGCATGTTGTGATGTGATATGGTCAAGACGTGATGCTATATTTTATTGTATGAGATGATCATGTTTTGTAACCGATGTTATCGGCAACTGGCAGGAGCCATATGGTTGTCGCTTTATTGTATGCAATGCAATCGCCCTGTAATGCTTTACTTTATCACTAAGCGGTAGCGATAGTCGTAGAAGCATAAGATTGGCGAGACGACAACGATGCTACGATGAAGATCAAGGTGTCGCGCGGTGGCGATGGTGATCATGGTGGTGCTGCAAGATGGAGATCATGAAGCACAAGATGATGATGACCATATCATATCACTTATATTGATTTGCATGTGATGTTTATACTTTTATGCATCTTATCTTGCTTTGATTGACGGTAGCATTATAAGATGATCTCTCACTAAATTATCAAGAAGTGTTCTCCCTAAGTATGCACCGTTGCCAAAGTTCGTCGTGCCCAGACACCACGTGATGATCGGGTGTGATAAGCTCTACGTCCATCTACAACGGGTGCAAGCCAGTTTTTGCACACGCAGAATACTCGGGTTAAACTTGACGAGCCTAGCATATGCAGATATGGCCTCGGAACACGGAGACCGAAAGGTCGAGCGTGAATCATATAGTAGATATGATCAACATAAGATGTTCACCATTGAAAACTACTCCATTTCACGTGATGATCGGTTATGGTTTAGTTGATTTGGATCACGTGATCACTTAGATGACTAGAGAGATGTCTTTCTAAGTGGGAGTTCTTAAACAATATGATTAATTGAACTTAAATTTATCATGAACTTAGTACCTGATAGTATCTTGCTTGTTTATGTTTGATTGTAGATAGATGGCTCGTCTTTGTTGTTCCGTTGAATTTTAATGCGTTCCTTGAGAAAGCAAAGTTGAAAGATGATGGTAGCAATTACACGGATCGGGTCCGTAATCTCGAGGATTATCCTCATTGCTGCACGTAAGAGTTACGCCCCGATGCACCGCTGGGTGCCAGCTCGCTTCTTGATGTAACCGACGACGTTAAGAACGTCTGCGCGAGCAAAGCTGATGACTACTCTATAGTTCAATGTGCCATGCTTTACGGCTTAGAACCGGACTTCAACAACGTTTTGAACGTCATGGAGCATATGAGATGTTCCAGAGTTGAAGTTGATATTCCAAAGTAATGCCCGGATTGAGAGATATGAAGTCTCCAATAAGTTCTATAGCTGCAAGATGGAGGAGAATAGTTCATTAGTGAGCACATACTCGAATGTCCGGGTACTACAATCACTTGACACAATTGGGAGTTAATCTTCCGGATGATTGTGTCATTGATGTAATTCTTCAATCACCGCCACCAAGCTACAAAGGCTTCGTGATGAACTATAATATGCAAGGGTTAGTAAAGACTATGCTCGAGCTCTTCGCAATGCTAAAGGCTGCGGTAGAAATCAAGAAGGAGCATCAAGTGTTGATGGTCAATAAGACCACTAGTTTCAAGAAGAAAGGCAAAGGGAAGAAGAAGGAACTTCAAGAAAAACAGCAAGCAAGTTGTCTTTGCTCAGAGAAGAAACCCAAGTCCGGACCTAAGCACTGAAATCGAGTGCTTCTACTACAAGCGGTAGTCATCGAAGCGGAACTGCCCCAAGTATTTGGCGGATAAGAAGGATGGCAAGGTGAACAAAGGTATATGTGATATACATGTTATTGATGTGTACCTTACTAGAGCTCGCAGAGCACTGGGTATTTGATATTGGTTCATTGCTAATATTTGCAACTCAAAACAGGGACTACGGATTGCTTAACACCGCAAAGGACGAGGTGACGATCGCGCGTGGGAAATGGTTCCAAAGTCGATGTGATCGCGATCGCACGCTACCTCTACATCTACCTTCGGATTAGTTTTAGACCTAAATAATTGTTATTTGGTGCTGCGTTGAGCATGAACATTATATCTGGATCTTGTTTGATGCGAGACGGTTATTCATTTAAATCGAGAATAATGGTTGTTCTATTTATATGAGTAATATCTTTTATGGTCATGCACCCTTGAAGAGTGGTCTATTTTGATGAATCTCGATAGTAGTGATACACATATTCATAATGTTGAAGCCAAAAGATGCAGAGTTAATAATGATAGTGCAACTTATTTGTGGCACTGCCGTTTAGGTCATATCGGTGTAAAGCGCATGAAGAAACTCCATACTGATGGACTTTTGGAGTCACTTGATTATGAATCACTTGGCACTTAAGAACCGTGCCTCATGGGCAAGATGACTAGAACACCGTTCTCCGGTACTATGGAGAGAGCAACAGATTTGTTGGAAATCATACATACGTATGTATGTGGTCCGATGAATGTTGAGGCTCGTGGCGGATATCGTTATTTTCTCACCTTCACAGATGACTTAAGCGGATATGGGTATATCTACTTAATGAAACATAAGTCTGAAACGCTTGAAAAGTTCAAAGAATTTCAGAGTGAAGTTGAAAATCATCGTAACAAGAAAATTAAATTTCTACGATCGATCGTGGAGGTGAATATTTGAGTTACGAGTTTGGTCTACATTTGAAACAATGCGGAATAGTTTCGCAACTCACGCCACCGGAACACCACAACGTAATGGTGTGTCCGAACGTCAGAATCGTGCTTTACTAGATATGGTACGATCTATGATGTCTCTTCAGATTTACCGCTATCGCTTTGGGGTTATGCTCTAGAGACGGCCGCATTCACACTGAATAGAACACCGTCAAAATCCGTTGAGACGACACCTTATGAACTATGGTTTAGCAAGAAACCAAAGTTGTCGCTTTCTTAAAGTTTGGGGATGCGATGCTTATGTGAAAAAGCTTCAACCTGATAAGCTCGAACCCAAATCGGAGAAATGTGTCTTCATAGGATACCCAAAGGAGACAGTTGGGTACACCTTCTATCACAGATCCTAAGGCAAGACATTCGTTGCTAAGAATGGATCCTTTCTAGAGAAGGAGTTTCTCTCGAAAGAAGTGAGTGGGAGGAAAGTGGAACTTGATGAGGTAATAGTACCTTCTCCCTTACTTGAAAGTAGTTCGTCGCAGAAACCGGTTTCTGAGACACCTACACCAAGTAGTGAGGAAGTTGATGATGTTGATCATGAAACTTCGATCAAGTTACTACGTAACCTCGTAGATCAACCAGAGTAAGATCCGCACTGAGTGGTGCGGCAATCCTGTTCTAGAAATCATGCTACTAGATCATGATGAACCTACGAACTATGAAGAAGCGATGGTGAGCCCAGATTCCGCTAAATGGCTTGAGGCCATGAAATCTGAGATGGGATCCATGTATGAAAACAAAGTATGGACTTTGGTTGACTTGCCCGAGGGCCGCAAGCAATAGAAAACAAGTGGATCTTCAAGAAGAAGACCGACGCCGACGGTAATGTTATCGTTTACAAAGCTCGACTTGTCGCAAAGGGTTTTCGACAAGTTCAAGGGATTGACTACGATGAGACCTTCTCACCAGTAGCGATGCTTAAGTCCGTCCGAATCATGTTAGCAATTGCCGATTTTATGATTATGAAATTTGGCAAATGGATGTAAAGACGCATTCTGAATGGATTTACGAAGAAGAGTTGTATCCGATGCAACCGAAGGTTTTATCGATCCAAAGGAGCTAACAAAGTGTGCAAGCTCCAATGATCCATTTATGGACTGGTGCAAGCATCTCGAGTTGGAATAAACGCTTTGATAGTGTGATCAAAGCATTTGGGTTTGTACAAACTTTTGGAGAAGCCTGTGATTTACAAGAAAGTGAGTGGGAGCTCAGAGCATTTCGATATTATATGTAGATGACATATTACTGATCGGAAATGATATAGAATTTCTGGATAGCATAAAGGGATACTTGAATAAGAGTTTTTCAATGAAAGATCTTGGTGAAGCTGCTTACATATTGGGCATTAAGATCTATAGAGATAGATCAAGACGCTTAATTGACTTTCACAAAGCACATACCTTGATAAAATTTTGAAGAAGTTCAAATGGATCAAGCAAAGAAAGGGTTCTTGCCTGTGTTACAAGGTGTAAAATTGAGTAAGACTCAATGCCCGACCACCGCAGAAGATAGAGAGAAATGAAATATGTTCCTATGCTTCAGCCATAGGCTCTATCATGTATGCAATGCTGTGTACCAGACCTGATGTGTGCCTTGCTATAAGTTTAGCAGGAGGTACCAAAGTAATCCAGAGTGGATCATCGGACAGCGGTCAAGAACATCTGAAATACCAAGAGGACTAAGGATATGTTTCTCGATATGGAGGTGACAAAGAGCTCATCGTGAACGGTTACGTTGATGCAAGTTTTGACACTGATCCGCATTTATTCTAAATCGCAGACGGATACGTATTTACACTAAACGGAGGAGCTGTCGGTTGGTGCAGTTCTAAACAAAGCGTCGTGGCGAGATCTACATGTGAAGCGGAGTACATAGCAGCTTCGAAGCAGCTAATGAAGGAGTCTGGATGAAGGAGTTCATATCCGATCTAGGTGTCATACCTAGTGCATCGGGTCCAATGAAAATCTTCTCGTGACAATCTCGAGCAATTGCCTTAGCGAAGGAATCCAGATTTCACAAGAGGACCAAGCACATCAAGAGACGCTTCAATTCCATCCGAGACTTAGTCCGTGGGAGACATAGAGATTTGCAAGATACATACGGATCTGAATGTTGCGACCGTTGACTAAGCCTCTTCCACGAGCAAAACATGATCAGCACCAAGACTCCATGGGTGTTAGAATCATTACTATGTAATCTAGATTATTGACTCTAGTGCAAGTGGGAGATCAAGGAAATATGCCCTAGAGGCAATAATAAAGTTATTATTTATTTCCTTATTTCATGATAAATGTTTATCATTCATGCTAGAATTGTATTAACCGGAAACATGATACATGTGTGAATGCATAGACAAACAAGATGTCACTAGTATGCCTCTACTAGACTAGCTTGTTAATCAAAGATGGTTATGTTTCCCACCATGAACAAAGAGTTGTTATTTGATTAACAAGGTCACATCATTAGTAGAATGATCTGATTGACATGACCCATTCCATTAGCTTAGCACACGATCGCTTAGTATGTTGCTACCGCTTTTATCCATGACTTATACATGTTCCTGTAACTATGAGATTATGCAACTCCGCTTACGGAGGAACACTTTGGTGCTACCAAACGCCACAACGTAATCGGGTGATTATAAAGGAGTACTACAGGTGTCTCCAAAGGTGGATGTTGGGTTGGCGATTTCGAGATTAGGTTTTGTCACTCCGATTGTCGGAGAGGTATCTCTGGCCCTCTCGGTAATGCACATCATCAAGCCTTGCAAGCATTACAACTAATGAGTTAGCTGTGAGATGATGTATTACGGAACGAGTAAAGAGACTTGCCGGTAACGAGATTGAACTAGGTATTGGATACCGACGATCGAATCTCGGGCAAGTAACATACGATGACAAAGGGAACAACGTATGTTGTTATGCGGTCTGACCGATAAAGATCTTCGTAGAATATGTAGGAACCAATATGGGCATCCAGGTCCCGCTATTGGTTATTGACCAGAGACGTGTCTTGGTCATGTCTACATTGTTCTCGAACCGTAGGGTCCGCACGCTTAAGGTTTCGATGACATTTATTATGAGTTTATGTATTTTGATGTACCGAAGAAGTTCGGAGTCCCGGATGTGATCACGGACATGACGAGGAGTCTCGAAATGGTCGAGACATAAAGATTGATATATTGGAAGCCTATATTTGGAGTTCGGAATGGTTCCGGGTGAAAATAGGAATTTACCGGAGTACCGGGAGGTTACCGGAACCCCGCGGGAACTAAATGGGCCATAGTGGGCCTTGGTGGAAAAGGAGAAAGGGCCAGCCCTAGGTGGCAAGCCTCCCCTTCCCTAGTCCTACTAGGACTAGGAAAGGGGCCCCCCTCTCTCTCTTTCCCCTCCGGTGAATCCTATTCCAACTATGATTGAGGGGAATCCTACTCCCGCAGGGAGTAGGACTCCTGGCCTCCCTCCCTTGGCCGGCCGGCCCCTCCCCTGCTCCTTTATATACGGGGCAGGGGGCACCCTAGGACACACAAATTTGATCTACGGATCGTTCCTTAGCCGTGTCGGTGCCCCCTCCACCATATTCCACCTCGGTCATACCGTCGCAAGCTTAGGCGGCCTCGCGCCGTCAAACATCAAGATCGTCACCACGCCGTCGTCTTGACGAAACTCTCCTCGACACTCGGCTGGATCGAGTACGAGGGACGCCATCGAGCTGTCGTGTGTCAAGAACTGGGGCGCCGAGTAACGGCGCCGGATCGGTCGGATCGCGAGGAGAACGTCGACTACTTCCTCTACGTGATCGCTTCGCCGGGTCTACAAGGGTATGTAGACAACACTCTCCCCTCTCGTTGCTATACATCACCATGATCTTGAGTGTGCGTAGGAAATTTTTTGAAATTACTACGTTCCCCAACAGATGAAGCATGTCACATGTGTGTCCTGATCTTTGTGTCCTCAAGAGTGCTGCGTTAGGTAATAAAGATTACAACTTGGGGGCAATAGTTGCACGTAGGTTGCATAATAATGGTATGTCCGGAGATTTATTTGGAGGGATTTATGCGACCCGTGTTGCTAATTATCTTGGTATAGCTCCACGAGAGGGGGATATGGAGTTGCCTCCTGCTTATTTAGATTATGACGCGATGGTACATCGTCTTCTTTTGAGTAACGAACAATTCCTCCAGTACCGACTAATCTTTGATAGACGTAGCGCTGTCCATGTTACTCTCCCAGCTCCTTCCCTTTTTGATTACCAGGCAAAATGAAGATATGTTGTTACCAGGGAGGAGGCAGCTGGACACGAGGGGAGAGCGGAGGCGGCTCGCCAACATGCCGTAGCTCAGGATGCATTTGTTGCTACATCTCAATACGACCCCAGTTATAACTACGAATATCAGCCAGGCTATCCTTGACAGTAGACCAACTTAGGCCAAAAGCCTAAGCTTGGGGGAGTACGTATTTCTCACTGACTTTGCATTCATGTTCACACACTATTCTAGTTGTCGGTGCTCATAATCTTTCATTGTATTATCCATGCTAGTTTAATTTTCTTTTTCTAGCTTTCTTCTTGTGTGTTTGATAAACCTTAAGAAAACCAAAAAAATTAGTTGGTTTTCCGATCATGGGTTCTCAGCTCTTTTCATCCGGTGCATTTCTCGTCAAGTTGACTCGAGCCTCTTCATCTTTGCCAAGTTCAATCCTCAGTTGTTTTCTTTTTCCCACCCGCCCACCATTTTTCTTCCCGGAGCCGGAGCCCCTAATCGAGTATCCATCCTACTCGTGTGAAGCCTTTGCATTCTTTCAACCGGTGTCTTCTCTTCAAGTTATTCGTCAATTCTCCCCTCCAGGTGCCTTTGTTTTTCCCGCCCTCCCAACCATTTTTCTTCCCAAGTCTGAGTCTCTTTCGACCATCAACTTCATTCGTGTGGAGCCTCTTCAGCCTTTCGTCAATTGTTTCAACCGGTGAATTCTCGTTTTGTTCGACATTCTTCTTCTCTTTTTCTTTTCCGGTGGATTCAATTCAAGTTTTTCGGTGTTGATCGTATTCTTTCCCTTGGTTAAAGTGTTCTCCTTGCTCGTTTGCCTCTCGCCATTAAATCATACCGGAGTTTGGAAGACATCTCAGGAGATTCGTCTGTGTTCCAATTAAGTCGAGGTTGTCACCTCATTCAAATATTTCAATTGTTCCAGTGTATCATCTATCTGTTCAACATCCCTTTCAACGGTATTTTTATCTTCAGTGGGCCCTAACCCACAGGTCTTTTCCCAGGATCCTACCCGTCTCTTCTAATTTCCTGGAGCTATTCTCAAATTCTTTTCGGAGTTTGACGTAAGAATGAATTTCATCAGTCAGATGCCATCTCCAAGATCGCTTTCAAATTCTTTTCATCTTTGGTTCAACCCTTCCTCTTTTAATTCTACCAGAGTACCTCAGTAATTTTGGTGGTGTTTCTCGTTGTCATTCGAAGATAGAAGAAGAGTTTTTCCTCTAAATCTTGTCCGTTCTCTCGAAGTTTTGTGGTTCTAGCTTCATGTTATCCTCGCAAATTATTCCATTTGTCAGATATTCTTTTCTTAACCATCCGGAGTATGTCAGGAGTTGTTTTTCCATTTCTTTTCACCGGAGGCCATCGTTCCAGAAGAATTCTTTGTCCTCACATTTCAGCTACCGTTATCCAATTATCCCGGCGCTTCGTTCAAGTGTTCTTTAGTCAGCTCATGATCTCTTCGTTCTTTTGCATCTAAATTCCCTCTAGCATATTTGTTCTTCTAATTCTTCCCGGTGATTCATTTTCTTTCATCAGTCATTTTGAATTCTTACGGTGTTTCCTTCAGATTCTTTTTCTTTGTTTATCATATTAATTCATTCGTTCTTTCCAATCCTATCGGTGGTTCATGAAGAATTTCTCAAGTTTTGCGCCATATACCCCCCTTAATCCTTTTCAACAAGAATACGTTGCATGCCAAATCCATTGCTTGTCATCAATTTAATTTGGTGAGGATAGCATAACGTAATTCTTATTCTTACTTCATCATCGTCAAGTAATCCCTTCCTTAGAGTTTGTTCTTGAGGAATAAATTCTAGTTCCAAGTGTTTTCATCTTTTCTTTTCCGGAGTTCAAATTTCTCGGCCATGTCGTCGAAACCCCCAACTAAACCACCGCAAGGCCTAATCTTATGCTTTCATCCTTCATTTCTATCTCATCATCCTTTTGTCACCGGAGTTCTTCATGGTGGTTCTTCATGATTTCACTCATTCTTCAAGACTTAATCAAGATTATTGTTAGAGGAGTGCAAATACCTTTTCCTCTTGCGTCTCGAAGTGCAATTAATTCTCCGTATTTTTTTTGAAGTGGACTTTTGCATTTCTTCGTTCTTCTTAGCTATTCAGACATTGGTTCTGGTCTAATTTCACCTCAAGTTTTGAGATGTTTTTCATAAGTCCACAACAAGCTTATTCTTTCGTTGTTGATTTTCTCAACAACTCCGTTCAACCCTTCCTTCCACGTTCTTTTCATTCAATTCTTTCAATTCTCCCAGAGGCATTGCATTGTTCATCTCGTTAAGTGCTATCTCATTGGGTGAAGTTCATGTTCTATTTCTTCCATTTTCAGCCGGAGTGCTGCCTAAATTATTTCATTCTTATTCCTTTTCTATCTTGTTCTAACGGGAGTGGTTTCAGAGCCTATCTTGTTTTCATGAGCATTTGATTCTCGTCATATTCGTCGTTCATCTTTTTCTAACCGAGTGCTCTCGACTTTGTTCATCTTCTCTCTTGTGTTCTTACTTCACCTCTTCCTCTTTCTCTTCCGTCTCGTTCCTAAGATCTCGGGATGAGATCTCTTGTTAGTGGAGGAGAGTTGTAACGCCCCAGAACTGATGCGCCAGGTGTCTTCTAGCTACTCGTCGTTGTTGCCATGTCATTTGCTTGCGTGTTGCATTTTGCCATGTCATCATCTGCATTTCATCTGCATGTTTTTCAAAACTAGCATCCGTCCGGGTTCCCCCGGTTCTCTCCGTTGTCCGTTCTGAGCCGAAACACACTCGCACACGCCCGTCGCCCCTCTAAGACCCTGTTTCGTGAGCGGGAGAAAACATTCTCGGAATGGACCGAGATTTGCTGAGTGGCCTTGGTATATCACCGGTAGACCGCTCGTCAAATTATGTTCCATTCGAAGGTCGTTTGATGCCCCAACGGTTAACCGCGTAGCCCGAAGCCCCTCTCTCTTTGCAGCCCAACACCCCTCCAAACAGCCCATGAGTCCATCCAAACCCCCTCCATGCTCTCGGTCGTTCGATCACGATCGTGTGGGCGAAAACCGTGCCTCATTTGGACTCTCCTAGCTCTCTCTACCTATATATATGTCTTCTCCCCCGAAAACACCGGATCAAACCCTACTCCTAACCCTAGCCTCGTTTTCCTCCGCGCGCCGGACACGTCCGGACGCTGCCAGACATGTCCAGTCGCCTCCCACCTCCAATCCGCCGCCGCCACCTGTTCCCGTGCCGTCCATGCCCGCCGTGGCCACAAGGCCGAATCGAGCCCGCGAGGCCCATCCGTCCATGCGCCGCCGCCGCCCGCCGCCGTGGCGAAGCTCGTCCCGAGCCTCGCCGCCGATCCAGCGCTGACCTCGAGCCCTCCGCCGCCTCCCGTCGGCGTCTCGCCGTCGCTTCGTCGCTTGCCGTCCCGCCCCGCCGAAAGCAACAGTCGCCGCCGACCACGCCTCCGCCCCGTAGCTCCCGCGGCGCCGTCCTCGCCATGGTGGCGCTCCGGCCCAGAAGTTCGCTGCCTGCCCTGCGCCCCAGCGGTCAGATCCGGCATCCCTCGCGGCGGATCCGCTCGTCCCCTCCGTCTCTGGCCGTGCTCCGGCGAGTGCCCCGGCCCCGCCTCGTTTTCCGCGCTCCCGATCCAGATCTGGAATTCTCAGGTTGCCCCGAAATTCTTCCAAGTCCCTAAAATATTACATTCTGATCCCATGTTCATCATGCCATAACTTGTTGCATACTGCTCCGATTTGTGCATATGATATGTCAAAATGTTTACTGTGAGATGCTCTTCATTTTGATCCATTGTGCCGTTCTTGTTTGAGTTCATCTTGATGCCCTAGTCATCGTTGCAAGAGTGCTATATGATGTTAACTGCTGCATGTTATCATAACTTGTTGTTTTGTCTTTTTCATTGCTTTTTGTGTGTGCATCCTATGAGCTTAATGTCCACATGTGTTTTGAACTACATCATTCCATCTTTACTTTGGTGCAATCCATGTATAATTGTGAGTCTTGTAGTGAGTGCATCAAGCTCGTGAAGTAGGATACTTGCTGTTGCTGATTTGCTAGGCTGAATCTGCTATATCATGATGCTATGTAAACCTGCTGCTACAAGTCATTCTATGCATAATCTGGAGATGTTCACTAAGGATGTTTTGTTATACATGTCATGCTATATCGATCCATGCCCCTGGTTGCATTTATAGCCTATTGTAGCTTGTTGTAATCTTGCTCTCAAATTGCTAAATAATGTTGCTGTCAGCCTGTTAACATTAAGTTCAGTTTTGCCATGAGCTTTGCTAGTGATCCATGCACCCTATGAACTTGCTCTTGCCATGCTTAGCTTTATAAATATGTCATATTACTATTGGTCACCTTGTCATTCCATGTATTTCTCTGTGGTGAGTTGTACAAGCTCACCAACATGCCTACTTATTGTTGTTCCTGCCATGTCTGAATCTGTCATATCATTTGCCATGTTTGCATGTATGCTACCATCTTTTCTGTTGATCTTTGGAATAAGTTCAGTAAGGGAGTTTTGTTCTTTGTCTTTAGTATTAGCATGCCATGCCTTGTTTGCCATGATAAGTTCCTGCAGCATGTTGTTTGATAGCTCTAAACATTGCAACCTGATGTTATTTCTGTCATGACCTGTGAATTTCTGCCAAGTCTGTGAAACTGTTATTATTTGCAATCTTGCCATGTCCTTTTGAGCATGTTCTAGTGATTTTTGGAGATAGCTCAGTGTTCATGTTTTGTCATGCTTTACCTGTACATCATGCCCATGCCTTTTGTTATCATGTTGAGGTTTTGTAGCATGTTGTTTACATGTTTGCAAGATGACTGTCACCCTGGATCTCACTACTATCGTTGCTATGCTAGTTGCTTTGTTCTATTGCTATGCTGCGCCACCTATCATTTGCTCTTCAAGCCTCCCAGATTGCCATGTCAGCCTCTAACCTTTTTCACCCTTCCTAGCAAACCGTTGTTTGGCTATGTTACCGCTTTTGCTCAGCCCCTCTTATAGCGTTGTTAGTTGCAGGTGAAGTTGAAGATTGCTCCATGGTGGACATGATTATGTTGGGATATCACAATATCTCTTATTTAATTAATGTATCTATATACTTGGTAAAGGGTGGAAGGCTCGGCCTTCTGCCTGGTGTTCTGTTCCACTCTTGCCGCCCTAGTTTCCGACATACCGGTGTTATGTTCCATGATTTTGCGTTCCTTACGCGGTTGGGTGATTTATGGGATCCTCTTGATAGTTCGCTTTGAATAAATCTCCTCCAGCAAGGCCCAACCTTGGTTTTACCATTTGCCTCACCACCACCTATACTTTTCCCTTGGGAGTCGCGCTCCCGCGAGTCATCTTTATTTTAGCCCCCCCCCGCCAGTGCTTCTCTAAGTGCTGGTCCGAACCGAGCTGCCTGCGGGGCCACCTCGGGGAAACTTGAGGGCTGGTTTTACTCCTAGCTAGTCTCAACCGGTTTTGCCCTGAGAACGAGATATGTGCAGCTCCTATCGGGATTTTCAGCACATCGGGTGGCTTTGCTGGTCTTGTTTTACCATTGTCGAAATGTCTTGTAAACCGAGATTCCGAGACTGATCGGGTCTTCCTGGGAGAAGGAATATCCTTCGTTGACCGTGAGAGCTTGTGATGGGCTAAGTTGGGACACCCCTGCAGGGTATAAACTTTCAAGAGCCATGCCCGCGGTTATGTGGTAGACGGGAATTTGTTAATGCCCGATTGTAGATAACTTGGCACCAGATTCGAATTAAAACGCATCAACCGCGTGTGTAGCCGTGATGGTCTCTTCTCGGCGGAGTCCGGGAAGTGAACATTGTTTTTGGGTTCTGTATGAACGTAAGTAGTTTCAGGATCACTTCTTGATCACTTCTAGCTTCTCGACCGTTCCGTTTGCTTCTCTTCTCGCTCTCATTTGCGTATGTTAGCCACCATATATGCTTAGTCGCTGCTGCAACCTCACCACTTTACCCCTTCCTTTCCCATTAAGCTTTGCTAGTCTTGATACCCATGGTAATGGGATTGCCGAGTCCTCGTGGCTCACGATTACTACAACAACAATTGCGGTATAGGTTATGCGATGATCATGGCGCGAGAGCGATGTTTGCTTGTTTTGGAGTTCTTCTTCCGCTTCTTCTTGATCGGGGATAGGTTCGGTCGGCAGCCTGGGCTAGCGTGGTGGATGTCGTTTGAGTTTACGTTTGTGTTTCATCCGTAGTCGGATGGTGCTCTTATGTAAGATGATGTTGTATTAGGTGTGGCATTGTATGCCTTTTGTATGTATCCCCATCTATTATGTAATGTTGATGTAATGATACCACCTTGCAAAAGCGTATCAATATGCGGTTCTATCCTTGGTGGGACCTTCGAGTCTCTTTAGGATAGTATCGCATATTGGGCGTGAAATGCTTCAACTAGGGCTGTCTGTATCTTCCATGCTAGGTGGGTTATTCTCAAGAAAAGTGGACTCCGCTCCTCATTCATGAGAAAGGGTCGGTAACCGGGATGCCCAGTTGTCGTGGGAACGAACACCTATGGGACCGGGGTCCCTTTCGGCCCGGCGGGGGGCGGAGATCGCACGAAGAGCGGATCGAGGCGAAGCACGCGAGCGGTTTTACCCAGCTTCGGAGCTCTCCGGAGAGATAATACTCCTACTACTGCTTTGTGATTGTATTATGTTCTTGCTCGAGAGCGTGAGAGTGTTCTGGTTTCGAATGAGTCGAACCCGTTCTACGTTGCGCATGGGCCTCCTTTTATATGCTCAAGGGGTCACCGACATGTGGCAACGCAGGCAAGGGTAAAAATGTAAAAAGAGTGGTTGGTACAGCTGCTTGTACAGTGTATCCTACCTAACTCTGACGGCAGGGGACAAAGGCATTAAATGCCCGTCCGCGTCGCCCAAACAGTGCAGAAAAGCGACCGTTAGGGGCGCCACCGCTCGCCACGATGGCCGTCTTTTCATCTCCGCTTGCCACCTCGCACCGCTTAGCTGCACAGCCTCTTGCCACGCACGCCTGGGAAAGTCTCAGGGCAACACGTGGGTGGATGTGCTGGAGCGCAGGTACAGAGTGACAGCCTTGCCACGACAAGCGCCTTGCCGCGGTCGTTGTCTTGTCGCGTCCGGGAGCTCGTCGCTCGCCGGGTCTTGCCGGGACGCGAGGCGCGTCGTGGCAAGTTCCTTGAAATGCCTTGGTTGGCCTTCCCGGCAAGCTCCTCTTGCTGGGGCCTTGACCTTCCCGGCAGGCTCCTCTTGCCGGGGCCTTGTCTTCTCGACTTAAACACTTTGTTCTTGAATGGCTCCAAAGGAACCAACGGAGGACCTTGGCGGTCACCCGGCAAGCCTTGCAGCGGGACGCTGCGACTGCCCGTGCACAAGTTCGGGATACTAGGGTACCCTTATTTTAGTACACCGACAGGAGCCCCCGGACCTGGGCCACACACGGTGCCGAGCGCTGTTGGGCCAGGCCCAAAACAGGCACGCAGACGCAGCGTGGAGTGCAGGTTATGCGAATCTCACTCCGTATCCACCGCGCCCTCCCGTAACGGCACGCGTCGAACACGGCGTCGTGGGAGAGATCGTGGGTGGTTCTTTATTCAGAAAAAGCGTAACATTCGCCTCTTCCTCTTTATAAGCAGGGGAAACAGGGGCAGTTCCCCCACCTTCGCCACTTGTTGTTCCAATCTCGAAAATCTCCGTCGCTCCCCTCTGCTTCCAAAGACGAAAAGAGAGCAGCGCTCCGCCCCCCATCGCCGCCGTCGCCACCAACGCCGTCGATCTTTCCCACCACTTTCGCCATGGCTTCGAAAACCGGGAAGGGCGCGAAGTCGGCCGAGGCGCCGCTCGAGGCGCTTCGCGAAGGAGCGGCAACTTTCCCCCGAGCTGCGCCGCGGAGCTGAGGGAATGGTACTATCTCTTCTAGTCGACGGAGACGCGAGCGCACCCGCGTACGAAGGTGCTCTCCGCCGCCGCCACGAAGCGGGCTCCAAACGGGTACCCCTTCTTTGTGCTATTCTTCTACTGCGGGCTCTGCCCGCCCTTCTCCGAGTTCTTCTGTGATATCATGAATACCTATGGGTTCCACCTCCTTGATTTCACCCCCAATGCCGTTCTGACCATGGCAGTTTTCGCACATCTCTGCGAAAACTTTGTCGGAGTCCACCCAAATGTAGCCCTTTTCCGCCACTACTTCATGCCTCGGGTCGAGAGAGGAGATCCCTTATCCGGCGGGATCGCCTGGATCTCGAGAACCGGCAAGAAGGAGGCGTATCTGGAGGGGGAGCTCCGCAACAAATGGGAGGAGTGGAGAGCGGAGTGGTGCTGGATCGTCGAGGAGAACCCGCAGCAGTTCACCGCCCTGCGCCAAGTCCCAGTATTGCGCGGTGGCGATTGGAGCAGCTTGGCCACGTAGGACGACAAGCTGAAGATCGCCACCACCCGGATCTTGCGCCTCAGGCTTGCCTGGCTCACTGTGGGTGCCGCTGGCGCAGACTTTCTCCGACGCCGAATTGCCCCCCTGCAAGAGAGGAAGAGACCCGCCTGGGAATTTGGGGGTCCGGCGGACATCATGAGGCTGCGCCCGGGCCTCATTTTCAATTTTACTGTCTTGGAGTTGGGCGCGATGCTTAAGGAGCTGTTCAAGCATGACTCTCAGCATCCCGAATGGTTTAGGCTGCCGCAGGGCGTCGTCCCGTTGTGCAACAATTCCTCGCTCGATCGCATCCGCGCAATGATGCCGCAGTGCAATTCGCATGGAATTGTTCCAACTTGGCAAGAGCCTGCGGACGATGTTGTGCAGCAGTTCTTCGACGGCCTGGTGGAAGTGGCGGTCCACGCCGACGAACAGAAGCTCCTCACCCACGACACCACCGAGGAGGAGATGCAGCGCATCGCCACCAGGGCGGAAGAGGCGGCGGCAGCCGCAGCCGCGGGTGAGTTTGGGTTCACCGTGGAGGAGGCAGAGGCAGCAGAGGCGGCAAGCCTTGCAGAGCGAGAGTGGCTCGACGGCGAAGAAGAGCTTGCCGCGCCTGACGCCGAGTCGAGCAAGCCCGCCGAGGATGCGAGCGGTCCGCCGTCTCCAGGTAACTTGCCGCAAGCGGAGCCACCAGCGCAGCCCCTAGCTCCACCGAGAAGGCGTCTTCGCAAGGCCGGGGATGTAGCAGGGCGGCAGACGGGTCAGCAGCCGTCGCGCCGCGCGACACGCTCCGCCGCGACAAGAAATGTTGCCGCGGGAGCGCCTCATACCGCTGCGGCAACTGGAGCGGGGTCCTCTCGGGCCGCCGCTTCTGGTCCTGCCGCTGCCCCCGCCAAGCGGTTGAGGGAGCCTACTCCTCTGCCTCGTCGCGCCGAAAGAGGGCCGGACTTCGACCTCTCCGCGCTCAGCTCCAGCAAGGAGGAAGAAGAGTAAGACTCTTTGCGGTACTTGTAGTTCTTCAATCCTTGCTGTTTTTATCTTGTATCTGATTTGCTTGACTCTGAACTTATTCCTTTTCAGGATCCTGGCCGAGAGAGCGGCGAAGAGAGCCAAGGCGCCGGTGATCGTCATCGAGGACGAGCCCACCGTGACAGTACGGGGCGCGCCCGAGACCACCTTGCCGGACCCGGCAACCCTTCCCCAAAGCAGCCCCCAGCGCAGCCCCCAGCATAAGTATAAGGTTTCCTTCTCGCTGCTGGGCGCGCATGGGTGTCCTTTCCTTTGTTGATATCTGATTGTTGGTTTGCTTGTGTAGGAGCAGAACAGCCTCACCAGGAGCCTCCGGAAGCCGCCCCTAAGACGCTATCTACTTCAACTACGCCACCAAGGGAGGATTCCCCGACAAGGGAGCGTTCTCCGGCAAGGGAGAGGTCCCCGGCAAGGGAGGAGTCTCCGGCAAGGGAGGAGTCTCCGGCAAGGGGCAGCACCAGCGATCCCCGTTGGCGGAGCCCATGACTATAGATCCCAGTCCAGGTAATCCCTTGCTTGAAGCTTCCCTTGGGTTGTTCTTCTGATTTTCCTTTTGGATATTTGCTTGATTTTTCTCCCTCTTCCGGCCTTCAGATCCTCCTTCCACTGAGCCGATGGAGACCGAGGCCACCGGCAAGGAGAACGCTACAACAACAGCACGCGCCGCCGCCGAAGAAGAGGCCGGTGCTGATGATCCTGCCGGCGAAGAGGCCGCCAAAGCTGCTGGCGCAGGAGCTGGCGAGGGGTCCGGCGATCGCACTGACGACCCTGGGGCCGTAGGAGCGCAAGGCGCTACACCGACCGCCGATCCCTCCGTCGCTGATGCAGCGCCAGGCTCCGATGAGCCCCAGCCCGGCGCCTACTTGAAGGCTGGCGACGGTGTCTTCATCAAGCTCCCCTGGGCTTCAAGCTCCAGGGCGCCGGTCGAAGGAGAGGCCTTTGATGGAGAAGTGCTTGCCTCTGCTGGGCTGACGCTGGTAGATGCGCCAAGCAGCAGCAGTGGCGAGTCTGAGGAGGAGCAGCTGCTCCGGAAGCTGGTGTCGCTCTACCGCGCCCGACAAGCCAAGGTGGAATCTCGGGAAGCGCTTGTCGCGCAGGCGGGAGTAGACATTGAGAAGCGTGCGGAGGAGCTCCGGGAACACAATCAAGAAGCTCTCCGGTCCATTGCAGAGGAGCGGGCGCAGCTCGTCGAGGCGCGAAAAGCTTTCATCCTCGAGAAGGCTGAAGCTGAAGAGCAACAGCGGCTTGCCGCCGAGGAGCTGTCCACGCGGGAAGGTGAGTTGACGCAGCGGAAAGTCAATCTGGATAGCTACGAGGAGGAGCTTGCCGCGCGAGAGCAGACACTTGGCGGGACTCTCAAGGAAGCAAAGGACGCTGCCGCAGCTGCCGAGGCCGCCAAGGAGGAGCTGGAGATGAAGGTGGCGCGGCTGGAGGGCGTTCTCAAGATGAACGATGAAGAGCTTGCCGCGCTCAAGCGTGAGCGCGAGAAGGACGCCCTTGCCCATGGCGAGCTGTAGGGCCGCCTGGCCGAGAAGGGCAAAGAGCTTAGCGCCGCCAAGGACTCCAACGCCGATCTTGAATTGAAGCTGGCCACACTGACCCAGACGCTGGACGATGCCAAGGAATGGGAGGTGGCCTTGAAGGAGGAAATCAAAGGCAACGAAGCGCTGCTGGCGAGTGCTGCCGAGACCCAGAATACTCTTAGGGAGACCATGGAGCTTTGGACGGAGGGTCTCGTGAACATCGCCGCAGTCATCGACAAGGAGCTGGAGGAGCTGGGGATGGAGGACTTCGGGTATTCCACCGACGAGAACCTCTAGCCCAGCGCCAAGCTCACTTTGTTCTTCAAGGGCGTGGCGACGGCTCTCCAGCGACTCCGGGAAAGGATCCCAAAGCAGCTGGCCGACGAGTCGCGCACGATCTGCGCGAGGGTTCTGCAGAAGGTGTTGGTCAAGGTGGCCTTCTGTAACCCAGGCATCAACTTCACCAACGTCCTCAAGAAGCTGCCGGCTGATGCTGATCTGGAAGCGCTCAGGGCCCTTGTCGCACCCATTGTGGACAAGGTGAATGAAGTTAGGAGGGTCGACGGCGATCGCGTAGACTAGGCTGCCTGTTTTCTCCTTTTCTTGCCGCTGCTGATCATGTTGCGAGAACAATTTATTAGAGCTGCGGCAAGCTATCTTGTAATATAACTTTACTTTGGGTATTGATTGCTACGTTATTTCCTTTACTTTATTCCTTCCTTTGTATGTTTTTACCCTACGCTTTTAGGGAACTTGTCGGAGCAGGCACCTTTGCCGCGAGCGCTGAGTGCGGAACATCAGCAGCCTGCTGGCAGTGCCGCTACCGACAAGAAACCTTGTCGGAACTAGTCGCAACACACTTAAGTTGTTGAGCGGACTCGAAACAAAGTAAGGGTGCAACTAGCTGCGAGTTGGTTCCTCCACGCACAGGTTTTCCATACAAAGCACGGTCGTTCAAGGAAGATAACTTAAAATTTTAAAACTGATTGCTCAAATTTTGGCAACTTAGCTTTTCTGTCATTTGCTTCCCGGTAAGGCGATACTTTCTCGAACGACGCTTGATCCACACCATTATCTTCTCCTCCCCCCTGGCAAACTTGTGCGCGAGGGAACTTTTCCCTTTCTTTGAGAAAAAAAAAGAAAGAAGAGAAAATAAAGGTATGGAGCCCTATGGCTCGTTATTGCTTACCGGGGGTAGGTGCTGCACAAAGTGTCAGATAATACATGCAAAAAATAGAAAGCATGAAGTTGACAGGATGTGCGGAGCATATGAGCTTTATTTATGCACGGGGTCTGCGCCCAGCTCTGTACAAAGGGTTACATGCAACAACGGCAAGGCTTGTACAAAAGGTGGTTGCCGGAACAGGTTCCGGCAACCGCGCCTTACGGGTACAACTTACGAAGATGCTCAATGTTCCAGGAGTTGCTCACCAGAAAGCCATCTTCGGTCTCAAGGCGGACAGCGCCGGGCCTAGTGACTCGTTTCACCCGGTAAGGGCCTTCCCACTTCGGCGTCAACTTGTTGGAATTCTTGGCGGAATGAACGTGCCGAAGAACAAGGTTGCCTTCCTCGAGACTTCTGGCATTAACTTTGCGGCTATGGTAGCGGCGCAAAGCTTGCTGGTAGCGAGCAGCTCGTACAACAGCCTGAAGACGGTCTTCCTCAAGGAGCAGCGCATCATCTTGTCGCAGCTGCTCTTGCTCAAGCTCATCGTAAGAGAGCACTCGAGGCGACCCGTATATGAGTTCTGTGGGGAGAACTGCCTCTGCTCCATAGACTAGAGCGAAAGGTGTCTGGCCAGTGGCTCGATTTGGCGTCGTCCTGATCGACCAAAGAACCACCGGTAGCTCCTCGATCCAGTTCTTTCCGCACTTGTGCAGCCTCGTCGAAAGTCCTGGTCTTGAGCCCGCGCAGCACTTCACATTTGCCCTCTCCGCTGACCGTTGCTTCTCGGGTGAGCAATGAAGTGAAGCGCACCTTGGCGCCAAGATCTTGGACATCTTGCATGAAGGTGCGGCTCGTGAATTGCGTGCGTTGTCGGTGATGATCCCGTTAGGTACCACAAACGGCAAACAATCGACCAAGAACTTGATCTTGATTGTCTTTGTCACCTTCCTCATCGCTTCCACTTCCGCCACTTTGTGAACTTGTCGATTGCAACGTACAAGTACTCAAAGCCCCTGACAGCTCGGGGAAAGGGGCCGAGGATGTCGAGCCCCCAGACCGAAAATGGCCAGGATAAAGGGATCATCCGGAGAGCTTGAGCTGGCTGGTGTATCTGCTTGGAGTGGAACTTGCACGGTTCACACTTGGTTACTTGTGCAGTTGCATCCTGGAGGGCTATCGGCCAAAAGAAACCTTGCCGGAACACCTTGCCGGCAAGTGCTCTTGCGCCAATGTGATGACCACATATGCCTCCATGTATCTCCGCCAACAGCTCTTGTCCGTCCTCCCGGGGAATACACTTCAATTTCACTCCGTTGAGTCTTCTTCTGTACAGTATGTCGTCGACAAACTGGTACATACTTGACTGTCGGGCTACTCTTTCCGCTTCTTCTTGCTCTTCGGGAAGCTCTCCTGTCTGAAGGAAATGGACAATCTGCTGCGCCCATGCTGGAGCTTGCGGCTCGACAACAAGGACTAAAGGCACATATGCTGCTGCGGGAACATCCGCTTCTACGGCAAGAACCTGCGGTTCAGCTGGAGCTTGATGTTCCCCGGCAAGCTTGCCGGAGCAAAACTTGTCGGGAGCATCTGCTTCAACGGAACAAGCCCTAGGGCTTGTCGGAGCAGACTGCTCCTCAGCACCTTTGATATTGATCTTGGGGACCTTCTTGGCGGCGGCTTCGGGGAGCTCTACTGGAAAGTAGTCACCAGAAATCAATTTCCTCTTCTTGCTCTGCCCAGTTGATGGTGTTACAGACGGTTGAGTCAGTTTGAGCACAAAAATCCCTGGTTCCACCGGTAACCTAAGTGCAGCGCACTTTGACAGGCCATCGGCAATGTCGTTCTAGGCTCTCGGAACATGTTCCATATGCAGGCCGTCAAAGTGCTCTTCTAACTTTCTTACTTCATCAACATAAGCTTCCATCAACGGGCTCTGATAATCCTTGTTCACTTGGCGGACGACAAGCTGCGAGTCACCCCTGACAATGAGCTTCTTGATCCCAAGGTCTGCCGCGATCCTGAGACCGGCAAGCAAACCTTCATACTCTGCAGTATTGTTTGTCGCTTGCTCCTTGGGAAAGTGCATCTGGACCACGTACTTGAGGTGCTCTCCGGTGGGTGCGACAAGTAGCACGCCCGCACCGGCGCCTTGCAGCGAGAAGGCACCATCAAAGTACATGATCCACTCTTTGCTTGCTTCCTTGACGGGGATGCTCGTTTCTGTAATTTCTTCATCTGGTGTTGGCGTCCACTCTGCTATGAATTCTGCCAATGCTCGGCTCTGAATAGTTGAAGTGCTCTCGAATTTGAGACCGAAGCTTGACAGTTCTTGTGCCCACTCGACAATCCTGCCTGTTGCTTCTGGCTCTGCAGTATCCTCTTTAGCGGAAAGCGAGTGACCACTGTTATCTCATGTGCTTGGAAGTAATGGCGCAGCTTTCTCGAGGCCATGAGAAGGCCGAAAAGCAACTTCTGCACACCAGAATACCTTGACCTAGCCCCCTGCAGAAGGGAACTGACAAAGTAAACTGGGCGCTGCACCATTTTCTTCTGTTTCTCCTCCTGTGTCTGCGCAGATTCACCCTTGTCGGGACCAGAGCTTGTCGGGGAAGCCCCCTGCTTGTCGCTGGATGTATCTATCATGGTTGCCGGCTCATCGTCCGCCTCCCTCTCCGCTACTAACGCAGTACTAACCACTTGATTGGTTGCCGCTAGATACAGCAGCAACTTCTCTTGTAGCTTAGGTGCGACAAGTATTGGAGTGGAGGACAGGTATCTCTTCAAGTCCTGCAGCGCAGCCTCCGCTTCCGGTGTCCATTTCATTGGACCTGCCTTTTTCAAAATTTTGAAAAATGGCAGGGTTCGCTTAGCAGACTTAGAGATAAACCTGCTGAGAGCAGCCACGCAACCGGCAAGTCTTCATACATCCTTGATGCGCTTCGGTGCTTCAATCTGCTCAATGGCCTTGATCTTGTCGGGGTTGGCTTCAATTCCCCGCTGAGATACGAAGAACCCGAGAAGCTTGCCGGAAGGGACTCCAAACACGCACTTCTCGGGGTTGAGCTTGAGGTTGATCTTGCGTAGATTTGCAAAAGTTTCATCCAAATCTTGAATCAGGGTTGCTTTGTCTTTGCTCTTGACCACTATGTCATCCATGTAGGCTTCCACATTTCTGTGCAACTGTGGCTCAAAAGCGTCATGGACTACCCTTGGAAATGTTGAACCAACATTCTTTAATCCGAAAGGCATCCGTACAAAACAGTAGGTGCCATACGGAGTAATGAATGCGGTCTTCTCCTCATCCTCTTCTGCCATGAAGATCTGATGGTATCCTGAGTATGCATCAAGAAATGAAAGCAAGTCACATCCGGCCGTGGAGTCAACAATCTGGTCAATGCGCGGCAAGGGAAATGGGTCTTTGGGACAAGCTTTATTAACATCAGTAAAGTCAATACAAAGCCTCCATTTCTCGTTTGCCTTGCGCATGACTACAGGATTGGCCAGCCACGTGGGATGGAGCACTCCTCTGACAAGGCCTGCTGCTTCCAACTTCTTGATTTCTTTTGCAATGAATTCTTGGCGCTCCACTGCCTGTTTCCTGACTTTCTTCTTGACGGGCCGCGCGTGAGGACAGACGGCGAGGTGGTGCTCAATTACTTTCCTGGAAACACCGGGGATGTCAGACGATTGCCATGCAAACACGTCGACATTCGCCCGCAGAAAAGCAACGAGCGCGCTTTCCTATTTAGGGTCGAGTGTGGCACTGATGGTGAAGGTCCCACCAGTGCCGTCCTCCTTGGCGGACACCTTCTTGGTCTCTGGCGGAGCTGCCTTCGTCTTCTTACACTTGCCGGTGGAGCTCGATGGTGCGTCCTCGACGGTAGCGCAGCACTCCGGAGAGGTGCGCTTGCCGGAGTGGGCATCAGAGCTCTTGCCGGACTTGGTCTTCTTCTTCCCCCCGGGAGCTTCAGCGGCAAGTGTTTTGCTTTCTGCTGCGGCTGCTGCTTCCCGGTAAATCTTGTCGGTGCAGATAAGGGCATCCTTCTTGTCGCCAGGGACAGAGATGACACTTATTGGACCCGGCATCTTCAGTACGTTGTATGCATAGTGAGAGGCGGCCATGAACTTGGCGAGTCTTTGGGCGGCGAGTATCCCATTGTAAGGCAATGGAAAATCGGCAACGTCAAAAGTGACCCTCTCGATTCGAAGTTCAGCTCGCTGCCAAATGTTACCGCAACGTGATCTTCCCTTTCGCTTGCTCCTTCCCGGTTGATTCCTTGAATGTACCGTCTCTTGAGCTCGTTGTCAGGGATTTGGAGCTTCTGGAGTACCGCGGAGGAGATCAGGTTCAAGCCGGCCCCGCCGTCAACTAGCATCTTTGTGACCTTGAGGTTGTGGATAGTTGGTGAAACCAACATCGGCAAGCACCCGACCGCAGATTATGCGATCGGGTGGTCCTCAATATCAAAGATGATAAGCGTCTTCGACCACTTCAGGCTTGCGTGACTCAACCGGTGGTTCTGCTGCATTAACTTCCCGCACCCATCGCTTGAGCTAGCGGTGCGAAGTATGCAGAGAAGCACCACCGTCAACGCACAGAACCTCTGTGGCTTTCTGAAACTCCTGCTCGTCGGCCTCATCATCATCCATCTCTTCATCGTCGTCTTCATCTTCATCCTTGTCGCGGTCGCGGGGAGGCCTGTCTCCTTGCCGCGGCGTCCTCCCTGGCCGGGACGCTTCTTGCCGGACCCTCCAGTACCTTCTCGGGCCTTCTCCTTGTCGCGTCGCTTGTACTCAGCCTTTTGCAGCTCAACGAGCTGCTCGACCTTCTTGCAACTTTGGAGGTCATGGCCCTTGGTGCGGTGGATCTTGTAATACTGCTTGTCGGAGCCGCCCTGCTTGTCGGCGGCCGCCACAGGTTCGGCTTCCTTGGCGCCACCTCCGTTGCCGGACTGCTCAACAACTAGCACATCTTTGCCCTTCTTCCTTCTATTGTTCCGCCTCCGGTTTTTCCTTGCCGGGGCGACATCCTCACTGTCAGATCCTCCTGCTCCTGCATTCTCTCCGGAGTTTCTCCTTCTTCAAAGACGCACACACCGGCCGGCGTATGAGCTCATCGACGTCCCTGATCTTGCACATCGCCATCTCCTCCCTCATCCTGCGGTTTCGCACGTTCTGATGGAACGCACTGATGACCGCGGCAGGGTGGACATCTGGGATGTTGCGCTGCACTTGGATGAATCTCTGAATGTACTTGCGCAGGGGCTCTCCTTCCTTCTGGGCGAGCAGGTGAAGATCACTCTCCTGGCCATGAGGCTTGTGGCTGCCTGTAAAGGCACCGACAAACTGATGGCACAGATCTGCCCAGGAGGATATGGAGTTGTCCAGCAAGTGCATGAGCCAGGACCTGACGTTGGGCTTGAGCATCAGCGGGAAGTAGTTGGCGAGAATCTTGTCGTCGCGCCCCCCGGCAGCTTGCACCGCAATGGTGTAGATGCTGAGGAACTCCGACAGATGCAACCTGCCGTCGTACTTCTCGGGTACATCTGGCTTGAAGTTCTTCGTACGGGGCCACTGGACTTGCCGCAGCTCACGAGTAAACGCAGGGCAACCTACGCGTCGGCAAGTCGCTGGTTCTTCGGCGCATGCATGTCGACAATGAGCCTAGCGCTGGTCCGATTGACGCCGCTTTCTCTTCGCCGCCGATCGCAGTACAAGCGCCCTCTTCTGCTGTTTTTGAAGAACTTGGCGCTGATCGCGACGAGCTCATGGATCTGACGACACGGTGGAGTCGGTGTCAAGGTCAACCCGGTGAGTCGGCGATCTTGGCCTTCGAGGCGGAGAGTGCACGGTGGTGGCACCCCCACCAATCTTGTCGCCATCAGTTCGCGCCTGGCAATCTTGCCGCGGCTGCGATGTAGCTGGCTGCCGTGGAGTGTCGCCGTTGGCGAAGCCGATGAGGCTCTGAATGGTGGCCATCCAATCGTCGATCTTGTCTGCCGTTGGAGGGTAATCCAGGAGCAGTTGAGCTCGGGCCAACGCTTCTTCTGGAGTCTTCGGTGGCGGCGGTAAACGGTGTGAGGAGCGGGATATGCTCGGACTTCCAACTGGGTTGGAAGGAGCAATACCCCGTCCAGGCGACCGTACCTCGCTCGTGCCGGCATGTTGGCGTGCATGCTGGTCTTGAGCGCCCCGAGATCCACCAGCTTGGCCTTGTTCTAACGCGCGTATGGTGCTGCGAGCACCATGACGATGTCGGTCCTGCGCCTCCTGAGATGGGCGCGGTGTATGTACGGATGCCGAGGTTTGCGGGGCCTTGTCCTTGGACCTGGCAGCAGTGTGAGCTCCCTCATTGGCGCCCGTTCCTCCGCTGGAGTCTACCCCACCGCCCGTTTGCTCCGGTGGCGGTGGGATCGACGTGGATGGAGCAGCCACCTCCGAAGCCTTCTTCTTCGGTGGCATGTCGATGAAGATGATGAAGACCTGGCTCGCGTGAACGCCGGATCGGGTTCACACAACCTCGACGTCCCCTACCTGGTGCGCCAAAGATGTCGTGGGAACGAACACCTATGGGACCGGGGTCCCTTTCGGTCCGGCGGGGGGCGGAGATCACACGAAGAGCGGATCGAGGCGAAGCACGCGAGCGGTTTTACCCAGCTTCGGAGCTCTCCGGAGAGATAATACTCCTACTGCTGCTTTGTGATTGTATTATGTTTTTGCTCGAGAGCGTGAGAGTGTTCTGGTTTCGAATGAGTCGAACCCCTTCTACGTTGCGCATGGGCCTCCTTTTATATGCTCAAGGGGTCACCGATAGGTGGCAACGCAGGCAAGGGTAAAAATGTAAAAAGAGTGGTTGGTACAGCTGCTTATACAGTGTATCCTACCTAACTCTGACGGCAGGGGACAAAGGCATTAAATGCCCGTCCGCGTCGCCCAAACAGTGCAGAAAAGCGACCGTTAGGGGCGCCACCGCTCGCCATGATGGCCGTCTTGTCATCTCCGCTCGCCACCTCGCACCGCTTAGCTGCACAGCCTCTTGCCACGCACGCCTGGGAAAGTCTCAGGGCAACACGTGGGTGGATGTGCTGGAGCGCAGGTACAGAGTGACAGCCTTGCCGCGGTCGTTGTCTTGTCGCGTCCGGGAGCTCGTCGCTCGCCGGGTCTTGCTGGGACGCGAGGCGCATCGTGGCAAGTTCCTTGAAATGCCTTGGTTGGCCTTCCCGGCAAGCTCCTCTTGCCGGGGCCTTGACCTTCCTGGCAGGCTCCTCTTGCCGGGGGCCTTGTCTTCTCGTCTTAAACACTTTGTTCTTGAATGGCTCCAAAGGAACCAACGGAGGACCTTGGCGGTCACCCGGCAAGCCTTGCTGCGGGACGCTGCGACTGCCCATGCACAAGTTCGGGATACTAGGGTACCCTTATTCTAGTACACTGACACCAGTCCCATGATCCAAACAGATCAAAGCAAATCAAAATAATTAAACAAAACTCCCCCAGGGCTGTTGTTAGTTGGAGGCACTCGTTGTTTCGAGCAAGCCATGGATTGATGCTTGTTGGTGGTGGGGGAGTATAAACTTTTACCATTCTGTTTGGGAACCGCCTATAATGCATGTAGTATGGAAGATATCGCCATCTCATAGTTGTTGCGTTGACAGTGAAAGTATGCCGCTCGAAATGTTATTCATCTCTATTTTAAAATCGAGCTCTGGCACCTCTACAAATCCCTGCTTCCCTCTTCGAAGGGCCTATCTATTTACTTTTATGTTGAGTCATCATCCCTCTTATTAAAAAGCACCCGCTGGAGAGCACACTATCATTTGCATTCATTACTGTTAGTTTATTTTGGGTATGACTTGACTGGATCTCTTTTACCATGAATTACAATGTTTAGTCAGTCCTTGATCTTTAAAGGTGCTCTGTATTTATGTTTTGTGGTCTCAGAATGGGCTAGCGAGATACCATCTTGTTATATCATATTATGATTGTTTTGAGAAAGTGTTATCATTCGAGTTTTATTATTATTGCTCGCTAGCTGATTATGTCATTGATATGAGTAATTGTGAGACCTAAGTTTTATTATGAGTATGGTTAGTTCATAATCTTTGCTGAAAACTTGAATGCTGGCTTTACAAATTTACAACAGCAAGAGCAAACAGAGTTCGTAAAAGTTTTTCTTTATCACTTTCAGTTTATCAACTGAATTGCTTGAGGACAAGCAAAGTTTTAAGCTTGGGGGAGTTGATACGTCTCCAACGTATCTACTTTTCCAAACACTTCTGCCCTTGTTTTAGACTCTAACTTGCATGATTTGAATGAAACTAACCCAGACTGACGCAATTTTCAGCAGAGCTGCCATGGTGTTGTTTATTGTGCAGAAAACAAAAGTTCTCGGGATGAGCTAATAATCCACGGAGATAACTTTTGGAAAATACAAAAAATACAGGCGAAAGAATCAAGGCCGGGGGCACACCCTGTCCACGAGGGTGGGGGCGCGCCCTCCCCCCTAGGCGCGCCCCCCGTCTCGTGGGCCCCCTGATGCTCCACCAACCTCAACTCCAACTCTATATATTCCGTTTCACGGACAAAAAAATCAGAGAGAAAGTTTCATCGCGTTTTACGATACGGAGCCGTCGCCAAGCCCTAATCTCTCTGGGGAGGGCTGATCTGGAGTCCGTTTGGCACTCCGGGGAGGGGGATTCGTCGCCGTCGTCATCATCAACCATCCTCCATCACCAATTTCATGATGCTCACCGCCGTGCGTGAGTAATTCCATCATAGGCTTGCTGGACGGTGATGGGTTGGATGAGATTTACCATGTAATTAAGTTAGTTTTGTTAGGGTTTGATCCCTAGTATCCACTATGTTCTGATATTGATGTTGCTATGACTTTGCTATGCTTAATGCTTGTCACTAGGGCCCGAGTGCCATGATTTCAGATCTGAACCAATTATGTTTTCATGAATATATGTGAGTTCTGGATCCTATCTTGCAAGTCTATAGTCACCTATTATGTGTTATGATCCGACAACCCCGAAGTGACAATAATCGGGATACTTCTCGGTGATGACCATAGTTTGAGGAGTTCCACTATGTGCTAATGCTTTGTTCCGGTTCTCTATTAAAAGGAGGCCTTAATATCCCTTAGTTTCCACTAGGACCCCGCTGCCACGGGAGGGTAGGACAAAAGATGTCATGCAGGTTCTTTTCCATAAGCACGTATGACTATATTCGGAATACATGCCTACATTACATTGATGAACTGGAGCTAGTTCTGTGTCACCCTATGTTATAGCTATTACATGAGGAATCGCATCCGACATAATTATCCATCACTGATCCAATGCCTACGAGCTTTTCACATACTGTGTTTCACTTATTTACTTTTCCGTTACTATTGTTACAACTACTACAAAACTATTATCTTTACTTTTGCCACTGTTACCATTACTATCATACTACTTTGCTACTAAATACTTTGCTACAGATACTAAGTTATCCAGTTGTGGTTGAATTGACAACTCAACTGCTAATACTTAAGAATATTGTTTGGCTCTCCTTGTGTCGGATCAATAAATTTAAGTTGAATACTCTACCTTCGAAAGCTGTTGCGATCCCCTACACTTGTGGGTTATCAGCCTATGATGGAATTACTCACGCACGGCGGTGAGCATCATGAAATTGGTGATGGAGGAAGGTTGATGATGACGACAGCGACAGATCCCCCTCTCCGGAGCCTCGAACAGACTCCAGATCAGCCCTCCCGAGAGAATTTAGGGCTTGGCGGCGGCTCCGTATCGTAAAATGTGATGAATCCTTCTCTCTGGTTTTTTCTCCCTGAACGTGAATATATGGAATTGGAGTTGAGGTCGGTGGAGCCTCAGGGGGCCCACGAGGCAGGGGGCGCGCCCTAGGGGGTGCCCCCACCCTCGTGGACAGGGTGTGGCCCCCTGACATTGATTCTTTCGCCAATATTTTTTATTAAATCCAAAAAGTTGCTCCGTGGATTTTTAGGTCATTCCGAGAACTTATATTTCTGCACAAAAATAACACCATGGCAGTTCTGCTGAAAACATGCAGGTTAGAGTCCAAAACAAGGGCAAAAGTGTTTGGAAAAGTAGATATGACGGGGACGTATCAACTCCCCAAGCTTAAACCTTTGCTTGTCCTCAAGCAATTCAGTTGACAAATTGAAAGTGATAAAGAAAAACTTTTACAAACTCTGTTTGCTCTTGTTATTGCAAATATGTAAAGCCAACATTCAAGTTTTCAACAAAGATTATGAACTAACCATATTCACAATAACACTTAGGTCTCATGTTTACTCATATCAATGGCATAATCAACTAGCGAGCAATAATAATAAATCTCGGATGACAACACTTTCTCAAAACAATCATAATATGATATAACAAGATGGTATCTCGCTAGCCCTTTCTGAGACCGCAAAACATAAATGCAGAGCACCTCTGAAGATCAGGGACTGACTAAACATTGTAATTCATGGTAAAAGAGATCCAGTCACAGTCATACTCAATATAAATTAATAGTAATGCATGCAATTGACAGCGGTGCTCTCCAGCGGGTGCTTTTTAATAAGAGGATGATGACTCAACATAAAAGTAAATAGATAGGCCCTTCGCAGAGGGAAGCAGGGTTTTGTAGAGGTGCCAGAGCTCGATTTTGAAATACAGATAAATAATATTTTGAGCAGTATACTTTCATTGTCAACATAACAACCGAGAGATCTCGATATCTGCCATGCTACACACATTATAGGTGGTTCCCAAACAAAATGATAAAGTTTATACTCCCCCTCTACCAACAATCATCAATCCATGGCTTGCCCAAAACAACGGGTGCCTCCAACTAACAACAACCTTGGGGGAGTTTTGTTTGCAATTATTTTGATTTAATTTGAGCAAGGGACTGGGCATCACGGTGACCAGCCATTTTCTCATGAATGAGGAGCGGAGTCCACTCCTCTTGAGAATAACCCGCCTAGCATGGAAGATATAGACAACCCTAGTTGATACATGAGCTGTTTGAGCATACAAAACAGAATTTCATTTGAAGGTTTGGAGTTTGTCACATACAAATTTACTTGAATGGCGGGTAGATACCGCATATAGGAAGGTATGGTGGACTCATATGGAATAACTTTGGGGTTTATGGAGGTGGATGCACAAGTAGTATTCCCGCTTAGTACAAGTGAAGGCTAGAAAGAGACTGGGAAGCGACCAACTAGAGAGCGACAACAGTCATGAACATGCATTAAAATTAATCAACACTGAGTGCAAGCATGAGTAGGATATAATCCACCATGAACATAAATATCGTGAAGGCTATGTTGATTTTGGTTCAACTACATGCGTGAACATGTGCCAAGTCAAGTCACTCGAATCATTCAAAGGAGGATACCATCCTATCGTACCACATCACAACCATTTTAATAGCATGTTGGCACGCAAGGTAAACCATTATAAGCTCCTAGCTAATTAAGCATGTCATAAGCAACTATAATTTCTAATTGTCATTGCAGACATGTTTATTCATAATAGGTAGAATCAGGAATGATGAACTAATCATATTTACAAAAACAAGAGAGGTCAAGTTCATACTAGCTTCTCTCATCTCAATCAGTCCATCATATATCGTCATTATTGCCTTTCACTCGCACAACCAAACGTTGTGTATAATAACAATAGTGCATGTGCATTGGACTAAGCTGGAATCTGCAAGCATTCAATTCAAGGTAGAAGACAAGGTAATATGGGCTCTTGGTTAAATCAACAATAATGCATATAAGAGCCACTCAACGTTTTCATCATGACTAGTGCAATCATCATTAGTACTATGGATATTCAAAGAGTTCATACTAACAACATTGCAATCATGCTCATCATTCAAAGATTTAGAGCCAAACATTTTAAAGACTTCTTTTTCTAGCACCTGAGCACAATTTTCCTTTCCATCATTCTCACGAAAGATATTAAAAAGATGAAGCATATGAGGCACACTCAATTCCATTTTTTTCTTTTATAGACTAAACTAGTGATAAAACAAGAAACTAAATGATTCGATTGCAAGATATAAAGATATACCTTCAAGCACTAACCTCCCCGGCAATGGCGCCGGAAAAGAGCTTGATGTCTACTACACAACCTTCTTCTTGTAGACGTTGTTGGGCCTCCAAGCGCAGAGGTTTGTAGGACAGTAGCAAATTTCCCTCAAGTGGATGACCTAAGGTTTATCAATCCGTGGGAGGCATAGGATGAAGATGGTCTCTCTCAAGCAACCCTGCAACCAAATAACAAAGAGTCTTTTGTGTCCCCAACACACCCAATACAATGGTAAATTGTATAGGTGCACTAGTTCAGCGAATAGATGGTGATACAAGTGCAATATGGATGGTAGATATAGGTTTTTGTAATCAAAAAATATAAAAATAGCAAGGTAACAAGTGGTAAAAGTGAGCGTAAATGGTATTGCAATGCTAGGAAACAAGGCCTAGGGTTCATACTTTCACTAGTGCAAGTTCTCTAACAATAATAACATAATTGGATCATATAACTATCCCTCAACATGCAACAAAGAGTCACTCTAAAGTCACGAATAGCGGAGAACAAATGAAGAGATTATTGTAGGGTACGAAACCACCTCAAAGTTATCCTTTCTGATATTCAAGAGTCCGTAGTAAAATAACACAAAGCTATTCTTTCCGTTTGATCTATCATAGAGTTCGTACTAAAATAACACCTTAAGACACAAGTCAACCAAAACCCTAATGTCACCTAGATACTCCAATGTCACCTCAAGTATCCGTGGGTATGATTATACGATATGCATCACACAATCTCAGATTCATCTATTCAACCAACACAAAGACCTTCAAACAGTGCCCCAAAGTTTCTACCGGAGATGCAAGACGTAAACGTGTGCCAACCCCTATGCATAAGTTCACAAGGTCACTGACCCCGCAAGTTGATCACCAAAACATACATCAAGTAGATCACGTGAATATCGCATTGTCACCACAGATAAGCACAAGCAAGACATACATCAAGTGTTCTCAAATCCTTAAAGACTCAATCCGATAAGATAACTTCAAAGGGAAAACACAATCCATTACAAGAGAGTAGAGGGGGGGAAACATCATAAGATCCAACTATAATAGCAAAGCTCGCGATACATCAAGATCGTGCCATATCAAGAACATCAGAGAGAGAGAGATCAAACACATAGCTACTGGTACATACCCTCAGCCTCGAGGGTGAACTACTCCCTCCTCGTCATGGAGAGCGCCGGGATGATGAAGATGTCCACCGGTGAGGGATCACCCCTCCGGCAGGGTGCTGGAATGGGCTCCCGAGAGGTTTTGGGTGGCTATAGAGGCTTGCGGCGGTGGAACTCCAGATCTAGGTTATTTTCGGGAGGTTTCAGTATATATAAGAGGTTTTGGCATCGGGAACAAGTCAGGGGGGTCATCGAGGCGGCCACGAGGTAGGGGGTGCGCCCAGGGGGGGTAAGGCGCGCCCCCGCCCTCGTGGGTGCCTCGGGACTCTTCTAGTCCATCTCCAGTACTCCGTGGCCTTCTTCTGGTCCAAAAATAAGCTCCGTGAAATTTCAGGTCAATTAGACTCCGTTTGATTTTCCTTTTCTGCGATACTCAAAAACAAGGAAAAAACCGAAGCTGGCACTGGGCTCTGGATTAATAGGTTAGTCCCAAAAATCATATAAATAGCATATAAATGCATATAAAACATCCTAGATGGATAATATAATAGCATGGAACAATCAAAAATTGTAATACATTGGAGACGTATCAGTGAGCAACAACCAAAGGGTTTACTAAAGTCAATAATCTAGTTCACATCGCTATGTGATTAATACCCAAAGAGTACTAAGGTGTGATCATGTTTTTCTTGTGAGAGAAGTTTAGTCAACGGGTCTACCATATTCAGAGCCGTATGTATTTTGCAAATTTTCTATGTCTACAATGCTCTCCATGGAGCTACTCTAGCTAATTGCTCCCACTTTCAATATGTATCCAGATCGAGACTCAGAGTCATCTGGATCAGTGTAAAAGCTTGCATCGACGTAACCCTTCGATGAGCTCTTTATCACCTCTATCACCAAGAAATATTTCCTTAGTCCTATTAGTTAACTAAGGATAATTATGACCGTTGTCCAGTGATCCTTGATGTCTACTACGCAACTTTATTCTTGTAGACACGTGTTGGGCCTCCAAGCGTAGAGTTCTGTAGGACAATAGCAATTTTCCCTCAAGTGGATGACCTAAGGTTTATCAATCCGTGAGAGCCATAGGATGAAGATAGTCTCTCTCAAGGAACCCTGCAATCAAATGCAAGAAATCTCTTGTGTCCCCAACACATTCAATACATTGGCAAATTGTATAGGTGCACTAGTTCGGCGAAGAGATGATGATAAAAGTGTAGTATGGATAGTAGATATGAGTTTTTGTAGTGCGAACAATAAAAAACAGCAAGGTAGTAAATGATAAAACAGAGCACAAACGGTATTGCAATAATGGAAAATGAGGCCTAGTGTGCATACTTTCACTAGTGCAATCTCTCAACAATGCTAACATTGTTGGATCATATGATTATCCCTCAAAGTGCAATAAAGAATCACTCCCGAGTTCCTATTAGCGGAGAACAAAAGATATAAATTGTTTGTAGGGTACAAAACCACCTCAAAGCAAGTCTTTCTGATCGATCTATCCTAGAGTTCATACTAAAATAACAGCAAGCTATTCTTTCCGATCGATCTAATCAAGAGTTCATACTAAAATAACACCATATGATGCATATCAACCAACTCTAATGTCACCTAGATAACCCAATGTCACCCCGAGTACCCATGAGTTAATTATACGATATGTATCAAACAATTTTAGATTCATAATACTCAATCCACACAAAGAACTACAAGGAGACCCCAAAGTTTCTATCGGAGAAAAGATAATAAAAACGTGCATCAATCCCTATGCATAGATTACCCCAAAGTCACCTCGGGAATCCACAAGTTCAGTGCCATAACATATATCAAGTGAATCAAAATAACACCCCATTGTCTCCACGGGTATTCATATGCAAGACATATATCATGTGTTCTCAGATATGAACATTCAATCCAACAAGACAAAACTTCAAAGGGTAAAGACTCAATTCATCACAACAAGTGTAGAGAGGGGAGAAACATCATATGATCCATCTATGTTAACAAAGCCCATGATACATCAAGATCGTGACATCTCAAGATCGCGCGTGAGAGATATTAAACACATAGCTACTGGTACAAACCCTCAGCCGCGAGGGTGGACTACTCCCTCCTCATCGTGGTGGCTACCGGGATGATGAATATGGCTACCGGAGATGATTCCTCCCTTCAACAGGGTGCCGGAACAGGGTCCCGATTGGTTTTCTGATCTAGGATCTCCCCGAGGGTTTTTGGAATATTTGGGAATTTATAGGGCGAAAAAGGGGTACAGGGGGGCACCGAGGTGAGCACAACCCACCAGGGCGCGCCTGGGCCCCCCCCCTCGGGGCACCCCCCAGGTGCTGCTCTGGCCCAATGGTTCTCTTCTGGTCCATAAAAAATCCACAAAAAGTTTCACGGTGTTTGGAGAACTTTCATTTCTACACAAAAAACAACACCATGGTAGTTGTGCTGAAAACATCATCAGTCCGGGTTAGTTCTATGCAAATCACATGAATACTTCATAAATTATAGATACGTTGGAGACATATCAGCATCCCCAAGCTTAATTCCTACTCGTCCTCAAGTAGGTAAATGATAAAAGAAATAATTTATGAAGTGTGAATGCTAGCAAAGTGCACAAGTTTGATCAATCACAATTTCAATCAGTTTTACTAGCATCATAACATCAATTCTTTCTTATAAAACTTCTCATGTTATAGTAGCAACCAATTCACATGTTAAGGTCCAAACAGTGAATTCTCTTGAAACTCAACAACCTATGTTCTCAGTCACCAAGCAATTGCAATTCAACTTATTCAACAGAGTCTAAGTAAGAGCTCCATATACTCAACCATCATATAGTATTCTATGATTGCTAACACTTCGTACACATGAGCAAAACGTTTCAACCGGACACATAGAAAGACAGGGGCTTATAATTTCGCCTCCCAACGTATTCACCTCAATGGTGATGCCAACAATAATAACTCATGCTACCCATATCCAACTGGATATATGTGCCTAGATCTTTCCTCACCACATGATGCTTGCAAAAAGAGAAAATAAAAAGGAATAAGGAGAAAGACTTTGACTCTTGCATGAAAGTAAATACATGAAAGTAAAAGATATGCCCTTCGCATAGGGAAGCAGAGGTTGCCATGCGCTTATTTGTTTATATGCTCAACCCCTTAGTGCAAAAGAACATCACATTATATTGCACCTTATGATAGCAACCTTTATGTGGTGACCCCTTAGTGCAAAAGAACGTCACATTATGCAGCCTGTCGCTTTTATTCTTTGCCATCACAAGTTCGTACCACACTCAATTTTCTCTTACACTAAATGATCTAACACTTTTAGAAGCATTTTTTATTGCCTTATTGCACCGATGACAACTTACTTGAAGGATCTTGCTCTATCCTTAGGTAGGTATGGTGGACTCTCAAAACAAGATTTGGGTTTAAGTGTTTTTGGATGCACAAGTAGTATCTCTACTTGGTGCGGAATTTTTGGCTAGCAAAGATAGGGGGCAAGCACCACATGTTGAAGGATCTATGACAATATAACTTCTATGTGAATATGAACAAACATAAATCATTACGTTGTCTTCCTTGTCCAACGTCAACAATTTTGGCATATAATATTTTGATGTGGGCTCACAATCACAAAAGATTTCCAAGATAGTGTATTTGCATGTGAAAGGTCTGCTTGTATGACCAATATTGTGATTGTCAAGCTTCAAAAGCTTTCACTTTCTGAACCCAATGTGAAGCCACTACTAGGCACGATATGAACATGTAATTTCAACTTCATGATATTCAATTCATTCAGCAATTTACTCATAGGATATAAGTGAAGCACAGGAGTAAATGACAAGCTACTCCAAAAAGATATAAGTGAAAATCAAGTGAGTAGTTATGTAAATGGGTAGCTATTTGAGGATTCTCTCTTATTTAAAAACTTTCAAATCTAAGTATTTTATTAAAATAGCAAGCAAAACAAAACAAAATGACATTCCAAGCATAGCACAACTCATGTGAAGAAGCAAAAACATAGGCTCAACCGATACTAACCGATAATTGTTGAAGAAGAAAGGTGGGATGCCTACCGGGGCATCCCCAAGCTTAGATGCTTGATACTTCTTGGAATATTAGCTTGGGATGCCTTGGGCATCCCCAAGCTTGAGCTTTTGTGTCTCCTTAGTTCCTCTCATATCGCGGTTTCCCTAAATCTCAAAAACTTCATCCACACAAAACTCAACAAGAACTCATGACATAAGTTAGTATAAATCAGTGCAAAACCTTATAATTCTCTACTGTAGCAAATTACTAAAATTATTATTCAACATTGCATACTAAATGCCTCTGCATATTTAATACTCCTATCCTCAAATAGAATCATTAAACAAGCAAACATATGCAAACAATGCAACCATAACAGCAATCTGCCAAAACAGTATAGTCTGTAAAGAATGCAAGATTCATCATACTTCCCTAACCCCAAGAATTCCGAAAAAAAACCACACTTTAGAAAATTTATCAGATCTTATTTTGCAAAAAGTTTCAGCATTTTATTACATTCTGACTTTTCAAGGGAAATTTGGCAACAGCGATAAACTTTCTGTTTTGAAACATCAACATGTAAACTTGCAAAATAAGCATGGCAAAGGCTATCATTGCCACTTTTATTGAAATAAAAGATGCAAAACATTATTATAAATAACAGCAAGCAAATCCTAACAAAATAATTTTACGCTCCAAGAAAAACACATATCATGTGACGAATGAAAACATAGCTCCAAGTGAGGTTACCGATAATGTTGGAGACGAAAGAGGGGATGCCTTCTGGGGCATCCCCAAGCTTAGTTGCTCGGATCTTCCTTGGATATTAACTTGGGGTGCCTTGGACATCCCCAAGCTTAGGGTTTTTTCACTCCCTATTCTCCGCATATCGACATATCACCCAAAACTTGAAAACTTCAATTACACAAAACTTAATGGAACTTTATGAGATAGGTTAGTATGATAAAGAGCAAAACATTTCACTTTTGGTACTGTAAAAGACAAGATTCATAATTATTTTAACACAATTCCTACTGTAGCATATCATTTCTACAATTTATATTGAGCAATATAATCCATAGAAACTAGGGAACAAGCAAACTATGCATTGAAAACAGAATTTGTCAAAAACAGAACAATCTGTAGTAGTCTGTACTCAAACCATACTTCTTCTACTCCAAAAATTAAGAAAAAAACTAGGAACACGTGAGCAATTTGTATATTAATCTTCTGTAAAAAGAATCAACTCAAAAGCACCCTTATGTTAAAAATGAGAGCTATTTTCGTGAGTGCAAAAGTTTCTGTTTTTCAGCAAGATCAAATCAACTATCACCCAACATGATCCTAAAGGCTTTAGTTGGCACTTTATTGAAACAAAAACAATAAAACATGATTACTGCAGTAGCCTAATCATGTGAAAACACAAAAAAAGTAGGTAAAAGTGTTGGGTTTCCTCCCAACAAGTGCTTTTCTTTAATGCCTTTTAGCTAGGCATGATGATTTCAATGATGCTTGCATAAAAGATAAGAATTGAAACATGAAAAAGTGTGACGCCCCCGATTCAATTGTACACTAATCATGCACGCAAATGTGTACGATCAAGATCAGGGACTCACGGGAAGATATCACAACACAACTCTAAAACATAAATAAGTCATACAAGCATCATAATACAAGCCAGGGGCCTCGAGGGCTCGAATACAAGTGCTCGATCATAGACGAGTCAGCGGAAGCAACAATATCTGAGTACGACATAAGTTAAACAAGTTTGCCTTAATAAGGCTAGCACAAACCGATACAGATCGAAGAGGCGCAGGCCTCCCGCCTCAGGATCCTCCTAAACTACTCCCGGTCGTCAATCGCCAGCCTCGCACGTAGAAGTAGGCACCTCCAGTAGTAGTAGTAAATGACGGTATGGCGTCGCCTCTGGATTCCAAAGATCTGGTTGCGACAACCAGAAGAAGGAAAGGGGAAAAAGGGGAGAAAGCAACCGTGAGTACTCATCCAAAGTACTCGAAAGCAAGGAACTACACTACATATGCATGTGTGTATGTGTAAGGCCATATCGAGGGACTGAACTGCAGAATGCCGAATAAGAGGGGATAGCTAGTCCTATCGAACACTACGCTTCGCAGCCTCCGCCTTGCAAAGATGTAGAAGAGAGTAGATCAAGTCCTCCAAGTAGCATCGCCAAGTAGCATCTCCAAGAGCATCTCCAGAGCATCGCGATAGCATAATCCTACCCGGCGATCCTCTCCTCGTCAGCTGTTAGAGAGCGATCACCGGGTTGTATCGGCACTTGGAAGGGTGTGTTTTATTAAGTATCCGGTTCTAGTTGTCATAAGGTCAAGGTACAACTCCGGTCGTCCTTTACCGAGGGACACGGCTATTCAATAGATTAAACTTCCTGCGGGTGCACCACATAACCCAACACGCCGATCCCATTTGGCCGACACACTTTCTGGGTCATGCCCGCCGTGGAAGATCAACACGCCGCAGCCCCACCTAGGCGAATCAGAGGTCAAGACGCCGGTCTAAACCTAAGCGCCGAAGGGTCCGGGCCCATCGCCTCGAAAGCACACTCAAGACGTTATGTGACGTGCCGAAGCGCACCCAGCCTAGTGGCGTTCGATCCAATCCGGCGCGCGCCACTCGGTCGGCGACGTGATTTAAGGCTTCGGTGATAGCACGACGTCGGGATACCCATAACTACTCCCGCGAGATGGTTAGTGCATATAGACCAAATGGCCGGACTCGGATCAAATACCAAGATCTCGTTAAGCGTGTTATTATGAAGCAACCATGACGCCGACCAGGCAGCCCACCTCTCACCTAGGCGGTCTCAACCTGCCCTGTCGCTCCGCCACAAAGACCCACACAGAGGGCCATCGGGACAAAGGTCCTTTCAGCCCCCAATCCGTGAATCACTCGCGGGTACTCTTCGAGCGGACCCGACTTTAGTCACCATCTGAAGTATGTATATATGTATAGTATATATCCGTGATCACCTCCCAAGTGATCACGGCCCAATAGTATAGCAAGGCAGACTGACAAGAATGTAGGGCCAATGATGATAAACTAGCATCCTATACTAAGCATTTAGGATTGCGGGTAAGGTATCAATGATCAGTAGCAACAATGTCGCTATGCATCGTAATAGGATTAACGGAAAGTAGTAACATGCTACACTACTCTAATGCAAGCAGATAGAGAAGAATAGGCGATATCCGGTGATCAAGGGGGGGCTTGCCTGGTTGCTCACAAGAGGGGTCGCCGGTGACGTAGTCGCCCACGAGGGCATCAAGATTGTCACGGGGCTACCGGAGAGAAGAGGGGGGAGAAACAGTAAATACATAGCAAGCAAGCGCATAACAGTCAACAAGCGAGCTAGACGTGTTCTAACGCAGTAAGAGGTGATACCGGTGAAGGGAGAAACATCCGGAAAGTATCCCTGTTTCGTGTTTTCTACAGATGAACCGGAGGTGAAATGTTGCAGGTTCTCTATGCTAGGGATGCGTGGCGGACGAACGGGTCATGGATCCGGATTCGCTCTTCGCTCGAGCAATTTTCATGTACAAAGTTTTCCCATCCGAGCTACGGTTTATTTTATATTAATTTTAAAAGATTTAATTCATTTTTAGGATTTATTTAATTATTTAAATTCAACATTATCGAGCGATTGCATCGCCGACGTCAAGATGACATCAGCATGACGTCAGCAGTCAACAGAGGTGTTGACTAGTCAAACTGACGTGTGGGTCCAGTGGGACCCACCTGTCATTCACTACTGTTTATTTAAGCTAACAGGTTAATTAGCTTAGTTAAAGAGGATTAATTAACTTAATTAATTCACTAATTAATTAATTAATTATAAATTTTATTAATTCATTTTTACTTATTTTATTTTTATTTTATTAAAAACATTCTGGGGGCATGGGGCCCATCTGTCATAGTCCCCAGGGCCTTAACGGGTGAGCGGGCAGCGGGTGATGGGCGCCTGGGCGTGTGCGAACCCGCATGGCGTCGGGGGAGCCCGCCCAGGAGGTTGAGGCCGCGGCGACGGGCGCCGGCTGTGGTGCCGGACCAGGCGGTGCGGGCGGCATCATGGGCAGAGGCCGAGCGGAGGAGGGCGAATGGAGCGTGAGACGAAGCGAGGACGGCCGCGCGGCGAAGCAATGGAGCAGCAGACGGCGCTGGCTGCGCTGGGGGTCGGCGGTGGCGAACGCGCCACGGCGGTCGCAGCAGCAGACGAGGCGGGTGAGGCCAGCACGGGCGGCAAGAGCCGGAGCGGCAGCGGCCTGCGCGCCAGCGTGGGCGGGCGCGATAGGACGACAAAGCGGGGCACGAGGCGCTCACCGCAGCGGGGGGTGCGATGGGCGGCACGGGTTCGAGCGCTTGCGCGGGGGAGGAAGAAGGGAAGGGGAGCTCACAGTGGCCTGTAGTTGAGCGAGGCGTGCTTGGGGAGGAGTCGGGGAAGGTCGAGGTCGAGGCGGCGGTGCTCCGGATAGGTGGTCCGGCGAGGAGGAGGATGGGGACGACGTGTGACGAAGAGGAGGCAGTCCGTCGAAGGCGGAGGCTTGTCGATCTCCGGGCGGCGAGGATCCAGCGACCGGGGCGGCGGGGTGGTTCGGCTCTAGGCGTCGAGCGGCAGAGCGGCGTCGGCAGTGGTGCGGCGTCCGGCGATGGAGTCAGGGCATCGCGCCCCGATCCAGATCCAGCGGGGGGAACGAACGAGTGGGGGGAAGTGGTGGTCATGGGGCTAGGGTTCGGTGCCCCCAGGGAGTATAGGGAGTGGGGGTGTGGGCGGTTGGGCCGGGCTGGTGGGTCGTGGCCCAGTTTGGGCGGTGGCTCACTTGGGGCCGAGCCCTGTGGGGTTTTTTTCCTTTTTGTATTTTCTCTCTTTTATTTATTTTCTTCTATTTTAATCCGATTTAAAATATTTATGCATTCTATAAAACTGTGTCTTCTACACCACAATTATCTATGTAATATTTAGTACAAATCTAACATTTTATTTTAATGTTTGAAAACTTTTATTATTTACCATAATTTGAATTTGAATTTTGGACCGTTTTGATCTAACGATAGATTAGCAACAAAGAACGGAGGCAACGTGGCACCATTAGCATGGGATTACTTGTAGCTTAATTATCCCAAGGCCACAATTCTCCTCCATTACAAGAAATCTCGTCCGAGATTTAAGGGGTGTAATAAGGGGGGACGTCTTTGTAGCGAAAAACCTAACGAGTCTTCTCGGTCTTGGCTGCCCTTTCAAGAGGTTGATCCCTTCGCTGATGTCTTCATTTCTCCGCTTCAATACACCATGATCAAGTCGCCATCCTTTCTTCGGATCTCCATCGCCCCATTTAACGCGACCAAGGAAAAACTCCGTAAGAACGCATTCCACAAGGCTGGGCATCTAACGGTGAACTCAATGGGAATACACAAGGTACCCCACGAGTTGTATTTCATGAATTCGTTGAGTGCAATATAGGATGGTACCAAAGTTTCAAAAGGGTAGGCAAACATTCGATGACTAGATGTAAGTCGGAATGGGGTCTCGAACAACGAGAATAACATGGTGTTTGATTCCACGATGATTGATGGTATAGCATTCAGCTCATGAATCACATACGGCCAGGTGCAAAGGATACATTAGAATCCGGGTTGTAAAGAAGAGTCAGGTTTCGATCCAGTGGACCTGTGGGTTATGGGCCCACCATGTGGTTTTAAAAGTAGAAAGAGCGGTGACATCTTGCATGGTTAAAATATCAAGGTATGTCAGAGGATAGCCGGTCAGTTATGTTGGCAACAACGTTGGTACCAAGGGCGAGGGACGAAGAGAACCATTTTCCCGCTCGTTGAACGAGGCGGACCAATAGGCAAAGTTCTCATCCATCGGTGGTTACCGGAATGTCATCGACAAATGCAACAGGGTCTTACTGACACGGTTGTAAACCAAGGTGTTTACATAAGCAGAAGAACATTACTGATTAGATCATATGGATCACAAGGAAGGTTAAACAAATTAATGGAAAGGAAAATGTGTTTGAACACATATTTCAGGGGTATATCATTCCCAAGGACAAGCAGAGCATGATATCCATGACAGGATATAATGTAGAAAACTCTTTGGGTAGGGAAGAGAAATTTCATGGCATTACCCATACAACATTGTTTGGATAATTGATAAGGAAATCTCTGCATTGTGCTTCAAATGTTCTTATTGAAGATCGGAGTGCCACAGACATGCTTCGAGATAGCATTGACATGGTCTTCAAGCAAAGGTCGGACTTTGGATTCACAAAGGATCCATCAGGGTAACTTATTAAACAAGGCATTCAAGTTCCTCATGGAAAATTGGTTAACCTTGTTAAAAAGGAGACTATAACAATAGGCCCTTCGGCCAGGTGTGCTAGGCATGACAACACCTTACCGAGTCATATAAAGACCGATGTTATAACTCTTGGAAATATGTTCCAACCATCATATCTGACCGAGGTTCAGATCCGATCGGTGTCAGGATACCTCCGACTTAGTATGCCTGAGAAGAAAAGGTGCAACACAATTGACGAGATGACAATGTAAGATTCTCGAGAAATGAATTATGAAGTGATTTCCGTTAACAAGAGTTCATCATTAACCCAAGGAGAGGACAAGGAGGTGTCTGGTGAACTCAACGGCAATTCATCGAGATTTCAAAAGATGGATTCCCACAGTTAAGTGAACAAGGAGATAACATTTGTCAGATCAAATGATATAAGGAAGTATGCTCGAGGAAATCATACACAATTAAACATTGGTTGAAAAGTGCGCCCAAAATATGGGTCAAGTTGCACGACCAATGTCAGAAGGGTGATTCGATAAGCCATAGACGTAGAATGAAACTATAGACCAATAACTTCAAAGCAACAGGGTTGCTTGAAGTTTAGAATTTACACATCATAGACCATTTGTCGGTATTCCGGTTAGAAACAACACAGGGACCAAGAAAAGAATGGTGATGTTAATAAGTATCACTAGTATCAAGAATTCTTAAGGTTGGTGAATTTCTCATGACATCCTTGACATAAAAGATGGTAATACTCCAAGGTAAAGAAGAACAGATGATGGATAGTAAGGATCTCAAGGTATAACACAAAACACGAACAAGTTTGTGTTGGAGGGAAGGCAATAAAGTGGCCGATGATAACACAACTCATCGAGGGCAAGGATGGTATTTCTCTTCATGAATCCGGTTGATATCCTGGAAGAGCTAATAAGGTTGATGATGATCACGACACATTTGTCGAGAGATTTCATGAAGATGTAATCAATCGCGATTTACATCAAGTCAAAGGAATGACGAAGCAAGAGGTTATTGGAACCATAGTTACGACACAAACTCGAACTCAAGCTTGTTGTTTAAGGTGAAAGGATATGACGAGGAAAATCGACGTACTTAGCTCATCGTCGAAAATTGTGCTCCAGGAAGAAAGGACCAGGTAGCAAAGTTAAAATTTAGCACAAAATGATATAGCCGATCAGGCTAGGAATGACGTGATGGAGTATTAAACTTCTCAACCACAATGTACTAGGAGTACTGAATCACAGGGGCGATTCGATTTACTAATCGGTGTTCTCGGTTAACGACAACCCAGAACCCGTGGAGTGACTATGACGGGGAAAGGCACTACTTCATCAGAAATGCATAAGATGTAGTGCAATCGGTTGATATCCTCGAGATACTAGGGGGTTAGTACTCGAAGGTAGATCAAAATAGAGGTTGGATGGGTGCATTGATCTGTAGAGGACAAGTGGTTTAACTTGTCCGAGAAATGGAATCAAGTAGAAAATATGGTCGGAAACCACGATTGCAAAAGACCAAATCCCAGATATAAGATGAAATTATATCAAGGGGATAATTATTGTTTACGAGAAGCTTACATGACAAGATCTACATCGTGTCCATGGGCATGAACACAAAGTTCAAGGTCGACTCCCACTTCTCCAATGCATAACCTATCATTCACTCCTCATTTTCGATGGAGTTGTAGTGTTGAAATTTTATCTGGTAAATCACCCGGAGAATATGACTCGTGAAAACTTTCGGGTTCACACGGTTTTAGAGAAGGAATAGGTTCAACCCATCGGAGCATCTTAGAAACACATACCACAATCCATAGGAGTAATTTAACTCAAGCTCGAAGGCAGAGCATGGTTGGCCAAGCAGATGATACAATTTACCAAAGGCACTATGTATCAGGGGAAGAACTCACAAGGTGATTGAGTATGAAGGACACAGTCGGATAACAATCCAACAAAGGACTTGACGGTCCACAAAGGATCTGAAGTGAGTATCGCTACTCAACCAGAAAAGGAAAGAATGCAAAGGCATCAGGTTATAGAATCATCTGACTAATTCGAAGCATAAATGCAAAGGAATTATGAATCCAAATCAAAGGATCAGAAGTAATGCTCTGATTAAAGATGGATAAGTTGGATAGACCAGAGGCACAATTGACGACAAATAGTTTGGTCGAGAACCAGCTCATGTTCAAAATGACGTCTGAGCCGGAAAGATAATTTAGAAGGGTTGATAGATGATTGTGTGCATTCAAGACACATATTGAGTCAACAGACTCAAAATGATAATGACAAGGGATGCCATTAAGATTACGAGACTTATGGGATTAACCATAATGCAAGTAAGCAAGAATTCCAAGAGCAATAGGCTGCTCAGGATTTTCGGAAGATCGGGTAGTATTTGAATGTATTTTTGGTGAAACACATGAACAACTTTGTACAAACGGATACTCGGCAAGTGCGAGTAATTATCCATAGGGGTATTCATGCAGCAAGGAACTGCAGGGCAGTAAGCATAAAGAATTCTCAGAATATCGAGGAGTATTTCAAGACATCTTGTAATAACAAGAGCAACTGGGGATGACAATATGAACGATAGGTGTAAGTAGTTATCCAGAGGGATTTATCAATGGAATTGAATTGCAATAGCGATGGCACATAATCTCGAGAGCACATCGTAGAGTATCTTCGGAATCTTCTGGTGCAGCAGGCGGTCATCGGTAACAAGGGGCTCTCCGGGAGGAAGTACTTGCGAGAACCTAAAATTAGTTTTGTTTTTAGCAAAATCATTTAACCCGAATAGAAGAGAGCTCAGAGTCCCAGAGTAAAGACGAGGAATAAAAGATCCTACTACCACCCAATGGTGACATGTGCCGGTAAGACACACACCCATGTTAGTAAAAGTTTTTGCAACGTCTAGACTCGACTTCGGCCAAGGAGTTGGGAAGGGGGATTCCTACAGCGATGGCTCGATACCAACTTCAGACGCCCCGATTCAATCATACACTAATCATGCACGCAAATGTGTACGATCAAGATCGTGGACTCACGGAAGATATCACAACACAACTCTAAAACATAAATAAGTCATACAAGCATCATAATACAAGCCGGGGGCCTCGAGGGCTCGAATACAAGTGCTCGATCATAGACGAGTCACGGAAGCAACAATATCTGAGTACGACATAAGTTAAACAAGTTTGCCTTAAGAAGGCTAGCACAAACCGGATACAGACGAAGAGGCGCAGGCCTCCGCCTAGGATCCTCCTAAACTACTCCCGTTGTCGCCGCCACTCGCACGTAGAAGTAGGCACCTCCAGTGTAGTAGTCGTCGTCGACGGTGGCGTCTGGCGCCTGGACTCCAGCATCTAGTTGCGACAACCAGGAAGAAGGAAAGGGGGAAAAAAGGGGGGAGAAAGCAACCGTGAGTACTCATCCAAAGTACTCGAAAGCAAGGAACTACACTACATATGCATGTGTGTATGTGTAAGGCCATATCAGTGGACTGAACTGCAGAATGCCAGAATAAGAGGGGGATAGCTAGTCCTATCGAAGACTACGCTCGCAGCCTCCGCCTTGCAAAGATGTAGAAGAGAGTAGATCAAGTCCTCCAAGTAGCATCGCCAAGTAGCATCTCCAAGAGCATCTCCAAGAGCATCGCGATAGCATAATCCTACCCGCGATCCTCTCCTCGTCGCCTGTTAGAGAGAGATCACCGGTTGTATCTAACACTTGGAAGGGTGTGTTTTATTAAGTATCCGGTTCTAGTTGTCATAAGGTCAAGGTACAACTCCGGTCATCCTTTACCGAGGGACACGGCTATTCAATAGATTAAACTTCCTGCAGGGTGCATCACATAACCCAACACGCCGATCCCATTTGGCGGACACACTTTCTGGGTCATGCCCGCCGCGGAAGATCAACACGCCGCAGCCCCACCTAGGCACAACAGAGAGGTCAAGACGCCGGTCTAAACCTAAGCGCCGCAGGGTGCAGGCCCATCGCCTGAGCACACACTGCACGTTATGCGCTGTGGCGAAGCAGACCTAGCCTAGTGGCATTCCAGTCCAATCCGGTAGCGCCACTCGATCGGCCGACGTCCACGAAGGCTTCGTGATACCACGACGTCGGGATACCCATAACTACTCCCACGTAGATGGTTAGTGCGTATAGACCAAATGGCCAGACTCAGATCAAATACCAAGATCTCGTTAAGCGTGTTATTATGAAGCAACCACGGACGCCGACCAGGGCCAGGCCCACCTCTCACCTAGGCGGTCTCAACCTTCCCTGTCGCTCCGCCACAAAGACCCACACAGAGGGCCGTCGGGACAAAGGTCCTTTCAGCCCCCAATCCGTGAATCACTCGCGGGTACTCTTCGAGCGGACCCGACTTTAGTCACCATCTGAAGTATGTATATATGTATAGTATATATCCGTGATCACCTCCCAAGTGATCACGGCCCAATAGTATAGCAAGGCAGACTGACAAGAATGTAGGGCCAATGATGATAAACTAGCATCCTATACTAAGCATTTAGGATTGCGGGTAAGGTATCAATGACTATAGCAACAATGTCAGGCTATGCATCAGAATAGGATTAACGGAAAGTAGTAACATGCTACACTACTCTAATGCAAGCAGTATAGAGAAGAATAGGCGATATCTGGTGATCAAGGGTGGGGGGCTTGCCTGGTTGCTCAGACAAGAAGGAGGGGTCGTCGGTGACGTAGTCGTCCACAGGGCATCAAAGATCGCCACGGGCCACCGAGAGAGAAGAGGGGAGAAACAAGAAATACATAGCAAGCAAGTGCATAACAGTCAACAAGCGAGCTAGACTTGTTCTAACGCTGTAAGAGGTGATACTGGTGAAGGGGAGAAACATCCGGAAAGTATCCCTGTTTCGGGTTTTCTACGATGAACCGAGGTGAAATGTTGCGAGTTCTCTATGCTAGGGATGTGTGGCGATTTAACGGGCTGCGGATCCGGATTCGCTCTTCGCTTACGAGCAACTTTCATGTACAAAGTTTTCCCATCCGAGCTACGGTTTATTTTATTTTAATTTTAAAAGATTTAATTCATTTTTAGGATTTATTTAATTATTTAAATTCAACATTATCGAGCAGTGCATCGCGACGCCATGACATCAAGATGACGTCGGCGATCAGCAGAGGTGTTGACTAGTCAAACTGACGTGTGGGTCCAGTGGGACCCACCTGTCATTCACTACTGTTTATTTAAGCTAACAGGTTAATTAGCTTAGTTAAAGAGGATTAATTAACTTAATTAATTCACTAATTAATTAATTAATTATAAATTTTATTAATTCATTTTTACTTATTTTATTTTTATTTTATTAAAAACATTCTGGGGCGTGGGGCCCATCTGTCATAGGCCCCAGGGCCTTAACGGTGAGCGGGCAATGGTGACGGCGCTGGGCGTGTCGCGAACCAAGCATGGCGTCGGGAGCCCGCCCAGAGGTTGAGGTCATGCGACGGGCGCCATTGTGGGTGCTGGACCAAGGCGGTCTGGGCGGCACATGGGCAGAGGCCGAGCGGCGAGGGCGAATGGAGCGCGAGACGGCAGGATTTGTCGCGCGGCGCAAGGCGGAGCAGCAGACGGGCGCTGGTCATGCTGGTCGGCGGTGGCGAACGCGCCACGGCGGTCGCAAGCAGACGAGGCGGGGTGAGGCCAGCACGGGCCGGCAAGAGCCGGGAGCGGCAGCAGGCGCGGCCCCGCGTGGGCGGGCGCGCGGTAGGACGACAGCAGGGGGGCACGAGGCGCTCACCGCAGCGGGGGGTGCGATGGGCGGCACGGGTTCGAGCGCTTGCACGGGGGAGGAAGAAGGGAAGGGGAGCTCACAGCGCCCTATAGTTGAGCGAGGCGTGCTCGGGGAGGAGTCGGGGAAGGTCGAGGTCGAGGCGGCGGTGCTCCGGGGAGGTGGTCCGGCGAGGAGGAGGATGGGGACGACGTGTGACAGAGAGGAGGCAGTCCGTCGAAGGCGGAGGCGCGGCGATCTCCGGCGGCGAGATCCAGCGACAAGGCGGCGGGGTGGTTCGGCTCCAGCGTCGAGCGCGAGCGGCGTCGGCGATGGTGCGGCGTCCGGCGATGGAGTCAGGCATCGCGCCCCGATCCAGATCCAGCGAGGGGAACGAACGAGTGGGAAGTGGTGGTCGGGGGCTAGGGTTGGTGCCCCGAGGAGTATAGGGAGTGGGGGTGTGGGCGGTTGGGCGGGCTGGTGGGTCGTGGCCGATTGGGCGGTGGCTGTCTTTGGCGAGCCCTGTGGGGTTTCTTTTCCTTTTTGTATTTTCTTTCTTTTATTTATTTTCTTCTATTTTAATCCGATTTAAAATATTTATGCATTCTATAAAACTGTGTCTTCTACACCACAATTATCTATGTAATATTTAGTACAAATCAAACATTTTTATTTTAATGTTTGAAAACTTTTATTATTTACCATAATTTGAATTTGAATTTTGGACCGGTTTTGATCTAACGACAGATTAGCAACAGTAACGGAGGCAACGTGGCACCATTAGCATGGGATTACTGTAGCTTAATTACCCGGGCGTCACAAAAAGAGCATCATGAATCACATGGCATGCACATTTAAGCCTAACCCACTTCCTATGCATAGGGATTTTTTTAGCAAATAATTCATGGCAACAAGAATCAACTAGCATAGGAAGGCAAAACATGCATAACTTTAAAACTTTCAACACACAGAGAGGAAACTTGATATTATTGAGATATGTAAAAGCATATGTTCGTCTCTCATAATAATTTTCAGTAGCATCATGAAGAAATTCAACAATGTAACCATCACATAAAGCATTCTTTTCATGACACATAAGCATAGCAATTTTGTTACTCTCCACATAAGCAAATTTATTCTCATGAATAGTGGTGGGAGCAGACTCAACAAAATAACTATCACGAGATTGAAAACTAAAATCATGATGACAAGTTTCATGGTTATCATTATTCTTTATAGCATACATGTCATCACCATAATCATTACAGAAAGTAACTTTGTTATCATAGTCAATTGAAGCCTCATCCAAAATGGTGGATTCATCACTAAATAAAGTCATGACCTCTCCAAATCCACTTTCATCATTATAATCATCATAAATAGGAGGCATGCAATCATTATAACAAATTTGCACATCAAATCTTGGGGGACTAAAAATATCATCTTCATCAAACATAGTATCCCCAAGCTTATGGCTCTGCATATCATTAGCATCATGGATATTCAGAGAATTCCTACTAACAACATTGCAATCATGCTCATCATTTATACCAAACATTCTATTGAATTCTTCTTCTATCAATTGAGCACAATTCCTTTCCATCATTTTCACAAAAGACATTATAAAGATGAATAATATGATGCAATCTCAATTCCATATTTTTGTAGTTTGCTTTTTATAAACCAAACTAGTGATAAAACAAGAAACTAAAAGATTTGATTGCAAGATATAAAGATATACCTTCAAGCACTCACCTCCCCGGCAACGGCGCCATAAAAGAGCTTGATGTCTACTATGCAACTTTATTAATTCTTGTAGACACGTGTTGGGCCTCCAAGCGCAAAGTTGTGTAGGACAGTAGCAATTTTACCTCAAGTGAATGACTAAGGTTTATCAATCCGTGAGAGGCGTAGGATGAAGATAGTCTCTCTCAAGCAACCCTGCAATCAAATACAAGAAATCTCTTGTGTCCCCAACACAGCCAATACAATGGAAAATTGTATAGGTGCACTAGTTCAGCGAAGAGATGATGATAAAAGTGTAGTATGGATAGTAGATATGAGTTTTTGTAGTGCGAACAATAAAAAACAGCAAGGTAGTAAATGATAAAACGGAGCACAAACGGTATTGCGATAATGGAAAATGAGGCCTAGGGTGCATACTTTCACTAGTGCAATCTCTCAACAATGCTAACATAGTTGGATCATATGATTATCCCTCAAAGTGCAGTAAAGAATCACTCCCGAGTTCTTATTAGCCGAGAACAAAAGATATGAATTGTTTGTAGGGTACGAAACCACCTCAAAGCTATTCTTTCCGATCGATCTATCCTAGAGTCTGTACTAAAATAACAGCAAGCTATTCTTTTCGATCGATCAAATCAAGAGTTCGTACTAAAATAATACCATATGATGCATATCAACCAACTCTAATGTCACCTAGATACCCCAATGTCACCGCGAGTACCCATGAGTTAATTATACGATATGTGTCAAAAAAATTCAGATTCATAATACTCAATCCACACAAAGAACTACAAGGAGACCCCAAAGTTTCTATCAGAGAAAAGATAATAAAAACGTGCATCAACCCCTATGCATAGATTATCCCAAAGTCACCTCGAGAATTCGCAAGTTGAGTGCCATAACATATATCAAGTGAATCAAAATAATACCCCATTGTCACCATGGGTATTCATATGCAAGACGTTTATCATGTGTTCTCAGATCTGAACATTCAATCCGACAAGACAAAACTTCAAAGGTAAAGACTCAATTCATCACAACATGTGTAGAGAGGGGGGAAATATCATATGATCCATCTATGTTAACAATGCCCATGATACATCAAGATCATGACATCTTATGATCGCGCACGAGAGAGATTAAACACATAGCTACTAGTACAAACCCTCAGCCCCGAGGGTGGACTACTCCCTCCTCATCGTGGTGGCCACCGGGATGATGAAGATGGCCACCGGAGATGATTCCCCCTCCGGCAGGGTATTGGAACGGGGTCCCGATTGATTTTCGGTGGCTACAGAGGCTTGCGGCGGCTGAACTTCCGATCTAGGGTCTCCCCTAGTGTTTTCGGAATATTTGGGAATTTTAGGGTGAAGAAGGAGTACGGAGGGCACCAAGGTGAGCACAACCCACCAGGGTGCGCCTGGGGGCCCAGGCGCGCCCTGGTGGGTTGTGCCCCCCTCGGGGCACCTCCCAGGTGCTAATCTGGCCCAATGGTTCTCTTCTGGTCCATAAAAATACACAAAAAGTTTCACGGTGTTTGGAGAACTTCCATTTCTGCACAAAAAATAACACCACGGTAGTTCTGCTGAAAACAGCGTCATTCCGGGTTAGTTCTATGCAAATCATACCAAAACCATATAAAATTATTGTAAACATGGCATGAATACTTCATAAATTATAGATACGTTGGAGACGTATCAATCCTCTCCTGGATCACTATCGTACCCCCTTGCCAAACTCATGATAAGGTACACAATAGGTCTGGTACACAACATATCATACTTTATAGAACCTATGGCTGAGGCATAAGGAATGACTTTCATTCTCTTTCCATTTTCTGTTGTGGTCGGGTTTTGAGTCTTATTCAACTTTACAACTTGCAACATGGTTAAGAACTCCTTCCTTAACTGTTCCATGTTGAACTACTTCAATATCTTGTCAAGGTATGTACTCATTGAAAAATCTTATCAAGCATCTTAATCTATCTCTATAGATCTTGATGCCCAATATGTAAGCAGCTTCACCGAGGTCTTTCTCTGAAAAACTCCTTTCAAAACCTCCTTTATGCTTTCCAGAAAATTCTACATCATTTCCGATCAACAATATGTCATTCACATATACTTATCAGAAAATTGTAGTGCTCCAACTCACTTTCTTGTAAATACAGGCTTCTCCATAAGTCTGTATAAAACCATATACTTTGATCACCTTATCAAAGCATATATTCCAACCCCGAGATGCTTGCACCAGTCCACAGATGGATCATTGGAGCTCGCACACTTTGTTAGCACCTTTAGAATTGACGAAACCTTCTGGTTGCATCATAACAACTCTTCTTTAATATACATTAAGGAATGCAGTTTTGATATCCATTTGCCAAATTTCATAAAATGTGGCAATTGCTAACATGATTCAGACAGACTTAAGCATCGATACGAGTGAGCAAATCTCATTGTAGTCAACACCTTGAACTTGTCGAAACCCTTTTGCGACTATTCGAGCTTTGTAGATAGTAACACTATCATCACCGTCTGTCTTCTCCTTGAAGATCCATTTATTTTTTATGGGTCGCCAATCATCGGGCAAATCCACCAAAGTCCATACTTTGTTCTCATACATGGATCCTATCTCACATTTCATGACCTCAAGCCATTTATTGGAATCTGAGCTCATCATAGCTTCTTCATAGTTCGTAGGTTCGTCATGGTCAAGTAACACGACTTCCAGAACAGGATTACCATACTACTCTGGTGCGGATCGTGCTCTAGTTGACCTACGAGGTTCTGTGTAACGCCCCGGATACAACTTTCCATATCTGTAACTCAAACTCCTGCCTTTTCCGGCGATGTGATTTATTATTTCCTCCGTGGTTGGGTTATTGTTTGTTGTTTTGCATTTTGTTTTGTTATGCATCTCGTCTCATGTCATCATCCGCATTGCATCGGCACTCGTTGTCGTCATTGTTTTAAAACCTACATTCGCTCGTAGTTGCCGCTTTCCCCCCTTGCCTTCGTTGACCGATCCGAGTCTAACCGGGTTTCCGATACCCCCTTGTCTTCGTCGACCTCTCTCAGGCCCCTCGCAGGCGTCCGAAACTTCCCCGAACCCGACCCGCTCTGTCATTACCGTTGGGTCCGGAACATCCCCCAACATCTACAAAACATCTTCGTTTTATTTATTGGACTCCCTAACCTATTTTTCCCGACCGTCCGATTTTGATCGGAGGGACGAAATAGCCCCAAACCAAATCCTTGCTATATAAATAATCTAACCCTAAAACCTAGGCCGGCTATCCCATCCCCATCCTCCCGCCGCCACTCCTCTCCCTCGGGATCCTCCCGCACCTGATCCAAATCCCTTCGCAGCCTCCACCTTCCTCGGGTTCGTCCCCGATCCAAAAATAATTCTCATCGGGATCCCCTGCCCGATCCAACCCATCGATCAGAGTAGCCCCGCAGCCAACCAACCCGCCATCGCCTCCACCTCCCGCGCGCCCCTGGCTCCTGCCTCCTCCCTGGCCGAGGACAGCCACCACCGGAGCTTCGCCCCGCCGCTCCGGCTAGCGAGCCGACGCCGACGAGCTCCAGCAGGAGCACAAGCTCCCTCCTCCTCGTCCCCGTGCCCGCAGCAGCAGAGCAGGATTCGGCCGCGACGCCTCCTACCCCGAGCTCCTCCCATGGCGCCCTCGTTCACGAGCACGTCGACCCCGCCGCCTCGAACTCCCGTGCTGAAGCACCACCCCGACGCGCCCGATGCCTCCTCCTCGACCCCCTGCGAGCCCCCGACGCCACCTCATCCTGCCGCCGCCGGCGACCAGCAGGTGATGTCGCCGGGCCTCTTCCTTCCCCGTCCCCGTCGCCCTCTCCTTCCCCTGTTTTCCTTCTCTCTTTTCCCTGTCTCTCTCTCTCTCGCTCCCGCTCTGAACTCTCTCTGTCCCTCTTCTTCAGGTACCTCATCCCCTTCGCCAGGAGCTCTGAAGCGCCGGCGCCGCTAGGTTCGACCGGGCCTGAGGTCCTCCGTCCATTCTCCGGCGTTCCCCTTCGGATCCCGTCACCAGAGCCCCATCCCCGCTGCGACCTCCTGTCGCCATGACGCCACTGCCGTTCTTCTTCAGCGAGATGCAGCAGCGCTGCATCAAGCGCACGGCCGCCTTGCGCGTGGGTCACCGGTGGACTCGGATCTGCCCGATCGGCGCCCTCCTCCACCGACTGGGCCGAAGCCCATGGGTGAGGCCCCCAGTGCCTCCCTTTTTTTTCTATTGGGCCTGCTCCAGCCAGATTCGGCCTAGTATTTTTTTTCCCTTAACTGTGATTTAATCAATTTCCAGGGATTTACAGATTTGCAGAAAGACCCTCATGATCATACATTTAATAACTCCACAACCGTGCATCGGATTGAAACAACCTATATATGTAAAATGCTTAAAATTGTGTCTAGTTTAATAATATGCCATTTTCATCCATGTTTGAAATGTTTAAAATGTTGTTTGATTAAATTTGCTTAAATACCATGCTATAATGATTTAATTCATAACTAAATAACCGTAGCTCGAAATTAAATGTTCTTTATATGTAAATGGGGTGGAAAAATGCCTAGTTTAACGAGGTCCACTTTATTTTCCTGTTTAACAACATTAAAATTGTGTTTAGGGCAGAACAGTACCGAATCTAAAATATGCACATGAGGATTTTCCGGAATTGTTGTTTATTCTTTCGGCCTCATTTAAACTTGCTTAAATAGTTAGTTTCCATTATGCTTCACCCCTTGACATGTTTAACAACATTTAACCTTGTTGTGTACCTAAACGAGAGCGAACTAAATAACTCGGATGTGGTGTTTTGTCAATATGCAACTCGTTGCATATTGAGCTCCACTTAACTTGTAGTAATTGTTTGTTGCACTTTGCCATGCCATGCCATGCTTCATTAAACCGGACATGCATCATACTTGGTTGTGCATCATGCCATGTTTATGCGATGGTTGTTTACTATGTTGTTTGCTTCTTTCCGGTTTGCTTCTCTCGTTAGCTTCGGTTCCGTTCCGGAGTTGTGAGGATTCGTTCGACGACGTCCGTTTGTCTTCTTCATGGACTCGTTCTTCTTCCTTGCGGGATTTCAGGCAAGATGACCGCTACCCTGGATCTCACTACTATCATTGCTATGCTAGTTGCCTCGTTCTTTCGCTATGCTGCGCTACCTATTACCTGTTTGTCCAGCCATCCCATATTGCCATGAACCTCTAACCTTTGACACCATTCCTATGCAAACCGTTGTTTGGCTATGTTACCGCTTTGCTCGGCCCTTCTTATAGCGTTGCTAGTTGCAGGTGAAGTTGAAGACTGCTCCATGGTGGACAGGGTTTATGTTGGGATATCACAATATCTCTTATATTATTAATGCATCTATATACTTGGTAAAGGGTGGAAGGCTCGGCCTTATGCCTGGTGTTTTGTTCCACTCTTGCCGCCCTAGTTTCCGTCATACCGGTGTTATGTTCCCGGATTTTGCGTCCCTTACGCGGTCGGGTGATTTATGGGACCCCCGACGGTTCGCTTTGAATAAAACTTGTCCAAAGAAGGCCCAACCTTGGTTTTACCATTTGCCTCACCACCACCTATCCCTTTCCTTGGGTCGGCCAGCCCAAGGGTCATCTTTATTTTAGCCCCCGGGCGGTGCTTGTCTAAGTGTTGGTCCGAACCGAGCCATCAGAGGCCACCTCGTGGCAACTCGAGGGCTGGTTTTACTCGTAGCTTGTCTCATCCGGTGTTGCCACGAGAACGAGATATGTGCAGCTCCTATCGGGATTGTCGGCGATCGGGCGGCTTTGCTGGCCTTGTTTTACCATTGTCGAAATGTCTTGATGTACCGGATTCCGAGACCGATCGGGTCTTCCTGGGTGAAGGTCTATTCCTTCGATGATCGCGAGAGCTTGTCATGGGCTAAGTTGGGACACCCCTGCAGGGTATAAACTTTCGAGAGCCGTGCCCGCGGTTATGTGGCAGATGGGAATTTGTTAATGTCCGGTTGTAGACAACTTGACACCAGATCCGAATTAAAACGCATCAACCGAGTGTGTAGCCGTGATGGTCTCTTCTCGGCGGAGTCCGGGAAGTGAACACGGTTTCGTGTTATGTCGGCGTAAGTAGGTGTTCGGGATCACCTCTTGATCATTGCTAGCTTCACGACCGTTCCGCTTGTTTCTCTTCTCGCTCTCATTTGCGTATGTTAGCCACCATACTTGCTTAGTCGCTGCTTTGCAACCTCACCACTTTACCCCTTCCTTTCCCATTAAGCTTTGCTAGTCTTGATACCCATGGTAATGGGATTGCTGAGTCCTCGTGGCTCACGGATACTTCAAAACCAGTTTGCGGTGCCTATGTTACCGAAAGGTGTGACGCAACCAAGCTCAAGGAGGAGCTCGATGAAGATCTTGCCCTTTGTGTTGTTTCATTCTAGTTGATCGAGAGTGGAGCCCAGTTGGGGTCGATCGGGACCTTGTGTCGCATTTGGGGTTCTTCTTTTATTTTGGTTCCGTAGTCGGACCTTGATTGTATCTGGATGATGTAATGCTTTATTCATGTAATTGTGTGAAGTGGCGATTGTAAGCCAACTATGTATCTCTTTCCCTTATGTATTACTTGGGTTGTGTGAAGATTACCTCACTTGCGACATTGCTTTCAATGCGGTTATGCATCTAAGTCGTGCTTCGACACGTGGGAGATATAGCCGCATCGAGGGCGTGATAAGTTGGTATCAGAGCCTTCCCCGACCTTAGGAGCCCCCACTGCTTGATCGTTTTTAGCGGCCGAGTTGTGTGTAGAAAAATGTTTTGAGTCATTTAGGATTATATATATCGGAGAGTTTAGGAATTCTTTTTACTCCCCAGTCCCTTCGACCTTCTGGTGAGGTATCCTGACGTAGTGTTTTGACTCTTCTCTTCTCAAATTTCAATAAAAAAAATTTTAGGATCACGCGGGTATCTTGGAATCGTTCCGATATTCTTATGACGAGAACATTGTTCTTGGTGCCGCCTGACATTTAGGGGTTGTGGCAGTGTCCCGGGGAGTTGAGCTCGAGGTGTTGTCGTCATAATTTTATCGTTGCGATTCGGAATACCTGAGTTTAGTACGCCGACATCGAAAATATCTTTTATGCAGTTGTTGGTGAGATAACCCGCTAACCCAAAGATCTTGAGGTGAGTACGGGAGTATTGCCATGACTCAGATAACGGATGCTTTTCAAGGTTGAGGTAGACGATTTCAAGGTTTCTTGGTTATGTGTTGACGGATGGATACACTGGATGTAGGGATTGTTAGTTGTGGTGAGATATATTGCTCCCTCAGATCCCCAACACCCGATTGCATAACCGGAAAATTTCGGAGTTTCATAGGTGGGAATTCAAGTAGCTCTTAGCATATCTTTCCGACGGATGTATGATATGAAATTGGGGTTCGACGTCTAGTGGTCCGCCTATTCACGGTTGGTTTCTGATGGTCTCGTTGTGTCTTAAAGAGTCCTTGGCTATGCCGACTCGGGGACACTTCAGATGTCATGTGCCTTGCCTTGTACATGATGGTGCTGTCGATCGAGCCGTGTAGGCCCCACCACGAAAACTTGGACGAAATCTCTATCATATGTTTGTTCCGGCTTATTCTGCAAGCCAAATCCTTTGTTTTGTGTTATTTGTGGTATTCGAGTTGCTTCGAAGTCAAATGTTGAATCCATACCTTTCCTAAACGGTGTTCTCATATTGTTATGTGAATACTAATCCTTTTGATCATTGAGGTTGTCATGTTAATTCTTTCCAACCGGTGTGCTTCTCTTCTAGTGGATCCGATGATTCCAACATTTGCAAGATCAATTCTAAGTTTTCTCAACGGTGTTTGTTTTCGTTAATCCCAAGTTGTCTTTGTTTTTCCCCACCCTCCCACCCTTTTTCTTCAAGGACACAGATTTCTTAATCAAGTATCCATTTATTCATGTGAAGTCTCTTCACTCTTTTCATTCTCCCGGAGTATCTCAGCAATTCATGGTGGTTCTCAAGAAGATGTTCTACTAGTTCGTCATTCCTCTTTCCTTTCTCTTCTCCGGTGGATTCAAGTCAAGTTTTGTTTGATCATACCTTTTTCCTCATTTCAATGTATTCTCATACCGGTGCACCTCATTATCATTCTACTTCTCGCTATTTGTTATTCCGGAGTGCTCAAGATATCTTGGAAGATTTGTGTTTCCATTCTTAATTCGTTCAAGCTCTTTCGAGATTGGTATCTCATTCAAGTCATTTAATTCAACCGGTGCAACATCTCTTTTAAATCATTTCCAACGGTGTTCTTTTGAGTGGGCCCTAACCCACGTGTCTTTTCGAGGATCTTACGACTCTTCTATTTTCCCGAGCTATCCTAAATTCTTCTCCAAGTTTGGCGTAAGAATGAGTTATCATCACCAAATGCTTTTCTCCAAGATCTTTGGAGTTCTTTTCATAGTTGGCTCAACCTCTTCGCTTTTGATTCTTCCGGTGTGCCTCAATAATTCTCGGTGGTGTTTCTCGTCATCATTCCCAACATTTGAAGACCGAAGAAGAGTTTCTCTTTAATCTTGCTCTATTCTCTTCAAGATGCGTGGTTCTAGCTTGTTGCCATCCTCTCATAATTGTTTTCGATTCTGAGAATTCTTTTCACCCATCCGAAGCATTTCATGAGTTGTTTCCATTTCTTTCCTCCGAAGGCCATCATTTCTGAATACTACTCATTCTCAGCTTTCAGCTCTTGTTCTTGAAATCTTACCGGTGATTCGTTCAAATATCCTCTAATCAGTTCATGTTCTCTTCGTTCTCAGGTATCTAGATCCCCTCAAGTATCTTCATTCGTTTTCCAATTCTTCCCGGTGAATTGTGCCCTTGCTACTCTTTTTTTCAATTCTTACGGTGGTTCGTTCAAGATTTCTCTTCCTTCGTCATCGTATCAATTCATTCATTCATTTGTTGTTCCCAAATCCTACCGGTGGTTCCATCTAGACCTTCCCAAGCTTGCGCCGTATCTATTTTAATCCTTTCTTAGAGAATAAGTAGTATGCCAAATCCATTGCTTGTCATCAATTAAATTTGATGAAGGATAAACATACAATAAATCTTATTCTTATTTCCTTGAGGTGATTCAATTCTTTTCTTTTCCGGAGTTTCAATTTTTCCGCATTATCTCGTCACGGAGATCCATCTAAATCATTGCAAGGATTCACCTTGTGTTTTCAACTTCTCTTTCTTTCTATCATCCTTTTGTTTACCGGAGTTCTTCATGAAGGTTCTACATGATGGTTCATCAAGGATTTAATTCCCTTCTCAAAGTTTTCATCGAGATTCTTTCATAAGGAGCTCAAGCTTTCTTCATATGGTAATCCGGAGTGCAATTCTTTTTACCATATTTTGGAGGTGGTATTATGTCATTCTTGATAATTTGAGTTCATGTTCCATGATTCACATGTTGTCAAGAATGAGGTATTTTAAATCCATCAATCTCTTCGTTGGAGTTATCTTGGTATACATTTCACCTAAAGCCTTTCCTTAAGGGTTGGTGCTATTTATGTTGCTTATAAATGACCCAAGTTCTTCTTTATCCTCCCGGTGATATAGCTTTCCCGTCTCCTTGTTCGTATCAATGAAATTCTTTTCCCGTGCTTCGCAGGTTGTCACCTCATAATTTGGGATGCATTCCTTAAGACCATATCAAGCTTATTCTTTTCGTTGTTGTTTTTTTCCAACAACTCCGTTCTAATCTTCTTCAAAGGGTGCTTTCCAAGCTCATTCGTGGCAGAAGTTGGCATTTCCTTCTCCGTTCTTTTATTTCAATGATCTATCTTCTATTCTTTCTTCCGGAGGCAATGTGATGTTGCTCTTTTCACTCATCTCGTTTTGTCAAGATCATGTTATTTTCTTAACCGGAGTGTTGTGTTCTCATTCAAGTTCTTTCATCTTATCAAGTTTTGCCTCTCTTTTCAACCTGAGTGCTGTCTGAAATCCTTCTTACCCATTGTGCCATTCTTTCAATAGTTCCGGAGGCAGTGTGTTGTTGATTTCATCATGTATCCTCTCATCTTGTCAAGTTCATGTTCAATTCCTTCCATTTACAGTCGGAGTGCTGCCCAAATTATTTCAATCTTCTTCCTCTCCCAACTTGTTTTAACCGGAGTGGTTTCGAATTCTACCTAGTCCATTAAACTCTAGGTTCATGTCTTTGCAACCTTCTTGGTTCTTGTCGTATCACTTGTTCCTCTTATCTAACGGAGTGTTTCAATTCCTTTCGTCTCCGTTGTGGCTTTTCTGCAAGTTTTCTACCTCTCAAGGTTTGTTGGTTTCACTAGTTTGTCAAAGAAGCAACTTAGTTTTACCTCTTCTCTTCCTCTTCCGTTTTCCCTCCGGTGCCATCCTAGATCTCGGGACGAGATCCTCTCGTAGTGGTGGAGTGTTGTAACGCCCCGGATACAACTTTCCATATCTGTAACTCCAACTCCTGCCTTTTCCGGCGATGTGATTTATTATTTCCTCCGTGGTTGGGTTATTGTCTGTTGTTTTGCATTTTTTTTTGTTATGCATCTCGTCTCATGTCATCATCCGCATTGCATCGGCACTCGTTGCCGTCATTGTTTTAAAACCTGCATTCGCTCGTAGTTTTCGCTTTCCCCCCTTGCCTTCGTTGACCGATCCGAGTCTAACCGGGTTTCCGATACCCCCTTGTCTTCGTCGACCTCTCTCAGGCCCCTCGCAGGCGTCCGAAACTTCCCCGAACCCGACCCGCTCTGTCATTACCGTTGGGTCCGGAACATCCCCCAACATCTACAAAACATCTTTGTTTTATTTATTGTACTCCCTAACCTATTTTTCCCGACCGCCCGATTTTGATCGGAGGGACGAAATAGCCCCAAACCAAATCCTTGCTATATAAATAATCTAACCCTAAAACCTAGGCCGGCTGTCCCATCCCCATCCTCCCGCCGCCACTCCTCTCCCTCGGGATCCTCCCTTTGATCCAAATCCTTCGCAGCCTCCACCTTCCTCGGGTTCATCCCGATCCAAAATAATTCTCATCGGGATCCCCGCCCGATCCAACCCATCGATCAGAGTAGCCCCGCAGCCAACCAACCCGCCATCGCCTCCACCTCCCGCGCGCCCCTGGCTCCTGCCTCCTCCCTGGCCGAGGACAGCCACCACCGGAGCTTCGCCCCGCCGCTCCGGCTAGCGAGCCGACGCCGACGAGCTCCAGCAGGAGCACGAGCTCCCTCCTCCTCGTCCTCGTGCCCGCAGCAGCAGAGCAGGATTCGGCCGCGACGCCTCCTACCCCGAGCTCCTCCCATGGCGCCCTCGTTCACGAGCACGTCGACCCCGCCACCTCGAACTCCCGTGCTGAAGCACCACCCCGACGCGCCCGATGCCTCCTCCTCGACCCCCTGCGAGCCCCCGACGCCACCTCATCCTGCCGCCGCCGGCGACCAGCAGGTGATGTCGCCGGGCCTCTTCCTTCCCCGTCCCCGTCGCCCTCTCCTTCCCCTGTTTTCCTTCTCTCTTTTCCCTGTCTCTTCTCTCTCGCTCCCGCTCTGAACTCTCTCTCTCCCTCTTCTTGGTACCTCATCCCTTCGCCAGAGCTCAAGCGCCAAGCGCCGCTTAGGTTCGACCGGGCCTGAGGTCCTCTGTCCATTCTCCGGCGTTCCCCTTCGGATCCCGTTACCAGAGCCCCATCCCCGCTGCGACCTCCTGTCGCCATGGCGCCACTGCCGTTCTTCTTCAGCGAGATGCAGCAGCGCTGCATCAAGCGCACGGCCGCCTTGCGCGTGGGTCACCGGCTGGACTCCAGATCTGGCCCAGTCAGCGCCCTCCTCCATCGACTGGGCCGAAGCCCATGGGTGAGGCCCCCAGTGCCTCCCTTTTTTTTCTGTTGGGCCTGCTCCAGCCAGATTCGGCCTAGTATTTTTTCCCTTAACTGCGATCTAATCAATTTCCAGGGATTTACATATTTGCAGAAAGACCCTCATGATCATACATTTAATAACTCCACAACCGTGCATCGGATTAAAAAAACCTATATATGTAAAATGCTTAAAATTGTGTCTAGTTTAATAATATGCCAATTTCATCCATGTTTGAAATGTTTAAAATGTTGTTTGATTAAATTGGTTTAAATGCCATGCTATAATGATTTAATTCATAACTAAATAACCGTAGCTCGGAATTAAATGTTCTTTATATGTAAATGGGGTGGAAAAATGCCTAGTTTAATGTGATCCACTTTATTTTCCTGTTTAACAACATTAAAATTGTGTTTAGGGCAGAACAGTACCGAATCTAAAATATGCACATGAGGATTTTCCGGAATTGTTGTTTATTCTTCCGGCCTCATTTAAACTTGCTTAAATAGTTAGTTTCCATTATGCTTCACCCCTTGACATGTTTAACAACATTTAACCTTGTTGTGTACCTAAGCGAGTGAACTAAATAACTTCGGATGTGGTGTTTTGTCAATATGCAACTCGTTGCATATTGAGCTCCACTTAACTTGTAGTAATTGTTTGTTGCACTTTGCCATGCCATGCCATGCTTCATTAAACCGGACATGCATCATACTTGGTTGTGCATCATGCCATGTTTATGCGATGGTTGTTTACTATGTTGTTTGCTTCTTTCCGGTTTGCTTCTCTCGTTAGCTTCGTTCCGTTCGGAGTTGTGAGGATTCGCTTCGACGACGTCCGTTTGTCTTCTTCATGGACTCGTTCTTCTTCCTTGCGGATTTCGGCAAGATGACCACTACCTCGGATCTCACTACTATCATTGCTATGCTAGTTGCCTCGTTCTTTCGCTATGTTGCGCTACCTATTACCTGTTTGTCCAGCCATCCCATATTGCCATGAACCTCTAACCTTTGACACCATTCCTATGCAAACCGTTGTTTGGCTATGTTACCGCTTTGCTCAGCCCTTCTTATAGCGTTGCTAGTTGCAGGTGACGTTGAAGACTGCTCCATGGTGGACAGGGTTTATGTTGGGATATCACAATATCTCTTATATTATTAATGCATCTATATACTTGGTAAAGGGTGGAAGGCTCGGCCTTATGCCTGGTGTTTTGTTCCACTCTTGCCGCCCTAGTTTCCGTCATACCGGTGTTATGTTCCCGGATTTTGCGTCCCTTACGCGGTCGGGTGATTTATGGGACCCCCCTGACAGTTCGCTTTGAATAAAATTTGTCCAGCAAGGCCCAACCTTGGTTTTACCATTTGCCTCACCACCACCTATCCCTTTCCCTTGGGTCGGCCAACCCAAGGGTCATCTTTATATTAGCCCCCCCCCCGGGCCAGTGCTTGTCTAAGTGTTGGTCCGAACCGAGCCGCCTGCGGGGCCACCTCGTGGCAACTCGAGGGCTGGTTTTACTCGTAGCCTGTCTCATCCGGTGTTGCCCTGAGAACGAGATATGTGCAGCTCCTATCGGGATTGTCGGCGCATCGGGCGGCTTTGCTGGCCTTGTTTTACCATTGTCGAAATGTCTTGATGTACCGGATTCCGAGACCGATCGGGTCTTCTGGGTGAAGGTCTATTCCTTCGATGATCGCGAGAGCTTGTCATGGGCTAAGTTGGGACACCCCGCAGGTATAAACTTTCGAGAGCCGTGCCCGCGGTTATGTGGCAGATGGGAATTTGTTAATGTCCGGTTGTAGACAACTTGACACCAGATCCGAATTAAAACGCATCAACCGAGTGTGTAGCCGTGATGGTCTCTTCTCGGCGGAGTCCGGGAAGTGAACACGGTTTCTGTGTTATGTCTGACGTAAGTAGGTGTTCAGGATCACCTCTTGATCATTGCTAGCTTCACGACCGTTCCGCTTGTTTCTCTTCTCGCTCTCATTTGCGTATGTTAGCCACCATACTTGCTTAGTCGCTGCTGCAACCTCACCACCTTACCCCTTCCTTTCCCATTAAGCTTTGCTAGTCTTGATACCCATGGTAATGGGATTGCTGAGTCCTCGTGGCTCACGGATACTTCAAAACCAGTTTGCGGTGCCTATGTTATCGAAAGGTGTGACGCAACCAAGCTCAAGGAGGAGCTCGATGAAGATCTTGCCCTTTGTGTTGTTTCGTTCTAGTTGATCAAGAGTGGAGCCCGTTGGGGTCGATCGGGGACCTTTATGCATTTGGGGTTCTTCTTTTATTTTGGTTCCGTAGTCGGACCTTGATTGTATCTGGATGATGTAATGCTTTATTCATGTAATTGTGTGAAGTGGCGATTGTAAGCCAACTATGTATCTCTTTCCCTTATGTATTACTTGGGTTGTGTGAAGATTACCTCACTTGCGACATTGCTTTCAATGCGGTTATGCCTCTAAGTCGTGCTTCGACACGTGGGAGATATAGCCGCATCGAGGGCGTGATATTCTGTAGCAACTTGATCTAAAGTTTCATGATCATTATCATTAGCTTCCTCTCCAGTTGGTGTAGGCATCATGGGAACGGATTTCCCGGATGAGCTACTTTCCAAATTGAGAGAAGGTACAAGTACCTCATCAAGTTCTACTTTCCTCCCACTCACTTCTTTTGAGAGAAACTCCTTCTCTAGAAAGGTTTTGTTCTTAGCAACAAAGATCTTGCCTTTGGATCTGTGGTAGAAGGTGTACCCAATTGTTTCCTTAGTGTATCCTATGAAGATGCACTTCTCCGATTTGGGTTCGAGCTTATCAGGCTGAAGCCTTTTGACATAAGCATCGCATCCCCAAACTTTAAGAAACGACAGCTTAGGTTTGTTGCCAAACCACAGTTTATACTGTGTCGTCTCAACGGATTTTGACGGTGCCTTGTTTAACATGAATGCAGCTATCTCCAATGCATAACCCCAAAATAATGATGGTAAATCCGTAAGAGACATCATAGATTCCACCATATCTAATAAAGTGTGGTTACAACATTCGGACACACCATTACGCTATGCTGTTTCAGGTGGCGTGAGTTGTGAAACTATTCCACATTGTTTTAAATGAAGGCCAAACTCGTAACTCAAATATTCACCTCCAGTATTAGATCGTAGAAACTTTATTTTCTTGTTACGATGATTCTCCACTTCACTCTAAAATTCTTTGAACTTTTCAAATGTTTTGGACTTGTGTTTCATTAAGTAAATATACCCATATCTGCTGAAGTCATCTGCGAAGGTCAGAAAATAACAATACCCGCCACGAGCCTCAACACTCATTGGACCGCATACATCGGTATGTATTATTTCCAAAAAGTCATTAGCTCATTCCGTTGTTCCGGGGAATGGAGTTTTAGTCATCTTGCCCATAAGGCACGGTTCGTAAGTACCAAATGATTCATAATCAAGTGATTCCAAAATTCCATTTGCATGGAGTTTCTTCATGCACTTTACACCGATATGACCCAAATGGCAGTGCCACGAATAAGTTGCACTATCATTATCAACTTTGCATCTTTTGGCATCAATATTATGAATATGTGTATCACCACGATCGAGATTCAATAAACCATTAACATTGGGTGTATGACCATAGAAGGTTTTATTCATGTAAACAGAATAACAATTACTCTCTGTCTTAAATGAATAACCGTATTGCAATAAACATGATCTAATCATATTCATGCTCAACGCAAACACCAAATAACATTTATTTAGGTTCAACACTAATCCCGAAAGTATAGGGAGTGTGCGATGATGATCATATCAATCTTGGAACCACTTCCAACACACATCACCACTTCACCCTCAACTAGTCATTATTTATTCTACAACTCCTATTTCGAGTTACTAATCTTAGCAACCGAACAGGTATCAAATACCCAGGGGCTACTACGAGCACTAGTAAGGTACACATCAATAACATGTATACCAAATATACCTTTGTTCACTTTGCCATCCTTCTTATCCACCAAATATTTGGGGTAGGTCCGCTCAGTGGCGGAGCTACCTCCCGGCGACCCTAGGCAGCTCCCCGGGCTGTTCTGGCCATTCTCCACTAAGCACTACACATCAACCATTATTAGTATCACTAATTACAGGGGCAAGTGCTGGACAATGTCACTGTATATAGGCTTTGCCCCGGCTCCTTGAGTTGGCTGGCTCCGCCACTGGTTCTGCTTCCAGTGACCATTTCCTTTGCAGTAGAAGCACTCAGTTTCAGGCTTAGGTCCAGCTTTGGGCTTCTTCACGGGAGTGACAACTTGCTTGTCATTCTTCTTGAAGTTGCCTTTCTTTCCCTTTGCCCTTTTCTTGAAACTAGTGGTCTTGTCTAATCATCAATACTTGATGCTTTTTCTTGATTTCTACCTAAGTCGATTTCAGCATCACGAAGAGCTCGGGAATCGCTTTCGTCATCCCTTGCATATTATAGTTCATGATGAAGTTCTAGTAACTTGGTGATGGTGACTAGAGAACTCTATCAATCACTATCTTATCTGGAAGATTAACTCACACTTGATTCAAGCGATTGTAGTACCCAGACATTCTAAGCACATGCTCACTAGCTGAGCTATTCTCCTCCATTTTTAGGCGAAGTACTTGTCAGAGGTCTCATACCTCTCGACACGGGCATGAATCTGAAATACTCATTTAAGCTCTTGGAACATCTGATATGCTCTATGGCGTTCAAAACGTTTTTGGAGTCTCGGTTCTAAGCCGTAAAGCATGGTGCATTAAACTATCAAGTAGTCATCATATTGAGCTAGCCAAACATTCATAATGTCTGCATATGCTCCTCCAATAGGTCTGTGACCTAGCGGTGCATCAAGGACATCACCTAGTGGTGCATCAAGGACATAATTCTTCTGTGCAGCAATGAGGATAATCCTCAGATCATAGACCCAGTCCGCATCATTGCTACTATCATCTTTCAACTTAGTTTTCTCTAGGAACATATCAAAAAACATAGGGGAGCTACAACGCGAGCTATTGATCTACAACATAATTTGCAAATACTATCAGGACTAAGTTCATGATAAATTAAAGTTCAATTCATCAAATTAGTTAAGAACTCCCACTTAGATAGACATCCCTCAAGTCATCTAAATGATACATAATCCAAATCAACTAAACCATCATCACATGAGATGGAGTGGTCATCAATGGTGAACATCTCTATGTTGATCATATGTACTATATGATTCATGTTCGACCTTTTGGTCTACAGTGTTTCGAGGCCATGTCTGTACATGCTAGGCTCGTCAAGTTTAACCCGAGTATTCCACATGTGCAAAACTGGCTTGCACCCGTTGTATTTGAACGTAGACCTTATCACACCCGATCATCACGTGGTGTCTCGGCACGAAGAACTTTCGCAACGGTGCATACTCGGGGAGAACACTTATACCTTGAAATTTAGTTAAGGGATCATCTTATAATGCTACCGCCGTACTAAGAAAAATAAGATGCATAAAGATAAACATCACATGTAATCAAAATATGTGACATGATATGGCCATCATCATCTTGTGCTTTTGATCTCCGTCACCAAAGCAACATCATGATCTCCGTCGTCACCGGCTTGACACCTTGATCTCCATCATAGCGTCATGGTCGTCTCGCCAACTATTGCTTCTACGACTATTGCTACCAGTTAGTGATAAAGTAAACCAATTACATGGTGTTTGTATTTCATACAATAAAAGCGACAACCATAAGGCTCCTGCCAGTTGCCGATAACTTTTACAAAACATGATCATCTCATACAACAACATATATCACATCATGTCTTGACCATATCACATCACAACGTGCCCTGCTAAAACAAGTTAGACGTCCTCTACTTTGTTGTTGCAAGTTTTACGTGGCCGCTACGGGCTTCTAGCAAGAACCGTACTTACCTATGACACAAAAACCACAACAGTGATTTATCAAGTTTGATGTTTTAACCTTCACAAGGACCGGCCGCAGTAAAATTCGATTCAACTAAAGTTGGAGAAACAGACACCGCCAGCCACCTTTATGCAAAACTAGTTGCATGTCTGTCGGTGGAACCAGTCTCATGAACGTGGTCATGTAAGGTTGGTCCGGGCCGCTTCATCCAACAATACCGCCGGATCAAAATAATACATTGGTGGTAAGCAGTATGACGATCACCGCCCACAACTATTTGTGTTGTACTCGTGCATATCATCTATGCATAGACCTGGCTCGGATGCCACTGTTGGGAAACGTAGCATGCAATTTCAAAAAAATTCCTACGCTCACGCAAGATCTATCTAGATGATGCATAGCAACGAGAGGGGGGAGTGTGTCCATGTCCCCTCGTAGACCAAAAGCGGAAGCTTTTGCTCAACGCGGTTGATGTAGTTGAACGTCTTCTCGTTCCTATCGATCAAGTACTAAATGTACGGCACCTCCGAGTTCTGCACACGTTCAGCGCGATGACGTCCCTCGAGCTCTTGATCCAGAGGTTCGAAGGAGTAGATGAGTTCTGTCAGCACGACGACGTGGTGACGGTGACGGTGATGTGATCTGCGCAGGGCTTCGCCTAAGCACAGCGAGAATATGACCAAAGGTGTAAACTGTGGAGGGGGCGCTGCACACGGCTTGGAACAATTGGTGTGTCCCATAGGGGCGCTCCCTATATATAAAGGAGGGAGGGAGAGGAGGCCGGCCCTAGGCGCGCCAAGTGGGAGGAGTCCCACTTGGACTCCTAGTTGGATTTGCCCCCCCCCCTTTTCCTTTTACCGGAGGGGGAAAGGGGGGAGGAGAGGGAGTAGGAGAAGGAAAGGGGGTGGTGCCCCCTTTCCCTAGTCCAATTCGGCCTCCTACCTTGTGGGGGGTGCGCTAGCCCCTTGTGGGCTGATTAGCCTTCCTCCTATGGCCCATATGGCCCATATTTTTCCCCGGGGGATTCCGGTAACCCCTCCGATACTCCGATATGTATCTGATACACTCCGGAACACTTCCGTGTCCGAATGCTACCTTCCAATATATCAATCTTTACCTCTCAACCATTTCGAGACTCCTCATCATGTCCGTGATCTCATCCGGGACTCCGTACAACCTTCGGTCACCAAAACACATAACTCATATAATACATATCGTCATCGAACGTTAAGTGTGCGGACCCTACGGGTTCGAGAACTATGTAGACATGAACGAGACACCTCTCCGGTCAATAACCAATAGCGGAACCTGGATGCTCATATTGGTTCCCACATATTCTACGAAGGTCTTTATCGTTCGAACCGCAATGTCAACCTACATTATTCCCTTTGTCATCGGTATGTTACTTGCCCGATATTCGATCGTCGTATCTTCATACCTAGTTCGATCTTGTTACCGGCAAGTCTCTTTACTCATTCCATAATGCATCATCCTGCAACTAACTCATTAGTTACATTGCTTGCAAGGCTTCATATGATGTGCATTACCGAGAGGGCCCAGAGATACCTCTCCGATACTCAGAGTGACAAATCCTAATCTCGATCTATACCAACCCAACAAACACGTTCGGAGATACCTGTAGAGCATCTTTATAATCACCCAGTTACGTTGTGACGTTTGATAGCACACAAGGCATTCCTCTGGTGTCCAGGAGTTGCATAATCTCATAGTCGGAGGAATATGTATTTGGCATGAAGAAAGTAGTAGCAATAAAACTGAACGATCATTACAATAAGCTAACGTATGGGTATTGTCCATCACATCTTTCTCCTAATGATGTGACCCCGTTCATCAAATGACAACACATGTCCATGGCTAGGAAACTTAACCATCTTTTCTCAACGAGCTAGTCAAGTAGAGGCATACTACGGACACGGTGTTTTGTTTATGTATTCACACATGTATCAAGTTTCCGATTAATACAATTCTAGCATGAATAATAAAAATTTATCATGAATAAGCAAATTTAAAATAACAACTTAATTATTGCCTCTAGGGCATATTTCCTTCAGGAAGGTCCCCTTGAAGATAATGTCTCTAGCAAGCCTTCGTTAAAGAAACAATTTGTATGGATCATAGTCGAAAAGACTGCTCTATTTGAGTTTTCATACGCCTCTCGACATGCATAATTTATGGTGTGCGCTTCTAATAGCCCACGAGTCTCCGTGTTTGGAGGCTAGGCTCGTTGATATGGAGCAGCCTCTATCCGCTACTGTTCATGTTGGAGGGAAGTTTTAGTCCAGTCCCTTCCCTATGCGCGTAGCGCAGCCAATGGCGCGACCATTCTTTTGGTTGTCGCTTCAGCCCTGCCAATGGCTCATACGTCTCCAAGGTATTTATAATTTTTCATTATTTAATGCTATTATATTATAACTTTTACATGTTTTTATATTATTTTTCTGTACTGACTTATTAATTTAGTTTCCAGTGTTAGTTCCTATTTTTTGCTTGTTTTGGTTTCGCAGAAAATCAATATCTAGGAAGGTCCAAATATGATGCCAATCTTTTGACGATTTTTTCTGGACAATGAAGAAACCCTAGAAGCTCCAGGAGAGATTGAGGGGACCCATGAGGTAGCCACATGGGCACATGGCGCGACCAAGGTGTGACCGGGCCACGTGCCTATGTGGGGCCCCTGAGCCTCCGTTTGACCTAATTATTTGACCTATAAATCCCACAATTCATGAAACATTCAAAAGCAAACCCGAAAGAATTTTATCGCTACCGCAAGCCTCTGCTCTAAAGCAATCCCATCAGAAGCCCTGTTTCGGTGCTCTGCCAGAGGCGGAAGCCACCACGGGAGGCCTCTTCATCAACCTTGCTGCCTCCATGATGATGTGTGAGTAGTTACTTTAGGACCTATGGGTCCACAGTAGTATCTACTAGATCATTGATGGTGTGCGTTGCCGTGCTCGTCCATTTTGACAACAAAATGATAGAAATATTCACATATATTTGTATATGTTTATTTTTGAAGTAATGGAACAGATGAATTATCTGTTAATAAAAGCAAGTTGAGAAAGCTCAAAGGCTTCCATTTCAAATATGCAAGATGATTGATGTGCCAAACAATGGTTCTGGTCACTTCTCAGGAATCCTTGAACCTACAATAAAGCAGAAGAGGAAAGAAAGGTGATTTAATACAACCAACACAACACAAAATATTTTACATTTGTAGAAAATGGGCCATTTGTCCTGGTTCCAGAGGCCCATTAGCCCTGGTTCTGGAACCGGGACTAATGGTTCGAGACTAAAGCCCAACACCTTTAGTCCTGGTTCGCTTACGAACTAGGACAGATGGTGCTCCACGTGGCCGCTGTGGCGAGTGAGGGAGTCCTGGATTATGGGGTCCTTGGGGAGCCGGTTTATGTTACATGGGCCGAACTAATGGGCCGTGAAGATACAAGACACAAGGCCTTCTCCCGTGTCCGGTTGGGACTCTCCTTTGCATGGATGGCAAGCTTGGCGTCCGGATGTGTAGTTTCCTTCCTCTATAAACCGACTTTGTACAACCCTAGTCCCCTCAGATGCCTATATAAACTGGAGGGTTTAGTCCGTAGAGGCAATCATAATCATACAGGCTAGACATCCAGGGTTTAGCCATTACGATCTCGAGGTAGATCAACTCTTGTAACCCCTATACTCATCAAGGTCAATCAAGCAGGAAGTAGGGTATTACCTCCATTAAGAGGGCCCGAACCAGGGTAAACATCGTGTCCCCCGTCTCCTGTTACCTTCAATCCTCAGACGCATAGTTGTAAGTGCATCTAGTGCCCCTTAGTGATTTTGGTGTATTGAAGACTTATAGGTTAAGTAACTGATGCGTTTGTGAGTGTACACAGGTCTATAAGTCTATGAGGAGTTTGATATTTACAGAGAAAGTTGACCCCTAAAAATGAAGTTCTTCGATCAAGACTTTGATATTCGAAGACTTTACAAGACTTTGAAAATGAAGAAATTGGTGTGACCTTGAAGACTTGATATTCATTCGAGGAACTTGAAGCGTGAAGACTTTTGTTTTCGTAGTTTCATTTTCTCTTTCTTGAGTCATAGGAAACACTGTACTGTTAAAGGGGGTCGAGGAAATACTAAGGAAAAATTTCCATGTGATGCTCAACTCAAAATCCTACACCTACCAATCCCTTAGAGTGAAGCCATTGGAAATCTCATATAGTCCATCAAATTCTTCATGGATGAGACGCAGTTCTTCCAGTCATCGATGACTTTGTTCGATCGAGGAGTTAGGAATTCGCCATGTCTGAATTGCCTACACAAAGGAGGAGCATGATAGCCCGAGGAATTTAAGAGTCAAATTTCCGACCGTTCTTTGTCTTCTTGCCGCTGTCCCAAAATATCTTATCCACCTAACGGTCATATAATTGAAGGGCATTTATGTCTTATCATGTCGGGCTGTTCCTAGGCTATAAATAGCCGCCCCTACAACCACTAGCTGGTTGGCTGCTCGAGAGAACTTGATACTTGTCATTTGAGAGCAACCCATCCCCGAGGACTTTGAGCGAAAATCATCAAGTGAGGAAAATCCCAAAACCAAACCCCACAAACCCAAAGTGATTGAGCATCATCAAGAAATTGATCTGCGTGGATCCGACGCTTGTTACCTTTGAAGATCTGTGCTTCTTCCAGACGGTTAGGCGTCAAGGTCTAGAGCATCCAAGAGGAATTGTGGATCGCCGAGTGACCAAGTCTGTGAAGGTTTGGAAGTCACTGAAGACTTACCACGAGTGATTGGGCGAGGCCTGCGTGGTCTTAGTTCAAGGAGAATCTGGTGAGGATGGGTGTCCTAAGTTGCGGCTCGAGATCGGGTGTCCGGATGTGTGTCCTCGAGTTTAAATACTCACCGCTCCAACTGGACGCATAACCGAGACAGCAGTTGAACTGGTTTACCAAATCATTGTCTTCACCAACCGACCGGTTCTATTTCCTCAACTCTTTCATTTCCTCATTCTTGTGTTGAATGTTGTTCATATCGTGCAGAAGACTTTGATCAAGACTTTCACAAATTCCTCAGTTCAATTTCTTCAGTCTGTTTGTCTTCATCTTGCTATCCTGTGTTTACGCTTTCCGTACTCTGTTTTTAGTCTTCATTTCATCATGCTGACTATGTGTGTATCCTGTTATGTTTACATTTGAGTACATATTCCGCTGCAAGTAGTTCTTCGCTAAGGAATTTCCTCACCAGCAAATTCCTCAGTGAAGAATTCAAAAATCGCCTATTCACCCCCCCTCTAGTCGATATAACGCACTTTCAATTGGTATCAGAGCAAGGTACTCCCTTGTTCTGTGTGATTTTGGTTTAACCGCCTGGAGTTTAGTTATGTCGACCGCAGGTATGATCAAGGTCTCGGCTGGGTGTCCTACCTTTGATGGAACGGACTACCCCTACTGGAAGAACAAGATGCGAATGCATCTTGAGGCAATTGACAATGATCTCTGGTATGTTGTGGAAAATGGTGTCCCTCTCATCATCAAACACCGACCGCCATCGATGTGAAGAGATTCAAACAACTCGACTCTCAAGCGAAGAATATCATATGTGGTCATCGAGCAAAGGACAAGTATGGAAGAGTGAGTGCTTGAAACCGCTAAGCTTATCTCGGGATAGGCTGTCCAAAGTAAATGAAGGAGTTTCAACTCAGCGTGACTCTCAAGTCGATGTTCTTCGGAATCTCTTCAACCGCTTCAAAAGACTCGACAACGAGAATGTCCAACAAACCTTTGATCGCCTCACTGACATCTCAAATGAGCTTCAAGCCCTCGGTGCCACTGACATCACTGATCATGAAGTTGTGAAGAAACTGCTAAGATCGCTTGATTCCTCATTTGATACTCTGGGACTGATTATACAAGAACGTGCTGACTACAAGTCGCTTGATCCTGCTGATATCTTCGAAAGGCTAAACACTCACGAGTTCCAGCTTGCTAAAAAGAGAGATCTCTATGGCTCAAACTATGGCAAACCATGTGCCCTCAAGGCTAAGGTTGTGTCGACTCGACGAATGTGAGGATTACGGTAGTAGCCTTGGTGATCTGAAGAACGAGCAGGATCTAGCACCGCTTGTGAAGAAATTCCAAATTCACAAGACGTGGTCGCTTTGGAAAATCCTCAAGAGGAAATGATTCCTCATCCAGTGACTACAAGAGAAGACTTTGCCACAAATGCAAGAAGCCTGGTCACTATATTCAAGATTGTCCTCAGTGGGAAAAGGAAATGAAGAAGAAGAAATACAAGGATTACAGCCTATGATATGAAGAAGAAGAAGAAATCGTCAAAATCTTCGCTCATCAAAACCCTCAAAGTCTTCATCTCACAAGAAGGGCAGCTCCAAGAAAGCTCGGGCATTCATTGGCAAGGAAATGGACTCAAGCTGAATCGAGGAAAATGATGAAGAGGAGGAGTCTCAAGAATCTGAGTCCGTGTGGCGAGTCGGCGTTGCTATCGCTTTCGTCAAGAAGTCCATCTTCAACATCAAGAAACCGATCGCACCGACAAGCCCGATGAAGATAATGATGGCTACGATCCCACCTATTGCTTCATGGCAAAAGGAGCTAAGGTACTCAAATACAACTCCTCCGATTCTAGTGAAAATGAATCTGATGAGGATCTCAAGCCTAGCTACTCTAAACTTGCTAAAATTGCTGTGAAACAACAACGGGCTCTTGAAAAGGTTCAAAACATGCTAGATAAAAGTGATGATATGTTGGGTGAAGAAATGGATCGCACTAAAGCCTTGACTGAAAATCTTCGAGACTTGGTCTAGGTATGATAATCTTCAAGGTCATCATAACTCTCTCTTGTCTGATCATGAGAAACTTTCATATGAATTTCTTCAAGAAAAGCAAGATCATGAGAAGCTTTCTCTTGAAGCTCTTCAAAGAAAGGAAGATCTTGAAAAGCTAAGAGTGTGTTATGAAGATCTTCAGAAGGAGCGCGATTCATTACTAGCTCAACAAATCAGCGCTTCTCGTGAAGAATTTGTTCCTCCATGCTTAAAGTGCATTGAACGTGAATCTGCTAATTCTTCACCTGAATGTTCAAATGCTTCAAAAGTTACAAATTCTTCATCTGCCTCTGCTATCACTAATTCCTCATCCGAGGACATTGCTAGTATCACTGACAATGCAGGGCTGAAGGAATTGTACATGACAGCATGTACAAAAGCCTCAAAGGGCATCGACACTTTGTGATGTGCTCAAAAGCAGATCCTCAACGAAACCCTAGGAAAGAGGGTATTGCCTTTGAGAGGAAACTCAATGCCGATGGAACATATTGGAAGCCCGAGCGGATCCCAAAACCTCATGGGTTGCTGCAAAGGGACCTCCATTGATCCATCTAACTTATCTAGCTTTACATGTGAATCTCCACATTCTTCTGATGAGTCATTTGACTCCAACTATAAACTGTTCAAAAATCAGAATGGTGAAGTATTTGCTAGATATGTTGGTACCAACTGCAGGAACGGTTCCGCTATGAAGAAAATCTGGGTTCCCAAAAGCTGTGTTGAAAGTCTTCAGGTGAATGTCCTCATGACACCACCTGTGAAGAACAGGAACCCCAGATCAAATTCTTCATATGGACCAAACTCTTCATATGGATCCAAGTCCTCATATGGACCAAATTCTTCACGAGGATCAAATTCCTCAAGTGGATCAAAATCCTCATATGATTATCATCGTGCTAACAACTCTGTCTCGCAGGGTAAAGCTAAGGGCTATGAATATGTGCATTATTCTTCAAACCATTATGTTCATAAGTCCTCAAGAATTACTCGCTTATTCATATGCATACCCTAACCCTCCTATGCTAAGCGAAATGGTTTGGCATCTTTGCCACCTTTCTCACATGGTGCTCGCAGGATGATGAACTCTTTGCCACCCCTCCGGATGTGGGTGGTGAAGAAAATAACTAATCTCTTCTGCGAGGTCAGGTCTCCGGCGTGCTCTAACGTCTGAAGAATTTGTTGGGACCCGACAAAATGCTCGAAAGGACGCAGCGAATCATGATGAAATGAACTTTCATTTCACACGCCCTCATATTGCTATATCTGCTTCGCTTGATGAAATTCATCGATGAACTTGATATCATATTCTTCACCGATGAAGCATATGAGATTGTAAGTTACACTAATTCATCTGCAGGATGATCAACCCAAAACCACCGAATGGGTCCTCGATAGTGGATGTACAAATCACATGACCGGTGACAAGAATCTATTGATGGATGCTCCTTATCACCGCCACCTCTGAAGCATATCATCTTTCTTGACAAAGGCAAAAGTCGGTATTGGGTCTTGGTAAGGTTGCTATCTCTAAGGATAAGCACATGGACAAAGTCATGCTTGTTGAGTCCTTAGGATACAATCTCATGTCGATCTCAATGCTTTGTGATCTTGATATGGTTGTTGTCTTGGCAAATATCATTGTGTTGTGATTATGGAAGTGACAATTCCAAAGTCTTCAAGGCTTTAGGAGAGGAGATCTGTATATTGTTGATTTTTCTACAGGACCACAACCAGCCGTGTGTCTACTTGCAAAAGCTTCAGAAGGCTGGCTATGGCATCGACGACTTGGTCATGCAGGCATGAGGAATTTGAACACGCTTGCGAAGAAGAAGCATGTTATTGGCATTGAGAATGTCAAATTCCTCAAGGATCACTTATGCGGAGCATGTGAAGCTAGAAAAATGACCAAGGCCAAGCATCCAGCAAAGACTATCATGCCCACTACACGTCCATTCGAATTGCTTCACATGGACCTCTTTGGACCTAACCATTATTCAGCAGTCACAAATGATGCATCTTTATATGGTTTTGTCATTGTTGATGATTATTCTCGATATACATGGGTACACATTTTTACTTACAAACATGAAGTGCAGGAAGTCTTCAAACGATTTTCCTCGAGGGCTTCAACTAACTTTGGTGTGAAGATCAAGCATATCAGAAGTGACAATGGAACTGAGTTCAAGAATTCTGGTCTTGATGCCTATCTTGATGAACTTGGTATTACTCATGAGTTATCTGCTCCTTATACTCCTCGTGAGAATGGCGTCGTGGAGCGCAAGAATGTAACTCTTGTTGAGATGGCTCGCACTATGCTTGATGAATACAAAATGCCTCATTGCTTTTTGGATTGATGCAATTGATACCGCCGCCACATCATCAACAGAGTATATCTTCACAAATTCTTCAAGAAGACGCCTATGAACTCCTCAACGACAAGAAACCCAATGTGAGTTATTTCAAAGTCTTGATGCTAAATGTTGGATTAGAGATCCTCACCACAACTCTAAATTTGCACCAAAAGCACATGAAGGTTTTATGCTTGGTTATGGAAAGGACTCGCACACCTCTGAGTCTTCAACATTGTTCTTCACAAGATTGTCGACATTTGTAGATGTGCGGTTCGATGAAACTAATGGCTCGCAAAGAGAGCACCTACCTTCTGTGTTAGATGAACCAGCTCCGAGGATGCTATCAAGCTCAAGGCAACCGAGGATGTCATTCCTCTTCAAGAATCTGTTTGAAGAATTCATTCCTGCTCATGAAGAACGCCGAGTGATGCACTCAAGAACATGATGAGGAAAATGTTGCTAAAGAAAATGCTGATCAAAATCCTCAAATGACAACCAACTCATCCAGCGTTGCAAAAGAAGTGCAAGTGGAGAAGATCATCGATGACATTAGCGCACGAGTCCTCTCACACGCTCAAAAGCCTCACACTTATCTAACTTTTGTGGGCACTATGCTTTTGTCTCTATCTCAGAGCCCACTAAGGTAGATGAAGCATTTCGAGCCGAGTGGATTCGGGCTATGCAAGAAGAATTACATCGATTCGAGTTGAACAATGTCCGGAATTGGTCAATCGCCTGATCCTCGCAAGCATAATATCATTGGCACAAAGTGGATCTACCGCAACAAGCAAGATGAAAATGGCCTTGTGGTGAGGAATAAGGCACGACTAGTAGCTCAAGGCTACACACAGGTTGAAGGAATTGATTTCAATGAAACTTTTGCACCTGTTGCTAGACTTGAGGCTATTCACATTTTACTTGCCTATGCTAACCATCATGATATCATCTTATATCAAATGGATGTGAAAAGTGCATTCCTCAATGGTAAGCTTGAGGAAGAAGTATATGTTGCTCAACCCCTGTGTTTTGAAGATCCCAAGAATCCTGACAAAGTCTTCAGACTCAATAAGGCCCTCTATGGCCTCAAGCAAGCCCCTCGGGCGTGGTATGATACATTGAAAGAATTCTTCGTGAAGAATGGCTTCACACCCGGTTCACTTGACCCTACTCTTTTTACTAAATCATATGATGGTGAACTGTTTGTGTGCCAAATATATGTTGATGATATTATCTTTGGCTGTACTAACCAACGATATAGTGATGAATTTGCCTATATGATGAGTGAAGAATATCAAATGTCTATGATGGGAGAGTTGAAATTCTTCTTAGGTCTTCAAATTAAATCGGCAATAATGGCATATTCATATCTCAGAGAAATACCTCAAAGATGTAATTGAGGAAATTCGCATGCAAGATTGCAAAGGCGTCAAAATTCCTATGCCCACAAATGGCCATCTATGCACTAATGAAAATGGTATTGACTTTGATCACAAGGTATACCGCCCATGATTGGTTCTTTATTGTACTTATGTGCATCTAGGCCAGATATAATGCTTAGTGTTTGCATGTGTGCCCGATTTCAAGCTGCACCAAGGAATCACACCATAAGGTCAGTGAAGCATATTCTTCGATATCTAGCTCACACACCAACACTAGGATTATGGTACCCCAAGGGCTCTGCTTTTGATCTCATTGATATTCGACTCGACTATGCTTTGGTGATCATGTGGACCGCAAGTCAACATCGGCACTTGTCATTTCCTCGACGATCTTTGGTCCGTTGGTCCTCGAAGAAACAAATCTGCGTATCACCGCTCATCTTTGAAGCTGAATACATTGCTGCTGGCTCATGCTGTGCTCAATCGCTTTGGATGAAGCAAACCTCAAGGACTATGGCGTCAACGTGAAGAATGTGCCTCTCCTCTGCGACAATGAGAGTGCCATCAAGATTGCTCACAACCCAGTTCAGCACTCGAAGACTAAGCACATCCAGATTCGTCATCATTTTCTTCGTGATCATGTGTTGAAGGGTGATATCTCCATCGAGCATGTGAAGACTGAAGAACAGCTAGCTGATATCTTCACTAAGCCCTTGGATGAGAAGAGATTTAGCAAGTTGCGGTGTGAGCTAAATATCTTAGAATCTTCGAATGTTCTTTGAAAAGGACACACATCCTAACCCTTATGCAGAATTGATGACTTAGATGTGCAACACATGAAGAAACGTTTTCTTCAATCAATGAAGAATAACACTCTAAGTGTGAAGAAATTAATGAAGAATTTGATTCTCGTAACCCTCGACAATTGTACGCGTGTCTGAAATCATCATTCTTATACTGGTGGGCTACACCACCACAAAAGTTGAAAATCTTCAATTTGAGTTTTCCTAATTTTGAAATTCCTCGTTTTTCAAATTCTTCAACTTTGCAAAATCTTCAATGTTTCCGTCGTTTTTCTTCATTGGCTATATATATATATATATATATATATATATATATATATATATATATATATATATATATATATATATATATATATATATATATATATATATATATATATATATATATATACGTGAGTTTATGTCCTCTACAACATTCACTTATTGCTATTTCTTCAAGTTGCTATTTCGCTAAGTGAATGTGATCGGACCCTTCCCCTCTATGCTATACTCAACCCAATCTATTCACAAATTCTTCATGTGCGTTACGATTGAAACTCGCTCAAAGTCTTCACTTTGTGTCCTTGATACCAAGAAATTGCGAATCTAAATTTTAAGCAAATCTTATCCAGATTTTCGGTTTTACCGCTCAAACCGTTCCGCTTCCCACGATACATTAGTTAATCACCCACGATCTTACACGATCTCATCTGCACAGTACGTGGGTGACACATGTCACGTGAAGAAGAAAGGGCAGGGGCATGTTCGTCCCAAAATCTTCGGGCGAACAGTTTTTAGAGTGGCTATAAATACCCCTCTCCCTTCCTTACTTCATTTACTCCGCTCGGTCGCTGTCTCTCGCTCGAGCTCTCCTCAAACCCTAGCGCTGCCGCTACTCCATCGCCGCCGGTGAGGAAGAGCTTCACTGCCTCGACCTCGTCGCCGTCGTACTCGCGCCGGCTGCGGAAATCTTCACTCCGCCGCCGCCGTAGTTATCTCCCTCTGCCAAGTTAGGGCGTGGGAGATCTAACGTGACGAACTTCACTATAGTTCATCTCTGTTCGTCGTGTTCTTCAGTTCGGGTAATTAAAAGTCACTTTTATTACTCGCTTTGATTCTCAAATCTTTCTGAAAATCTTCAAAGGTGTTTTTGTTCTTCAAATCTTCACATATGAACACCTCACACACTTGTATGCTCTTGATTTATCTCTAAGCATTCATTTCTTCAAGATTCCTCAATTGTGCGGATTTTCAATCAGACAACTCGAACCTAAGACAAAACGCTTAGTGAAATTCCTCAAGGCTCAACTGGTCAAATTCTCAAAACTTGTTCCTTTGAAAAATCATCCGAGAACGATATGACCTCTCCAAATTCCTCGCACCTACACTCTGCTCACAGGTACTCATGTCCGCCTTTGAATCACTAGGTTCTCATCAACTTAACTCATTTGCAGCGTTCCTCGAAGAAAAACTGCATACTTCTTCAGAGTGTTCTATTGTTCAAATTCCTCATCTGAAGAAAATGGCGTAAGGCAAGAGACCGCATAAGGGAGGAAAGAAACCGGAGGTCATGATCGCCTTTGAGATTCCCCGATGAAATTTACAAAGATTATCTGACACCGATGAATCCAAGTTTGGCAAGGAGACCAAAAATCAGCGCAAAGTGCGCATCCAGAGGATAGAACGAAGATGGGCACGAGAATGGAAGGAATGTCGCTATGTTACTCCCAAGTACATGAGGAAATTCGCCTTAAACCCTCCATGTCCAAGAGCTCCACTGGCACCTAGCCAAGTCACTGATCCCACCAGCATCAAGCATGGTGAAGACTTTCCTGAAGAATGGTCCAGGTGCCAAGCCAAATTGGCAAGACAGGCCAAGGAGGCAGTGAGGAAATTCAATGAGGATTCTGCTGCTGCTGCTGCTGCCGAGACCTCGGTCAAGCCGAGGAAATCAATGCCAAGAAGCTGCTCGCAAGCCAAGTGCTTCACCATCAGCGCCCTCACGGCCCAGTTCCTCACCCGCGCCCTCACGGCAAATTCCTCGATACCGCTGCTCCCTCAAAATCCTCAAGACTCCTCCAAGTCCTCAACTCCTGTGCATCTTGCTACATGTCAAAGGACTCGGGGTTTCTCGATTGCTTCGTGTCTCAAAGAAGTTCCTCACCGCACCAATGTCCTCATCAGCCCCACTCACTGAAGACAAAAGCAACCATGGGGCGGTCCTCGCCAAGTCCTAGAAAGAAACAGGTTGCATTCAACGTGCCTCTCGATGATGAAGCTTCGATGAAGAACTTGCGTAAATCATCGAGACAGATCGACAAAGGCCGCTAGAGCCAAAGGAACAAATGTGCCTCTGCTTTTGGATCCAAGAAGATCCTTGACTTCATCGACCTATGGCATCGGATCCAAACACTCCCATACCGGATCTGCCATCGACTCTGGTCAAAGTCATATCTGAACCATTTCATCGCTGAAGAGAAATGGAAATTTGAAAAGGCTCGTGAAATAAAGAGAGCACAAGCCGAAAAGGAGAAGCTTCGAGGAAGAACATCGTCAACTTGACTCTCAAGAACTTCTCAAAGCTCAATCTGAAATCCAAGCCCTCAAAGAAGGATTTCAATGCTTATAATGCCGATTGGCAAGGAGCCAAGGTGAGATTCGTCAATTTGACGAAGAAAATGACAACTCGCAGCCCCATCGCAACAAGAAAATCCTCAGTCAAGACTCGCCAGCCTGCTTTGAAGAACATGCCAAGATCTGCTGATGACTTTCAGCTTGCCGATGAGAATACAAGTTCTGTGGCTGATGACTCCATTCCACCACCAAGAAATTCCTGTGGCATCCACTAGTGGTGCGCCAAGAAATCAAGAGATCAGGGCAATCGCACTGGCTTGCACTGAAGAAACTAAACCACAATCCTCGGCTCCTCCTGCGCCAACACCAACTCCAATTCTTCCTTCGCTATGAAGTGAAGAAGACAAAGGCTGCAGAACGAGCTGCAATGAAGAAGAGGAAGGCATCACCAAGCGCCAAATTCTTCGCCGCCAAGAAAATGAAGCCAATGACCAGCTCACTTGAAAATCCTATTGATGCCATTCCCATTTCCTCCATGTCGCCTAAGGAAATTGTTCCTTATGGAGAAAATTACAAGATCCCAAGCGGATCGATGAAGATAATCAATCTGTTGCTACCTCGTAACAGTTTGATGAAGAAATTGAAGTGGAAGCATTCCTTCACCGCCATCGTTTCTCACCCATGCCTCGGTTCACGGTGAAGAGGCTGGTGTTGAGGAAATTGAAAAGAAGATGAAGACGTGGATATTGGATGCACTACACTAGTGATGAACGATGACTTTGGGAAAGTCAAGATCCCAATACTCCTCTCTTCACTCCGATTCAACAAGTTCCTCGGTCCCGGCTACAACTGCTCAATTGGGCTCAAGAAACTCATCCCACATCGTCTCATCAATGAAGAAATTCCAGCCACTAGCGCCAAGAACCCGCCGCTAATCCCCAAACTGCACAAGAAGAGGAACGAGAAATTCTCACCAAGCACACGAGATCGCGATTCTCGAGGTTGTGCTGCAAATCATCGACATTCCTCTGCCCAAACCAAGAATCCGTTCTCAAGCAAGCAAAAATTCAAGGTGAAGACTTCTTTTTGAGCATGTGTTCTTCATCGCTATAATCCATATGACTCGCTTTCGATGAGGAAAAGACGCTTCTGGACTGCTACTCAAGCCAACTTCTATTCCTCAGTGCTCTTTGACAAGGACAAGATCTTCGATCATGAGCATATTCCTCATGTGGATATGGAATCATTGCCATGCTTCGAGCCAGTCCTTAGAGTTATTCACGATGCAAGGCTGCTGAATTTCTGCACCGATATCTGTGGATCGAATGAAGAACTCATTCTTCGCCTATGCCACCGCACATCATCGAGATGTCAAGATGTCAATTCATGGGTGCTGGATTGATGAAAGAAAACACTCACTACAAGGCACCAAAGAATCGAATTGCTTCGTGTCCTTCCTCTTGATCCTCCCCATGAAATCGCACGTTGCATCTACAATGACCGCGAACTGTCGATCATTTTATGCAAGTGCTCATGAAGCCTTTGAAACCGTGGCAGGCCCTCGAACCAAATTCCTCGTCAAGGAATTGTCAGATGTGCCTCGGACTGTCTATCGAATTCTTACGAAGACAATGAGTCCCATCAAAGGCCACGACTCAAATGAAGAAGATGTCGTTGGCATCATGAAGAACATGCTTTTCAATATCATTCATGGCGTTCCTGTCAACTTCCATGATTTCTTCATGAGGACTCGCTAATGTTGCAATGTCACCTTTTGAGTGAAGCCATATGCGCCTTGGATTATGAGATTCATAAGGGCAAGATCTTCACCAACTACAAGGTCGACACTCAACCATGGCAGCTACTTGCCGCCCATTGAAGTCCTCAAAGACCAGTTTCATCATCCGATGATAAGGGCAAGGCAGCAGCTGTGATTGATGAAGGCATTCGCCCATTGATGGTCAATTCCATCTCGCTACATCTTACTCCACCAATGACGATTCTCGCAACACATGACACCGCCAAGAAATACCTCACCAAGCAAAAGCCTCAAGCAACAAAGACCTGTGGTGATGATCGACCGTGAGTTACTCCTCGCCTTTCATCGGAAGGTTGAATGCAATCAGAAATGGGTGAAGTGTCAATTTGCTGCAATTCTTCACAACATGACCTCAACACATAATGCAAAGAAGAAAATCAGTACTACCTTCATGAAACCCTCAACCGCACTGGCTATTCTCAATCATGTATATTCCATGGAAGAATTGAAGACTATGGGTCTCTGTGAAGCATTTGACCGGTCCGCACCACCTCCAAGAAATTCAAGAGAGTCAAAGTTCCCGATCCGTGGCTGTTCTTATTCTTCATCGCGGAAACTGATGAACATGAAGATTTGGACGACATCTGCGGCAGCCCTACTTCAACAACCAACCCCGACAACACCGGGCGCCTCCATCAACTTGAAAATCTTCAGGCGTTAGTCCTCGCCGATCCTTTTGGTCATTTGATGACAAAGGGGAGAAATCTGAGTTAGTCTTCAAGCGGGTTTATATTATGGGCATTTTATTAAGTTACAACTCGCTCTTCCAAACTTTTATTGATCGAGTTGTAATCTTAAACCGATGGTGCCTTGATACTTTTGGTCGTGCTCGATGCTTTTGATGCACCGAGCTCAAACTTTTGATGTGCTATTCCGCATGCTTATTCCTTGTCAATATTATTGCACGATGTCAATCTCATCAGCACCATATTTCATCATGCATTTCAAATTCTTCATATTATATATCAAATGCGTATGAATTACAAGATATAGGGGAGATCTCCATGATTCAATTCTTCAAATGTGCATTGCCTCAAAAGCAAATTCCTCACTATGCACATATTCGGGGGAGTTCTTCTATATCTTGCAATCAAATTCCTCAATATCGTATTTACACTTCATATGTTTATCCTCGTTGAAAACTTAACCTATGTTGTCATCAATCACCAAAAGGGGAGATTGTAAGTGCATCTAGTGCCCTTAGTGATTTTGGTGTATTGAAGACTTATAGGTTAAGTAACTGATGCGCTTGTGAGTGTACACAGTGTCTATAAGTCTATGAGGAGTTTGATATTTACAGAGAAAGTCGACCCTAAAAATGAAGTTCTTCGATCAAGACTTTGATATTCTCAAGACTTTCTCAAGACTTTGAAAGTGAAGAAATTGGTGTGACCTTGAAGACTTGATATTCATTCGAGGATCTTGAAGCGTGAAGACTTTTGTTTTCGTAGTTTCATTTTCTCTTTCTTGAGTCATAGGAAACACCGTCATCGTTAAAGGGGTCGAGGAAATACTAAGGAAAAATTTCCATGTGATGCTCAACTCAAAATCCTACACCTACCAATCCCTTCGAGTGAAGCCATTGAAATCTCATACATCCAGTCAAATTCTTCAAAGGATGAGACGCAGTTCTTCCGTCATCGATGACTTTGCTCGATCGAGGAGTTAGGAATTCGCCAGTCGAATTGCCTACACAAATGAGGAACATGATAGCCCCGAGGAATTTGAGAGTCAAATTTCCGACCGTTGCTGTGCTGCGCGCCGGCTGTCCCAAAATATCTTATCCACCTAACGGTCATATCATTGAAGGGCATTTATGTCTTATCATGTCGGGCTGCTCCCTAGGCTATAAATAGCCGCCCCTACAACCACTAGCTGGTTGGCTGCTCCGAGAGAACTTGACACTTGTCATTTGAGAGCAACCCATCCTCCGAGGACTTTGAGCGAAAATCATCAAGTGAGGAAAATCCCAAAACCAAACCCCACAAACCCAAAGTGATTGAGCATCATCAAGAAATTGATCTGCGTGGATCCGACGCTTGTTACCTTTGAAGATCGTGCTTCTTCCAGACGGTTAGGCGCCAAGGTCTAGAGCATCCAAGAGGAATTGTGGATCGCCGAGTGACCAAGTCTGTGAAGGCTTGAAGTCACCAAGACTTACCACGAGTGATTGGACGAGGCCTGCGTGGTCTTAGTTCAAGGAGAATACGGTGAGGACTGGGTGTCCTGAGTTGCGGCTCGAGATCGGGTGTCCGGACTGTGTGTCCTCGAGTTTAAATACTCACCGCCCAACCAGACGCATAACCGAGACAGCAGTTGAACTGGTTTACCAAATCATTGTCTTCACCAACCGACCGGTTCTATTTCCTCAACTCTTTCATTTCCTCATTCTTGTGTTGAATGTTGTTCATATCGTGCTTGAAGACTTTGATCAAGACTTTCACAAATTCCTCGCCAATTTCTTCACCGCTTTGTCTTCATCTTGCTATCCCGTGTTTACGCTTTCCGTACTGCTTTTAGTCTTCATTTCATCATGCCGACTATGTGTGTATCCTGTTATGTTTACATTTGAGTACATATTCCGCTGCAAGTAGTTCTTCGCTAAGGAATTTCCTCACCAGCAAATTCCTCAGTGAAGAATTCATAAAAATCGCCTATTCACCCCCCTCTAGTCGATATAACGCACTTTCAATAGTTCGGGACCCCCTACCCGAGATCTGCCGGTTTTGACACCGACATTGGTGCTTTCATCGAGAGTTCCTATGTGTCGTCGACAGAAGGGTTGATGGCTCGCCTTGTCATCAAGGACAATATCACTTCCGGAGGAGCCCTAGCTTCAGGGAAAACCCTCCAACTTGGCAGCTTCACCATGGGCGCCCGTTCGGCCGTTAAGCCAACGACAGCCTAGCTTGTCACTAAAAATCATCTCCGCATCGGCCCCAAATACTCCGACAAGATGGATCCGGCAGATGTATCGTCCTTGAACGAACTGCTAGATGCATTGCCGCCCTGGAGATCGCAACTGACTATGATAGGATTGGGCTTAAACCCGATCAAAGAGAAATCAAATCTCCACCGATCACCCATCAGTTGACGGTTGTGGAGGAACATGTTGACAATAACTCTTCTCCTACGTTGAGAACAAACTATGTTCGGTTTTCCGAGCTCGGAGAGCCAGACACCCATCTTTGGGAGGACACTTCCTGTCCTCTGAACATAGAATCGGGCGTTGAGCCTGAGAACTCATCGGACACTCCGGAGCCTGGGTTGGTAACCTCAAAAACTCTTTAGACTCCGAACTTCATAGTGAGTCAGGGTTCGGATTTAACCCCGCCCACCCACCACAAGCAATATATCCCAAGCAATTTTGGTCCTCCGGATACATGCGACCTAATGTACGTGCGGCAGTAGCCTCAGGAAATAGTCCATCACTTCTGGGCCAGATTCCTCCTTGTTAAAAACAAGATCAAAGATTGCTGTGACGACGACGCGATTTCAGTATTTTGTAACAACTGTACGGATGAGGGAATCCTTCATGCCCTCAACCGCCGTCGCATACTGCACTTTGCAGACTTGGCACACGTAGTACAGAAGTACTGCACAATGGAAAGCGCCTGGAAAACCCAGACAGCCCGCTGAGAATCACATGCCTTTAGGCCATCTCCCGGATGGGCAAAAAGGATGCACCCTCACGGAGCACCTGATCATCATCCCATGGACAATAAAATCAAGCCCTTTATGGGACATAGAACTATCCTCGAGGAATGGCTCGACATGCCCTATCAAATTCACATGACGCCGAATACCGAACCAATGCACAGCCTCCGAGCATGTTGGATACTCCGGCAAGTGGCCAAGAGCGGCGAGGGCATCCTCACCAACAATACCCCAGAGAACTACTCTTCGGAGGACGACAATATCAAAGTATTCACGGTCTTCGAGACCTTTTCAACAAATAGTCAACATAAAAGGGCGCTCCGCGACCTCGCCGAAGTCTACCAAGTGGTAGCAATAAATCCTTGGAACGATACGACGATCACTTTCAATGCCGATGACGAACCAGGATCCTGCTCAGTCCGGGCACCAGCCGCTTTAGTCCTAAACCCAATCATGGACGGCTTTCAGCTCACTAAAGTGCTAATGGACGGCGGTAGCAGACTAAACCTCATCTACGAAGACATGCTCAATAAAATGCAAATGGATAGGAGTCGCATTGAGCAAAGTAACACAACCTTTCGAGGCATTATCCCCAGTCGAGAAGCAAGATGCTTGGGGAAAATCAAACTCGACGTGGTATTTGGCATGCCGGAGAACTATAGGTCTGAAGAGTTACTCTTCCATGTGGCACCTTTCAACAGCGGGTATCACGCCCTGCTGGGGCGAGACGCATTCACACGCTTCCAAGCCATACCCCATTACGGGTATATGAAGCTCAAAATGCCCGGGCCCAACGGAATTATCACTATCGCCAGTGATCTGGACATAGCACTCCGCGCCGAAAACAAAACCACCTCTCTGGCCCTCGAGGCATTATCCGAGGCCCTTGCGACCGAAGAATTAACCACCTTACATTCCATAGTGGATAGGGATAACATAATCCTCGATAAGAGACCTAAGTCCACTTCCTTCAAACCAGCAGACGAAATAGTCAAGTTTCAAGTTCACCCGACGGACCCCAAGAAGACAGCTTTCATTGGGGCACAGCTGGATCCGACGGTCGACGCCGCATTACGCGCGTTCTTGCGTGAGCATTGGGACATCTTTACCTGGCACGCTTCGGATATGCTAGGTATCCCATGCGGACTGGCCGAACATAATCTCAATATACTGAAGGGATACAAACCAGTCAAGCAAACAATGCGCCAATTTTCCGAACCCAAATCACAAGCTATGGGGGAGGAGCTAGCCAAGCTACTCAAAGCCGGGTTTATCAGAGAGATCAAACATCCGGACTGGCTAGCAAACCTGGTCATGGTACCAAAGAAGGATAAATCCTGGAACCTGTGTGTCGATTTCAAAGACCTTAATAAGGCCTGCCCTAAGGACCCCTTCCCACTACCCCGCCTTGACCAGATTATTGACGCAACCACAGGACATGATTCACTGTGTTTCCTCGACGTATACTCCGGATACCATCAAATTAAGATGAAGGAATCCAACCAGGCCGCAACGACATTCATCACCCCGTATGGGCCCTTCTGCTTCAACACTATGCGTTTTGGGCTCAAGAACGCCGGCGCAACCTACCAATGCATGATTCAAACATGCCTGGAAAAGCAAATCGGCAAGACTCTGGAGGCATATGTAGATGACGTAGTCATGAAAACCTTGCATGTTGAATTATTGGTGGATGACATACGCGTTACATTCGACAACCTCCGAACATATGACATACGGCTCAATCCGGAAAAGTGCGTTTTTGGCATTCCCGCCGGAAAACTGCTTGGGTCCATTATCTCCAATAGAGGAATCGAGGCAAACCCAGCCAAAATCTGAGCCATGTCACAATTGGCAACACCAACAGACCTCAAGCAGGTCCAAAAACTAGCCGGGTGCATGGCAGCTTTGAGCCGTTTCATCTCCAAATTAGGAGAAAAGGCATTGCCATTGTATCGCCAGCTCTGACGCACCGACCACTTCGTGTGGACGGACGCTCCCACAGCCGGACTGGAAGAAATAAAAACTTTGTTAGCGAGCAACCCAATCCTGGCCACACCAAATGTCGGCGAACCGATGTTGCTCTACATATCTGCAACTCACCAGGTGGTGAGTGCAGTGCTCGTCGTCGAACGAGAGGAAGAGGGACATAAATTCCCACTCCAAAAACAGTATATACTACGTATTGACGGTCCATACACCATGCAAATCCCGATACCCACATTATCAAAAGATAGCATATGTGGTCTTTATGGCATCTTGCAAGCTGTGGCACTACTTTCAAGAGTGCTCGATCATGGTGGCTTCCGAAGTACCACTCAATGATATTATAAACAACTGGGACGCCACCAGCCGGATTGCCAAATGGGCCATTGAGCTCTTACCATTTGAAATAACTTACAAGCCACACCGAGCCATTAAATCTCAGGTGTTGGCGGACTTCATCGCCGAATGGACAGAGGTCAAACTCCCTAAAGAGTACGTCACATATTCCAACTGGGTGATGCACTTCAATGGCTCTAAAATGCTAGCCGGACTTGGGGCTGGTGTCGTCTTCACATCCCCCACACGAGACACAGTCCGTTATGTGCTCCAAATACTGTATACAGACTCCAAAAATGCAGCCGAATACGAGGCCCTATTGCATGGTCTCCGGATGGCCGTCTCCATGGGCATACAATGCCTCGAGGTGCACGGGGATTCAAACCTTGCAATATCCCAAATAAACGGAGAATTCGATGCAAAAGATCCGAAGATGGCGGCTTACCACAATGCTGTACTCAAAATATCAGCTCGGTTTGAGGGGCTCGAGTTTCATCATGTGGCTCAAGAGAGTAATCAAGCTACGGACATCCTTGCTCGCATGGGCGCTAAACGCGACCCCGTCCCATCTAACACCTTTGTGGAGAGGCTCTTCAAGCCATCCGTGGTGTGCCAGGACGAGAGTGGCAACACTGGTCCATAGCTGATCATACCCCCAGATTCGAACACAGTTCTGATATCATCGGGGGTTCGGGCACCAAAATAACACCATCTGACCACGAAATCATGGTTGTAATTGCCCTGTGGACTGAGCCTTTCCTCGCCTACCTTACTAGGAATGAGCTCCCTGATGATCAGACTGAGGCCCGTCATATTGTTCGACGCTCAAAGGCCTACAAAGTTCATGAAGGGGAACTGAGGGAGTCCTGGATTAGGGGGTGTCCAGATAGCCGAACTATCACCTTTGGCCGGACTCTTGGACTATGAAGATACAAGATTGAAGACTTCGTCCCGTGTCCGGATGGGACTTTCCTTGGCGTGAAGGCAAGCTTGGCGACACGGATATGTAGATCTCCTACCATTGTAACCGACTGTAACCCTAACCCTCTTTGGTGCCTATATAAACCGGAGGGCTTTAGTCCGTGGGGACTAACAACAATCATACCATAGGCTAGCTTCTAGGGTTTAGCCTCTCGATCTCGTGGTAGATCTACTCTTGTACTACCCATATCATTAATATTAATCAAGCAGGAGTAGGGTTTTACCTCCATCGAGAGCGCCCGAACTCGGGTAAAAACATCGTGTCCCTTGTCTCCTGTTACCATCCGCCTAGACGCACGCTTGGGACCCCTACCCGAGATCCGCCGGTTTTGACACCGACATTGGTGCTTTCATTGAGAGTTCCTCTGTGTCGTCATCTTTAGGCCCGATGGCTCCTCCGACCATCAACAACGATGCGGTCCAGGGTGAGACTTTTCTCCCCGGACAGATCTTCGTATTTGGCGGCTTTGCACTGCGGGCCAATTCGCTTGGCCATGTGGAGCAGATTGAAAGCTACGCCCGTGGCCATCAGGTCAGATTTGAAATTTTGAACTATATGGCTGACGTCCGCGGAGACTTGATCTTCGACGGGTTCGAGCCACAGCCAAGCGCGCCGCACTATCACGATGGGCATGATCTAGCTCTGCCGCCGGACAGTGCCCTGGAGGTCGCACCAGTGTCCGCTCCGACCCTTAGATCGGAGCCGACTGCGCCGATCGAGGACGGGTGGCTGGACACCGCCTCGGGGGCTGCAATCTCTACAGCGATTGAGCCGGACACCATCCCTGTCCTTTGCGAAGCTCGTGACTCCAAGGTGCCGGGCTCCCCTCCGGACTCCAAACCTTCCGCGCTCCTGCCGATCGAAGCCGATCGGGCGCCAATCATGGAGTTCACCATCATGACATCTTTTCAAAGACTCGCCTTTGGCGACATCCTGAATTTACTAAAGTCTCTCTTTATCGAGAGCCCCGGCCGGATTATGGTCAGCAAGGTTGGGATGCGGACGACGAAGAAATTCAAAGCCCACCCACCACCCACTTCAGAGCTAATCGCCGAAAGTTTAAACGACGTGCTCGATTTCGACTCTGAAGACATCGACGGTATGGATGACGATGTAGGATATAAGAATGAACCAGCACCTATAAGGCACTGGACAGCCACCTCATCTCACAATGTATACATGGTGGACACACCTAAAGGAAGCGACGACGAGGAACAACGGGATGCCACGAGGGATCATTCCCTCGAAAAGCAGACAAAACAGCGACGTAAGCGCCGCTCAAAATCCCGCCGACAAAGACAAAGAGCCATACAGACTCCAGCCATAGAGCAGGGCGAACCGTGGACAGCGAACATGCTATCGAGCAACCGTCCAACATGACAATATGGATAAACAATCCGTCCCCAAATAAGATAATATCGGGCGATCTCATGCCGGACAAGTTGCCGAGCAGAAGAACCTCCACAAAAGGCTCGCCGCCATCGCACGAAGCCTGAAAAAGGAAGCGAAGCTCAAAACAGCGGAAGATGCGCCGAATCGATGGAGCAAAGTACTCAACACCGCAGACAAATACGGCGACGATACCGAACAAAGAGCTACCCGAAGCGAAAAATACTGCCCGAATTTGATGAGGAGGCCGTAGAGCCCCCGCAATCAAATAACAAGGAGACCACCCGGTCGGATAGACGACCCAATGGAAAACATAGAGCGGCAAACGGCACCGCACACAAGCCGGCACGCGATCCGCACACGGATTCGCATCAAAAAGATGGCCCAGTTAGATCTATCTACGTACCAAGAAAGCAAGCTCCAATGCAACACATCAAGTATCTGAATATTACGGTACACCTAAATATAGGGGTGCCGCACACCTCCTACGTTTCACCGATGAGGTTCTAGATTATGAATTTCCAGCGGGATTCAAGCCGGTAAACATAGAGGCATACGACAGAACAACAGACCCTGGAGTCTGGATTGAGGATTACATCCTCGACATACACATGGCTAGAGGAGATGACCTCCACACCATAAAATTCTTACCCCTCAAGCTCAAAGGGCCAGCCCGCATTGGCTCAAAAGCCTCCCCGAAAACACCATTGAAGTTGGGAAGAGCTCGAGGATGCTTTTCGCAAATTTTCAAGGGACCTATGTCCGACCTCCGATGCATTTATTTAAGTCACATAACTCAACAACCCGGAGAGTCATCCCAAAATTCGGAACAGATTCCTCACTAAAAGAACCAAATAGTCAATTGTCCGATCCCAAGCCTTAGCAGCTTTCAAACACAACGCTCGAGACGAATGGCTCGCCAGACACCTCGCCAAGAAAAGCCAAGAACAATGGCCGATTGACAAGCCTCATGACCCGCTTTTGCGCGGGAGAGGATAGCTAGCTGGCAAGATGCAGTACCAGCGACCCAAGTACATCCGAAGTCAGGGATGGAAATGGGAAACGCAACGCAGCAAGGACCAGCGCCGGACCAAGGGAAACAACCTGAAGAGCACTGTAGTCAACGCCAGATTCAAAAGCTCTCGACAGAATCATAAAAAACTGCCCCTTAAGGATAACATGGACGAGCTATCCAACTTAAACAAAATCTTGGACCAGATATGCCAAATCCACAGTACTCCCGGGAAGCCTGCAAACCATACCCACAAAGATTGTTGGGTCTTCAAGCAGTCCGGCAAACTCAACGCTGAACACAAGGGGCTCGACACACCAAGCGAGGACGATGACGAACCCCACAAGCAGAGCAACGGAAAACAAAAGAATTTCCCACAAGAAGTCAAGACAGTTAACTCACTTCACGTGACAAAAGGGAAAATAGAGCGCGCCCATAGAGGTACGCCATATGGCCTATCCTGAGGAGTCCCGCCAATCGGGTTGTTAAATCCAATCACCTTCGACCATCGATTACTCTAGAAGTATCCGAATGCAGATAGACCGCCTTGATATTAGACCCAATAATTGGCAGACTCCAATTTACACAAGTCCTAATGGACGGCAGCAGTGATCTAAACCTGCTATACCAGGACACAATCCGCAAAATGGGGATAGACCCAACCAAAATTTGCCATAGCAACACTTCCTTTCAAGGGGTAATGCCAGGCCCATATGCCCATTGTACAAGCTCTCTACTGCTAGAAGTTGTGTTCGGCTCACCCGACAACTTCCGCCACAAAAAGTTAACCCTCCACCTCGCCCCATTTACATGTAGCTACCAAGCACTACTGGGACGCGAAGCTTTCGCCCGCTTTAATGCAATGCCGCATTATGCATCCCTTACACTTAAAATGCCTGGTCCGCGAGGCATCATCTCCTTAAAGGGAAATATCGAGTGTTCCTCGAGCGCGGAAGATTGTGTGATTGCCTTGACAGCCACACACTAAACCGCTTCACTAATCAAAGCACCTAAACAGTCGTCCTGCACTTGACACTGTTAGACGAGTCCGGCGTAAACATACAAGGGCTTACTAGCCGGATACCCCCGCACAAGGGGCTCCGCGCCTGTACAACAAGAGACAATAAAGCTCAATCTTATTCATTTGTTGAATCATACTTTGTTTAATATAACATACATTTTCGCACGATCTTTTTCAACTAAGTTCCTCTCTTTTACAGATGAACACCATGCTACAACCATCCAGGATACGGCACAACGGAGACACAGCGCAGACGCAGTAGTAGGGACCCGCTGCAAGGATTCTTTTCAGATTAAGACCTCACAGAACCTTTTTTACTGTCTCTTGTTGATACACATCCCTGGTTTCTTGCCATAACCGAGGAGGAGGTCATGCTTTGGCATGGGCCACGCTGTAATTTTGCGCTGCACTGACACTAGGGCTTATTACCAAGGGTGTTGTTCGTCCCATTTTCATAAAGACCGAGTACCTTAGGGAATGTTCGCGCCTCGAAGTTAGGCCTTATATCCATCAGCTCCGAATCATGTCTTTGGTCAAATGTTGGGTTTGCCTGCCTCGCTTTTGTTGCCTTACGCCCGCTCTATCGGCTAAGGCGGCACCAGAGAACTATCGCGATCGTGCTCTTGGTTCGCCAGCGAGCACCTCAAGAGAGAAAGCCAAAACTGATCATTATGATATAGCGTGAGACTGGTCAACCACTGATGACCCGCCAGAATCTATAGGATTCCTCCGCATTGACGAAGGGCCGCTTTCGCTGTCAGTACATACGCGCTCTCAATTCGGTGAGCGCGGTGCCCTAGGGGCTATATAGTATCCCCACCGCCAAACTCCTATGGCTAAGTGAAAGTGATAAAGCATTATAGTCCGGTTGCTTAGTTTGTTGCGCTACCACCTCCTTTATAGGACCAAGACGTTGGATCAAGTGTGAAAATGTGCCTTGCAAACACCCTCGCATTATATGCGTAATGGGTTTAAAGATCGACATCTTTCGTGTTATATATACATATACATTAGCGGCCGCACAGAGGTATTTTAATTCTTGAAAGGCACAAGTATAAAAAGCTTTTATATTCCATCAATACATTGTTTCACAATAATACATGTTATTCGAACATAATATCCTTCGAGCATCGGCTCTATTAAACGAGCGCCTGCAGTAACTTCCTCGAAAATAGTGCTCGACAGTACTCGGCTTCCGCTCAATCTTGGGATGCAACATCGTGGCCTTCATCTCCGCCAAGATGTCTTGAAACGGGCAAGAGCCATCCGTGCACCTCTATGCATGCCGACCGCCTCATTGCATTGATATGCGGCACCGCACTAAGGAACCGATGCACCAAGCCAAAATAACTCTTCGCTCGGCCTTTTCGCCACAAAAGACTCACGACATCCTTCATGGCAAGTCCAGATAACCTATTCAGCTCCGCCCATTCGGCCAAGCGATCGGTTAATGGAAGTGGGCGCTCTGGATTATGGAACTGCGACCAAAAAACCCTTTCCATTTCGTGATCTTTTTTATCTTGGAAGTGTTCGGCTGCGTCCGCGGCACTTGCCGCCAAGTCCAGATAAGCATCCTCCACACTCCACAGCCGGTCCAACTGAGCATAATTAGGATCCATGAATTTCCTCCGCAGCAGAAAGGGCTTTCCAGCCGCGATATCTCCGGCCTAACGCAGCTCTTCCTTCATAGCTCTCATCGCAGAGCGAGCATCCCTGGCCTCGGTAGTGGCCTTCTTCAGGTCCTCTTGCACCGCTTGATCTTCTTTTTCAAGAAGCTTGCAGCGGTCGGCAGCATTCTTCAACTTCACGGCCATCTCGTCCATTTCTTTCTTGCTTCGGCAGTGAGCAGCCTGTTCGGCTTTTAACTCTTCGTCCGCCTATAAGGCAGCCGCATCACTCTTTCTGGCCTGCTCCCTAGCTTGGGCGAGCTCCGCCCGAAGGTTCTCCATGGCAGCGGCACCATCTGCATCAAGCATACATGTTGTAAGGCACGGGCATCAGGCTCCCTTACCAGTGTCCACGGAGAAATTGCATACCTTAGACACGCCAAGTCGCCTATTGACAAGCGATGTCGGCATCCGCCACGCTGTTGCCGCTTTGGTTCGCAATTCATCACCCGCTAGCCATCGACCCTTCGCCACCGCATAGGAAGGGCGACACATTATACTGGATTATGATCTCGGCGCTGTCATTTTTGACAACACACCGAGCCTCAGGGCTACTATCTACACAGTATGATTTTATATGCGGAACTCGCCGAAGGTACATCATTTTATGCACCTCAAAACCTGTCAAGAAACTTCTAACGGCTTATGCAATCCGCCTCAGCGGATGAAATTCTTTCAATCACCGTACCCATTAACGCACGGTGATCTTCGGAGATAGACGCTCGCCCGAGCAGTTCCTCCAGCTCCTCCGACCGTACACCAGGTGGTGCCGGAATCGTCCGATGGCCTTTTTCGAAGGCCGAACACGGAGGGCTTTGAGGGGAAATACGACCACCTTCCGTCCCGCCAGACTCGGAGAAACCCTCCGCGACGACACCTCAGGGTTGCCCGCCTTGCAAGACGGTACGGCAGGGGGAGGCGTTTCGCTCTCTATCATCTCCGAACGTAGATCCCCCGAAGATGAGCTCTGCTGAGAAGGGCTAAGATCCGAGCTACAAGGTAAAACTTCGGTTATCTTCATTAGAAATAGGGCAGGAATATCCTTTATTTTAAAAACTCCCCTTTTTACTAATGGCTCGGTGGAGGGCTGATCCCCTTGGGGGCACAATGCGGCCGAGGCATCTCGGCGCAGACCTCTCGACGAAGATTTTTCCCCGCTTTGAGACCATGGTCTCCGGGTCTTCAGAGGCGGTCCTCTTCTTCCTTGGATGGAGGGATTCTCGATCCTCCTTTCCCGGCAGCCTCCTTTGTAGAGGCGGTAGCTTCCTTGTTCCCCTTCACCTTCGTCTGGCGCAACCTCCAAAGATCCTCGTTAACACGGATCCGGCGTGGTCTCGTGGAGGGGGCCGACACCTGATTAACTTTGCTGCTTATCCACCCTGCTCAAGGGACAGCTCTTTGAGGGCTTAATTCATGATAAATATGGGGTAGCGTGTCCGCATAGGGCTACTTACTTGAGTATCCGGCATTGCAGCTTCGACATGCGCCCTCGGTCAAGTCTCGACACATCGCTTGATCCAAGAAAAGCTTGTACATCTCCACGCGCTATGCCCATAAAATGTTGGAGAGCTCGTGGTCCCTCCGGTTAAATTCCCACAAAGGAGGGGGCGACGCTTGCGGCAGGGTACGACGAATCAGCATGGCTCATGCGCTTACTACGACTCGTAGTGATCTCTCTCTAGGAGATCTTGAATGCGGCTCGCAGAAGGGCACGCCCTGACGGCCCCGCCAAGTCCTTTATCGACCCATGACGCCAGCCGCGGCGGAGGACCCGAGCGAAGGCAGGTGGCGCCACCCATTTGGTGCCCCTGGGAGTTGTGATATAAAACCACTCTTGTTGCCATAAGCCGAGCTCCTCTTGAAAAGAGCCCTCGGCCACGGAGCATCGGCATTCTTCCTTATAACAGCCCTCCAAGATTCGCCGCTGCGCCTTCATCATCTTCGCTCCACTTTGAAGGTATTGAGCCACAACCGGTGAGTGGTAATGCGGAGGAAGGCCCGACACGACAATGAACAATGAGATGTGGAGGATGGACTCGATCCAAGTCATGAAATTCCAACCCATAGTAAAACATGAGCCCTCACGAAGGGGTCCGTGGGAAGCCTAGCCTCAAGGAAGTGAGACGCGACACTACGCTTTCGCCAAAGCTTGGGAGTGGAATAACCTGCCCTTGGGCAGGCAGCCTATGCGAAATTTTGCCGGTTAGATACCTGTCATCTCTTAGCTTTAGCACGTCTTTTTCCGTAACGGAGGAAGGCATCCACCGGCCTTGCAGGTCGGAGCCGGAGGTCCTCGAAGGTCTGAAGCGCCTGAATCTGGAGCTTTGGGTGTTGGAACTCGAGGCAAGGGGTGGATTCGATTGAGATTGAAAGAAAGGAGTGGAGCCTTGGTCTCTTTATAAAGAGGTTGAATACCAAGAGCCTTCCCCGTGACCATTCGGGACTCGCCTTCGATAGAGGATACGCACTAACAGCCGATCGGGTTACCCACGCCAGAATGAGAATCCTAAAATAAGGGACACGATCTACGCTTGACAAGACGTGCTAAGGAAACCGCCTCGCTAAACGCTACTGAGGTGGAACAAAGAAAACGATTGAATAAAGGCTTGACGTGGTGTGATGCCACGCCACGAATACATCGAGATTGAAGTTGTGTAAATATTATTCTCTCTACGGTGGTATGTGGAACTTATTTTGCAAGAGCGGACACTATCCTTGTGTTCAAAATCTTCTATGAAGTATTCGAGGAGGAACCGCTTGCAATGCCGAAGACAATATGCGCACTGACTAAATGCGTCATTGAAGCTCGGTTCAGGCCACTTGAGGAGTCCCGGATTAGGGGTCTCCGGATAGCCTAACTATCACCTTTGGTCGGACTCTGGACTATGAAGATACAAGATTGAAGACTTCGTCCGTGTCCGGATGGGACTTTCCTTGGCGTGGAAGGCAAGCTTACGATACGGATATGTAGATTTCCTACCATTGTAACCGACTCAGTAACCCTAACCTCTTCGGTGCCTATATAAACCGGAGGGCTTTAGTCCGTGGATCTAACAACAATCATACCATAGGCTAGCTTCTAGGGTTTAGCCTCTCGATCTCGTGGTAGATCTACTCTTGTACTACCCATATCATCAATATTAATCAAGCAGAGTAGGGTTTTACCTCCATCGAGAGCCCGAACCTGGTAAAGACATTGTGTCCCTTGTCTCCTGCTACCATCCGCCTAGACGCACAGTTCGGGACCCCTACCGAGATCCGCCGGTTTTGACAATCGACAGAACTATAAAAGAAAAGTACTACCGAGTCCTTCAAAGATGTATCTCCAAGAAGAGGGACGGCAACTGCCGGTGTCAAACCGCGGATCTCGGTAGGGGGTCCCAACTGTGCATCTAGGTGGATGGTAATAGGAGACAAGGGACACGATGTTTTTACCTGTGTTCGCCCTCTCGATGGAGGTAAAACCCTACTCCCGCTTGATTGATATTGATGATATGGGTAGTACAAGAGTGGATCTACCACGAGATCAAGGAGGCTAAACCCTAGAAGCTAGCCTATGGTATGATTGTTGTAATGGTTGTTCGCCCCACGGATTAAAACCCTCCGGTTTATATAGACACCGGAGAGGGCTAGGGTTACACAGTAGTCGGTTACAATGGTAGGAGATCTACATATCCAGACGCTAACCTTGCCTTCCACGCCAAGGAAAGTCCCATCCTGACACGGACTAAGTCTTCAATCTTGTATCTTCATAGTCTTGGAGTCCGGTCGATGATGATAGTCCGCTATCCTGACACCCCTAGTCCGTAACTCCTCAAGAGTCTCTCAACCAGGCTTCAATGACGATGAGTCCGCGCGCGATATTGTTCGGCATTGTAAGGCGGTTCCTCCTCCAATAATTCATAGAAGATTGTGAACACCAAGATAGTGTCCGCTCGCAAAATAACTTCCACATTCCACCGAGAGAGAATAATATGTACACAAGTTCAATCACCGACGATTTTGTGGCATGACGCCACACCACCACTAAGCCTTTACTTGAATCGCTTTTTTATTATACCACCTCAGCTTAGCTTAGCGGTTTTTTGGCACGCCTTGTCGGGCAGAGATCGTGTTCCCTTTATTTCGATTCCCATCAATACAAACGTAGTATTCCAACCGCGTTCGCTGCCACGCCTCTATCGGTGGCGAGTCCCGAACGGTCACGGGACGACTCTTGGTATTATCCTCTTATAATGGGACCAAGGCACGCTTTTCTTCAATCCTCAATCGAATCTACTCTTGCCCCGAAGTTCTAACACCCAGAGCCCTAGATTCGAAAGTGCTTCGACCTTCAACAATGTCCGCTCGACCTACATGTGGCGGTGGATGCCCTCCTCCGTCACGTAAGAGGACGTGCTAAAGGTGCGAGAGGCCAAGCACCGACATACGAGATTTCGTGATAGGTTGCCCGCCAAAGGGCAAGTCATTCCCACCCCGAGCCCGCGAGTATGTCGTGGTTTGTGTCCCACCTCCGCCGGGCTTAGGCTTCCGATGGATCCTTTTGTGAGAGGGCTTATGTTTTACTATGGGTTGGAATTCCATGACTTGGCTCCGGAGTCCATCCTCCATATCTCTTCATTCATCGTCATCTGCGAAGCCTTCCTCCACACTACTCCCCACTTCGGTTTGTGGCTCAAGACCTTCAATGTGGAGCCGAAGATGATCGAGGGGCGTCAAGCTGAGTGCGGCAGGGCGGTTATAAGCAGAAGGGTCGATGCTCCATGGCCCAAGGGCTCTTTCCAGGAGGAGCTCGGCTTATGGCAACAGGAGTGGTTCTATATTACCGCTCCTAGGGCGCAAGCGTCAGCCGCCCCATCTTTCGCCGGGCCTCCACAGCGGCCGATGTCGTGGGTCAACCAAGGGCTCAACTGGGGCCGCCAAAGGACGCACTTCTCTACCGCAGGGCCGGATTCGAGACCTCCAAGAGAGGAGATCAATCTGTGATGTGACGCAGTTATGCTAATTCGCGTCTTCGCCTCAAGCGCCGCCCTCCGTCTGTGGGAATTCAATCCAGAGGGGCCACGAGCTCTCTAACACTTCATGGGTACGACACCCGTGGAGATGTACAAATTGTTCTTCGGATCACAAGAGGTGTGTTCGGAATTGACCGAGGACGCTGGCCTAAGCTGCAATCGCCCGGATACGCAAGTAAGTATCCCTGTGTCCGGACACACCGTTTGTTTGCTCCTTCTTGAATTTGCTTTTTAGCCAATCATTCCTTGAGCAGGAGTGGATAGCGCAAGCGAAATTGATACGGTGTCCGGCCCCCCTCCCGGAGACCGCGCCGGATCCTGTGCTGGTCAGGATGCTGGAGGTTGCGCCTTTAGAGGAAGGCGAAGGGGAAAACAGAGAAACTACCGCCTCTACCAAGGAGGCTTTTGAGAAAGGGGGGATCGAGAATCCCTCCTTCCAGGGGGAGAAGAGGACCGCTTCCAAAAACCCGGAGGCCAAGGCCTCGAAGCGAGGGAAGAGATCTTCACTAGAGGGTCCTGCGCCTAGGGAGGCCCCGGCCGCACTATCTCCCCTAAGGAATCAGCCCTCCAGCGAGCCGTAAGTAGAAAGAGGGGGGTTTTGTAATAAGAGACATCCCCATTTTTGCTTCTGAGGATAACAAAAGTTTTTACCTTGTAGTTTGGATCTCCGTCCTTCTCAGATGAGCTCGTCTTCGGGGGAACTTTGTCCGGAGATGATGGAGAGCGAGACGCCTCCATCTGCCGCACCATCGGATAGGGCGGACGAGCCTGAGGTGTCATCACGGAGGGTATCCCCGAGTTCGGCAGGGCCGAATAGTTCGGCACCAACTGGTGTGCGGCCGGGGGAGCTGAAGGATCTGCTTCAGATGGCGTCTATCTCAGAAGGTCACCATACACTGATGAGTATGGTGATTGAAAGAATTTCATCCGCCGAAGGCGGGTTGCGTGATGCCATCAGGAGCTTGCTAGCGGGGTTTGAGGTACGTAAAAATGACATACCCTTTGACAGCTTTTACACATAAAGTGCACCTCAGATAGATAGTAGCCCCGAGACTCGGTAGGGTGTCGAGAACGACAGCGCGTCGAGGATCAAAATCGAGGTATTGATTTTCGCCTTTCCCGTAGGTGGCGGATAGTTCGTGGCCACCGGATCGATGGAGTTGCCGAACTAAAGCGGCAACTCGACGTTGCGGATGCGGACATCGCGCTGGTCAATAAGCGACTTGACGAGTCACAAGGTGGGTTTTTTCTCCGTGGTCACCTAGTAAGGGGGCCGAAGCCCACTCCTTACAACATGTGTGCTCAATGTAGATGGTGCCGCTGCTGTGGAGAGCCTTCGGGCAGAACTTGCTCAAGCCAAGGAGCATGCCAGAAGGAGTGATGCGGCTGCCTCGAGGGCGGCCGAAGAGCTAGAAGCTGAAAGGGTTGCACACTGCCGAAGCAGGGAGGAGATGGCCGAAATGGTCGTGAAGTTGAAAGATGTTACCGACCGCAATGAGGTTCTTGAAAAAGAACTCCGAGCGGAGCAAGAAGGCCTGAGGAAGGCCACCGCCGAAGCCAAGGATGTCCGTTCTTCGATGAGGGTTATAAAGGAGGAGCTGCGCCAGTCGGAGATATCGTGGCGGGTAAGCCCTTTCGCTCTTGGCAGAGGTTTACTGGATCTGAAATACGCCACTTGGCCACCGTGGGGGTCCAGAGGATCCTTATATGGACTTAGCGGCGAAAAGCGGCAGATGCTGTTATGCACTTCAAGTCAAAAGGATCACGAGACTAAGAGCTTTTTGGTCTCAATTCCATAGTCCGGAGCGCTCACTTCACGACCGATCGGTTGGCTGAGTGGGCTGAGCTGAATAGACTGTCCGGACTTGCCATGACGGATATCGTGGCTCATGTCTGGCCGGATAGGCCCAAGCCGAAGAGTTATTTTGGCTTATTGCAGCAATTCCTTGGGTGGTGCCGCATATCAAGGCGATGAAGCGGTCGGCCTGCATAGAAGGTGCACGGATGGCCCTCGCCCGTGTGAAGACATGCTGGACGGAGATGGATGCCACCGCTGTTGCGACCCAGGGTTCGGACGAGAGCCGGTTACCCGCCGAGCACTATTTTGGGGAAGTTCTGCATGGTGCTTGTGTAATAGAGTCGCAGTGCTCAAAAAATGTCATATTAAAATGAACTTTATGGTTTGTAAAACGATGTTTATAATATAAGCGCTTTTTGTACTTGTGCGTTCAAGTATTTAAATATCTCCTGTGTGGCCGTTAATGTATACTTGTGTATAACCTGAAAGATGGCAGTCTTCGGCTTCAGCCCCCACGCACATAGTGCGGGGGTGTTTGCAAAATAGCGCATTTTCACACTTAATCCAACGTCTTGGTCCTGTTAAGGAGGTGGTAGCGTAGCAAACGAGGCAACCGGACTATAATGCTTTATCACTTTCACTTAGCCATAGGAGTTCAAGGTGGGCTACGATATAGCCCCTAGGGGCACCGCGCCTCCGTATTTGGGGCGTGTGTGCCTGACCGAAAGCGGTCCTTCGTCAAAGCGGAGGAATTCTAAACATTCTAGAGGTCGATCGAGTGGTCGACCACTCTCGCTACATCATGACACCGGCCGCTTTCATCGAGGTGCTCACCCGGCTGAACCGGGCACAATCGCAGAGTTCTCCGGTGCCGTGTTAGCCGATGATATGGAACGAAGGCAGCAAAACATAGGAGCCGGCAAACCCAACATTTGACCAAAGACATGATTCGAGCTGATGCATGTAAGGCCTAACTTCGAGACGCCGAACACTCCCGAGGTGTTCGGTCTTTATGATGACGGGCAGATCAATGCCCTAAGCCCCTCATGTCCGGGCCACACGCAGATCCTCCGACGCGCCGATGCCAAAATGTCAGCCTCCTCTCGCTATGGTGAGAAACCAGGGGATGTATAGCAACAAGAGACAGTAAAAAAGGTTTACGCAGGGTCTTAATCTGAAAAGAATCCTTGTAACGGGTCCCTACTGCATGTCTGCGCCTGTGTCTCCGTTGTGCTGCATCCTGGACGGGTGTAACACGCTGTTCATCTGTAAAAGAGAAGAACTTAGTTTGAAAATAAATCGTGTGGAAAATGTATTTAAAACAGAGCATGAATAAGTGAATAAAGTTGAGCTTTTATTGGCTCTTTATTGCTCATACGCACAGCCCCTTGTGAAAGGGAGTGCGGCTAGGGAGCCCCTAGTCTATTTATGCCGGACTCGTCTAGCCGTGTCCGGGGTCTTTGAACGACCTTTTAATGAGATGATGCCGCGTGGACCGGGCATTTTAAGTGTAAGAGACGCGTAGTGCGGTATTGCGTTAAAGCGGGCGAAAGCTTCGCGTCCCAATAGTGCTTGATGGCTGCTTTTGAATGGGGCGACATGGAAGATCAGCTCTTCGCGACGGAAGTTCTCGGGTGGTCCGAACACAACTTCTAGTAGTACGGAGCCCGTGCACTTGGCGTAAGGGCCTGGCATCACTCCTTTAAAGGAAGTGCGGGTACGGCAAATTTTAGTAGGGTCTATCCCCAACTTGCGGATTGTGTCCGGATATAGCAGGTTTAAATCGCTGCCGCCATCCATTAGGACTTGTGTAAATTGCAGTCCGTCGATTATAGGATCCAATATCAGAGCAGTCCATCCTGCGTTTCGAATACTTCTGGAATAGTCCCGGTGGTCGAAAGTAATTGGTTTTGACATCCAATCTTGAGGTTCCGCTGGGGTGGACCGTGCGACGCCTACTTTGGCGGGTGCCATACTATTTTTCCATATTATCACATGAAGTGAGTTTACTGTTTTGACTTCTTGTGGGAAAGTCTTTTGTTTTCCGGCGCTCTACTGGTGGGGTTCGTCGTCATCCTCACTTGGCGCGTCAAGCCCCTTGTGTTCGGCGTTGAGTCGGCCGGACTGTTTGAAGACCCAACAATCTCGGTGGGTGTGGTATGCAGGCCTTCCGGAGGTACTGTGGATTTGACATATCCGATCCAAAATTTTGTTTAAGTTGGATAGCTCGTCACTATTGTCCTTAAGAGGCAGTGTTTTGTTGTTCGGCCGCGAGCTTTTAAATCCAGCGTTGATCGCCGTGTTCTTTGGGCTTTTTTCTTTATTGCGGCGTTGGTCCTTTCTGCGCCGTGATTTTCCGTTTCCATCTCTGATCTCGGATGTACTCGGGTCGCTGGTGCTGCATCTTGCTAGCTAGCTGTATTCCCCCGCGCAAAAGTGGGTCATGAGGCTTGTTAGCGCGGCCATTGTTCTCAGCTTCTCTTGGCCGAGGTGTCTGGCGAGCCATTCGTCTCGGACATTATGTTTGAAAGCTGCTAAGGCTTGGCGTCCGGACAATGACTATTTGGTTCTTTTGGTAAGGAACCTGTTCCAGAATTTATGCTACCGACTCTCCGGGCTGTTTAGTTATGTGACTTAAATCGTCTGCATCTGGAGGGCAGACATAAGTCCCTTGAAAATTTGTTCTAAACGCGTCCTCGAGCTCTTTCCAACTTCCAATAGTATTTTCTGGGAGGCTTTTGAGCCAATGCCGAGCTGGCCCTTTGAGCTTGAGGGGTAGGTATTTTATGGCGTGGAGATCATCTCCTCTAGCCATGTGTATGTGCAGGATGTAATCCTCAATCCAGACTCCGGGGTCTGTTGTTCCATCGTATGCCTCTATGTTTACGGGCTTGAACCCCGCTGGGAATTCATGATCCAGCACCTCATCGGTGAAACATAGTGGGTGTGCGGCGCCCCTGTATTTAGGTGTGCCATTATCTTCGAACACTTGGCGTGTTGAGTTCCTTCCTGGGGCCTTCTTTTTTGGCCCATAGATGGACCTGACCGGACCATCCGTTTTGCGAGGATATTTATATGTGTCATGTGCTGGCTTATGTGCGGCGCCGCTTGCCGCTCCTGGCCTGTCATCTGGTCGTCTATCCGGCCAGGCGGCCTCTTTGCTTTTTGTCTGTGGGATCTCTATGGCCTCCTCGTCGAATTCTGGCAGCAGCTTGCGCTTCAGGTAGCTCTTTGTTTGGTGGCCATTGCCATATTTTTCCGCGGTCTTGAGTACTTTGCTCCACCTCATTTTGAGTATGTCTTCCACTGTTTTGAGCTTCCGTTTTTCCTTCTTCAAACTTCTTGCAGTGGCGACAAGCCTTTTTTGGAGGTTCTTGTGCTCCGGTGGTATGTCCGGCGTGAGATCGTCCGGACTGTTGTTTTCGCCGAAGATGTGCTGGTCGTCCAGTTCATCCTGTTCTGATGGCTGCTTGGTTGCATGCTCGTCGCCCATTGGTTTGCCCTGCTCTATGGCTGGGTCATTATGGGTGCTGTTGTTATCGAGGCGGGACTTGGGGCGGCGCTATGCGTCGCCGTTTTGGTTGTTTTTCGGGAATTATCCTTCTCCGCCCCATTGTTCCTCGTTATCGCTCCTTTTGGGGTGTCCACCATATATACATCATGAGTGGGTTTCCGGTGCTTTCGTAGGCGCTGGTTCTTGATCGTCTCCGCATCGCCGTCCGTATCGCCGATGTCTTCGAGTCGAGTTTAGCATGTCGGTTAGATCGCCGACGCGGGCTATAAAGTGGGCGGTGGGTGGGCTTTGAATTTCTTCGTCATCCGCATCCCAACCGCCCCGACCGTAATCCGCCAGGCTCTCTCGATAACGAGAGATGCTTTAGCGAATTCGGGATGTCGCCAAAGGGTGAGTGCCGAAAGATGTCCGCGGCGGTGAACTTCATGACTGCGCCAATCGGATTCGATTGGGGCGCAGGAGGTTCGAGTCCGCAAGGAGTCCGCACCTCGAGTCACGGGCTTTGCAAGGGACAAGGTCAGATTCGCCCATCGCCGTAGAAGTTGCAGCCCCGAGGCGTGTCCAGCCACCGCCCTCGATCTGCGCGTCGGGTCCGAACTATGGGTCGAGCGGACTTGTGTGCGGCCTCCGTGGTACTTGTCCGGTGGCGAGCTAAATCATGTCCATCGTGATAAAGGCGGCGCTTCGGTATGGCTCGAATCCATCAAGATCAAGTCTCCGCGGATGTCAGCCTTGAAGTTTAGGCTTCCAAATCTGACCTGATGGCCAGGGGCGTAGCTTTCGATCTGCTCCAGACGGCCAAGTGAATTGGCCCGCGGTGCAAAGCCGCCGAACACGAAGATCCATCCGGGGAGAAAATTCTCATCCTGGACTGCGTTGTTGTTGATTGAAGAAGCCATATGCCTATCGGCGACGACACAGAGGAACTCTCAATGAAAGCACCAATGTCGGTGTCAAAACCGGCGGATCTTGGGCAGGGGGTCCCAAACTATGTGTCTAGTCAGACGGTAATAAGAGACAAGGGACACGATGTTTTTACCCAGGTTCGGGCCCTCTCGATGGAGGTAAAACCCTACTCCTGCTTGATTGATCTTGATGATATGGGTAGTACAAGAGTGGATCTACCACGAGATCAAGGAGGCTAAACCCTAGAAGCTAGCCTATGGTATGATTGTTGTAATGGTTGTTCGTCCTACGGACTAAAACCCTCCGGTTTATATAGACACCGGAGAGGGCTAGGGTTACACAGAGTCGGTTACAATGGTAGGAGATCTACATATCCGTATCGCCAACCTTGCCTTCCACGCCAAGGAAAGTCCCATCCGGACACGGGACGAAGTCTTCAATCTTGTATCTTCATAGTCTTGGAGTCCGGCCGATGATGATAGTCCAGCTATCCGGACTCCCCCTAGTCCAGGACTCCCTCAGCAACTCTTGGCTGAAATATACGCTAGTCTTGGTGGTCATGACGCTGCAGCTCGGGCCCTTCTAAGTAAGGCCATCCGTATGGGTTTCTTTTGGCCCACGGCCCGAGCAGACGCACAGGACCTCGTACAGCGTTGCGATGGATGCCAGCTTTTTGCCAATCAAAGTCATATGCCGCCAGATTGTTGCCACCTTGCACATGATGTTGCAACGCAGAAACTACCGCGCTATCTGGTGAACCATCCTGGACACGCTGTCGTAGAGACTTACAGAGCACGTGCTCATGCAACATGTGGGTAAACTTCACATGCTATCGTAGTCAGCTTGCCCATTTCTTTTCTCTACTTTTCTCTAATAAGTACTCCCTCCGTAAACTAATATAAAGAGTTTTAGATCACTACTTTAGTTATCTAAACACTCTTATAGGGAGTACAAGCCTGCCCTGTACGTGAATAAATCTTGGTTGCTGCACTTACGTATGAGGCAGGGCATGGTGTCCAATCTCCATTTAGTTCCTAATTATGTGTTACCAAAGAAAAAATGTGGTTCATTTTTAAATTAAACTAGTCAAAACCAGCATGGAGCTAATCAGTCACATTGAACATTCTTTTCTACTGGCAAAAATGAACATTTTGTTCTGATATATTTGCAAAAAGATATATTTGTAATCTCACATGTTATTCTCAACTACGCAAATGTTGATTTATTACTAATTAGAGCATGCACAATGCTTGATAAGACAATTTTATCTTAAGACTGTCACGTAATCTAGAGGATACATCAAAATATGATGTAGTGGGTTAATTTTAGTCTTATCTTTGATAATGCGATATTTATAAATATTTGGTGAGACATAATGTTGGTAAGAGATCATCTATTAATCAAGAGAAGACATGCATTTTCTATGGTCTCTCTCATCCACCTCATCATTTATCCTACATGATAGTTCAATGATAATACCACTACAAACACGTAAAACCGTTTACCATTATTTTCGTAAGTTCGTTGTAATGTTACCTGCAATTAAATAATAATGAAAATGTGTAATAAGGTGTAACGACATCTCTATATCATTGGGAAAAAACATCTATAGGTTTGGCATGTGTATTTTAATTAGGTATATGTTTATGTATGATAATTGGCGTGCAACGCCGAAACACATCATGCATCGCCCACCTCACGCATTCACCATATTCCTCGGCCTCCGTGTGACACCTAGTTATAATATATATCCAGGAGCCCGTATCGCTTCTCGCTCCTCGTCCTTATAGCGAGCTGACTGTACCTTATTATAATTGCTATTTGAGCAAAGGGCCTCCCTAAGCCCGCATTAATTTCCTGGGCATACTTCTTTCTACTCAATGTTGCGTGCACTTTGAGAATGTCGGCAACTCCACTCCTAGCTTGCGGGCTCATCTTGCAATTGACGCTGACGCATCGCAACACTCCTGCAAGGCCTAGAGGTTAATTTGAGAACAAGTACACAGAGGTTAATTTGACATACATGACTAATAAGTTGACAGAAGTCATATCACTTTTTTTCACCGGTGAAAAAACTGATCGTACCAGCTCCTCATCCCATTGACTAGAATACAGATCAATCAATTCGTCCACTTTACCCAACATAGTTGTTCCTCGTGGTGTAATAATCTTTCATTTTCACTAGTTGGAATCCATGGATAGTTCCAGATATTAATTTGTGAGCCATTGCCAACACGCCAGATGCATCCCCTTTTGAACATTTGTATGCCTGAAAGAATACTTTTCCACGTAAAGGAGGAACCTTTCTTTGGGCCAGCATTAAGAATATTTCCGTCTATATAGTATTTTGCACTAAGAACCTTTGCACACAAAGAGTCTGGATTCTGGAGTAATCGCCAACACTGTTTTGCTAATAAAGCAAGATTAAAATTGTGAAGGTCACTAAACCACAAGCCCCCTTTTCTCTTTGGGATGCACAATTTCCACCATGCAAACCAATGCATTTTATTTTTCTCTTCACTGTCTCCCCACCAAAACCCTGCAATCTCATCAGTTATTAGCTTGCAAATCCCTTTAGGCAATTTAAAGACAGACATCGCATAGGAGGGGATTGCTTGAGCCACAACCTTTATTAATATTTCTTTCCCTTGCATGGACAGAACCTTCTCCTTCCATCCTTTTAGTCTCTGACAAATTTTATCAATTAGATGCTGAAAACAGTCACTTCTATCCACTCCCACAATAGTGGGGAGACCAAGGTATTTATCTGACAAAGCCTCCGTCAGAATATCAAGGGTTCTGCAAATATTCTCCCTAGTATTAACACATGTATTAGGGCTCAAAAATATGCTTGATTTTGCTGTACTCACAAGTTGTCCAGAGCTCGCACAGTGGGAGTCCAACACTCTTTTCAACGTGCTTGCATTCTGAGCAGTAGCTTTCATAAGGATCAATGAGTCATCTGCAAAAAGAAGGTGAGATATAGATGGCGCGTTCCTGCAAACACGGATACCTTCCGGCTCTCCAACTTCTTCCTCATGAGCCAAATAACTAGACAGTCCTTCCGAGCATAGCAGAAAGAGATATGGGGATAGGGGGTCCCCCTGTCTTAGGCTTCTCGTGGGTGAGAGTTCATCCAATTCTGTGCCATTAAATCGTACTCTATAGCTCATGGATGAGACACACTCCATAATCATCTCCACCCAATGTGAATGAAACCCAAGCTTCAGCATGATTTTCTTGAGAAAACCCCACTCCACGCGGTCATACGCCTTTAACATATCAAGTTTCACAGCACAATACCCATTAGAACCATGAGTCTTCTACTTTATTGCATGGAAACGTTCATATGCCACCAACACATTGTCTGTAATTAGCCTTCCTGGAACGAATGCACTCTGTGTTGGGGTGATCACTTCAGGTAAAAAAAAATTGAGCCTGTTTGCTAGCATCTTGGAAATTATTTTATATATCACATTGCACAAACTAATAGGCTTGTACTGGGTAATTACCTTCAGACTTTCCACCTTCGGGATAAGCACAATATTAGTTTGGTTCCATCCATCAGGTATTTTCCGGCTGTTTATCGCCTCCGAAACCTCATCTGTTAACTCATCGCCAAGAATGTGCCAAAACCTCTTGAAGAACACTGCATGTAGGTCGTTAGGCCCTGGCGCTTTCAAAATCACCGATTTGGAAGAGGGCCTTCCGAACATCCTCTCGAGTGTATGGTGCCACAAGAAACCTATTCATCTCTGCCGTAACACGCGGCTTCACTGTATGCAAAAGATCCCGGTCATAATCAACAACATCCGATTTAAAAAGATTGTCAAAGTACTCACAAATTAGGGGGTTGAGGTTATCATTTCCCTCCACTCATCCATTATTATTGTTTCTCAATTTCTTAATCAAGTTTCTTCTTTTTCTACCCGATGCAAACTTGTTGACGTATTGCGTATTGCGGTCCCCAAACAACAGAAATGATAGTAAACACCAGAATCCATTTCCAAACGCCGGGGGACGGGAAGGAACATATGCCTTCCAATTTGATGTACTCTTATTAGTTTGTCAATATGATCCATTACGTGTCCAAGACACTTTGTTCTTCTTCGCATATGTTATTTAGACACAAGTTTCTTCTGTTCTAAAAAATAAAATATTTGAAAAGTTTCAATTGAAAGTCAGATCGTTTGCTAATATTTTTATCATAGATGATTTTCCTTTTTGATATTTTCACTAGGAGGCTAATTAAGACAGCCTTTTCTATGCTCATTTTACACAATCAACCTCCTCTGGGACCAGCGCACTGAAATAGTGTTTTGATAATGCGCATGTGGTAGAGATCACAGTAGCCGCCGCCTCCTCCTTCTCCTCCACAAAAAGCTAGGGTTTTTGCCTCCCGCCGCCGCCGCCGCAGGTCCGCCTACTCTCCGATGGCCTTAGGGCCATGGGGGCGCAGTGGATCTCGGCAAGGGTCGGCGGGAGGGCTCCGCTTAATCGCTTCTTTCAGTTTTGCTAGGGTTTGTGTCCCTTTCGGAAGACGAGACGGCGGCGGCTCCTCAAGATGGAATAAAGGTCTCCCGCCTAGCCCCGCTCCGGCGATCGCGCTAGCATCGTTGGTGGCGTGTGGAGGTGTGTCTCCGGCGGATCTATCTTTGGTGGATTTGCTCGGATCTCGCCGTTGTTCGCTCACGTTCGTGTGTCTTCGGATTGGATTTTTCGATCTACGTTATTCTTCATCTGCGGCGGTTGCTGTTCGCGCGCTGGTCCCACGGGCCTTAGCACGACGACTTCCCGACCGCTACTACAACAAGTTGTGCCCGACTCCGGCGATGGAGGGCGATGATGACGCGGCGCGCTTTCGGCTCGCTTCAGGTCTTGGTAGTTGTCGCTAGGTGGTCTACGGATCTGGATGTAATTTCTATTATTTCTGGTATTCGTTGTACTGCCATGATTGAAGATAAATAGATCAGAAATTTTCTCGCAAAAAAAAAATGCGCATGTGGTACATGCCTCCTTTTTTAATGTGGAAGTGGAGAGCTGCGAGCATGACTTTGTTCATCATGAGTGTTATTTGGCATGCTTCATTCGGGTGTTTTATATGTGCATCACAATCACGCAGACGCCGGGGTAATCTTTTCCTTTCTTAAAAAGAAATATATATGGCTCCTGTGATTGTTAATGTTTGGCGGACGTCAAAAGAAGAATAAGAGCCTGCCAGCGTTAAGAACAAGCCTTGAAAGGAAAGAAAAGGTACTAACGAAATTCATTTTAATTAGGTAAGCAACCGAAAATACAAAGGCGAACATGGTTCCACGCGCACTCATGTGAATAGTAAATTTAAAAATAAATATAAGAAAAAAATTAAAAAAATTCTAAAATTTTGGTGTATGAGACTTAGTTGACCGTTCTATTCACGTGTGAAATTACATGACGTATTGACACCCATGATATTCTTAGTGAAGAAAATACAGTTATGACCATACTATTCATCAAACCGTGTTTTTTAACATAGTTTCGATATTGTCATTTTTGCCTAGATTACCATGGATGTGATTTCTTCGTGGTACTTCATACGTGAGTATACCAATTGACTATGTATATTCCAAAAAAAGTTCAGATGCTATTTTGATTTTTTTTCCTAGAATTTTTTTTTAATTTTACTATTCATAAGTGGTGCATGTGGAACCATGTTCACCAAAATCCGCTTACGATAAGCAACACTATAATATCAGTGTGTATGGTTTCTTTTATTATTATTTTAAATAGAAGAAGCGCTGTTCCATCACCAAACCCACCCAACATGAATGCCGAAGGAAGCACCCGGAGTCCATTTCCAAACGCCGGGATCGGAAGGAACGCGCCTGCCTGCCACCACTTGCTCCGGTATGAATGTATGATTAACTGACCGTACGCGGATTAAACAAAGTTGACCTCACTCTCTTTTCTGCGCCGTCGACAACGTCTAAGCAAGAAAAGTTGAGCTACCGGCGGGTGCGTGCAATTATCTGTCGAAAAGGGGAGAGTATAGAATTGTGAATTATTCCGTGTCTATCCATCCACATCAACCTTGTCCTCTTCTTCTCGCCCCCGAATCCATTTGTAGCAATATTCCTCTCCTTCTCCGACATGATTTGACAGGTGAGGCTTGGAAGGAGGTGATCTCCGCTATTGGATCCGTGAAGAAGAATCTGGAAGTAGGCGAGTGGGCGGGTGGGGCGTGTCCTGATCGGATCACGATAAACGAGCAAGGAAGGTGACGAGGAGCGCGAAAAAATATACCGAGCATCGTGCACGTCCCTCTCGGTCCTACTCCACTACACTAGCTGGCTGCCGTGTCATCTTGCTACGAGCAGCTCAGCCTAGCTGCTGGAACCAGTGAGCCGATCGTTCCGTTGCAATCATCGTCCACATCCACCCTTAGCAGCGATGATTAGCAGGTTGAAGAAACACGGTCGACTTTATGTATGCCATCCGTGACCTGTATGTAACCTGCGCGCATTCTCTCCGGGTCTTGTAATGCATAACGCTTTCCATCTTTGCCTAAAGGTTCGCCAGTGGCTTTCTTCACGCCATGTCTGCCAAAAGGCTTGCTATCCCAAATCCGTGACCAAACGGCCGAATTTCGTGTTTTGACCCTGTTCTGGTGTAATTTTGAGATAATTTTGAGATTTGACCCCGTTGGAGAAAATTCAGGATCTGACCCTTTCGCCTATCGCCAGGGGTGCCCGCGGTAGCCCCCCACACCCTACCGCCGGGGTCCCTGGCGGTAGGTGACAGGACGGCGCCTAACGGCCGTCAGCTGGAAAAGGACCCTATCGCCGCCGGCCCTGGTGGTAGGCTACTGACACAGGGCCGGTCCTGGGGCAGGGCGAACGGGGCGGCTGGCCCGGGCCCCCAAAAGTCAGGGCCCCCTCCCAGGTACATATACGTTTTTACGTACAGGTATGCAGGTCTTCGATTGAAAAAAATTGAAGCCAATCTGAACGCCTCACTCAGCCTTTGGTGTGCTAGCCTAAGAAACTAAAAAAGATATGATGGGCCTGGCCCATGTTTACACGTACGTGGAGACCGGAGAGGAAAAGGGATCGTTCGATTCACTAATCACGATTTCCTGTAACTTCAGACCGGTTGTTCCTGCCCTTTTGGCTGTTCCACCGTTCCTGTTCGTCTAATCCTCTTTGACTCTGCCTCCTCGTGAACGACGCGACGACTGCGGCAGGTACGTCTCGTCGCGCCCTCTTCCTTCGCATGTTCGTCTTCCTTTCTTTTATTTCCAGTCCTGGTTCCCAACTTGTCGATCGATTGAACATGTTAACAGGGAATTGTTGTTAGGGCGCTCGAATTATTGCGCACTTGTAGCCACATTAGATTACGGAGAGAAGGTACTGTACTATGCCCTAGCAGATTGTCATTAGCTTTGCGCTAATTTTATAAGCTAATTTGTTCCTTTTAAATTTCAGCAGGGTCATGTCGAGTTCGGGTAGAAAGTATGCATCTAGATGTGGTAAAAGAAAAAGGAAGAAGGAGGCAGATGAGGAGATAGAAGAATTAAGAGGGTCTCTTTTTAAATATATTGTAAGAGCGATACAAGCACTCCAAGAAATCCCGACGAGTTGGTAATAGTTCTTGCGGGTGACCAAAACTAATTGCAATCAGGAAGATGATGGTCATACCCAATAGAAGGCAATGTTGACGTCAACATGCATTATAGCAATGTGAGTGTCCAAGTGATCATGAGCCCATATTTATTTCTGTTGCATATCGGATTTTCTTTACTATGCATGTTACTGAAAGGAAGTTTTTCAAAATTCGAATTTTTGAAGAACTACCTGAGATCTACAACGTCGCAAGAGAGGTTAAATGGCTTGACAACTTCATGCATTGAGAAAAAATTGCTTGATGAAATTGATATTGATACTATCATTAGTGATTTTGCATCTCATAATGTTAGGAGATTTTTTTAAGGTAATATGTAATACATTATGTGATATGTACAATCATTTTGGACGTACTTAATTATTTTCTTTGACACAAATTATATCTTCATATGATGATTATCAATTAGACATTTATATTAAGGGCCCGAGGAGCCCCGAATTGTAGTTTCGCCTGCCCCAATTCTCGGGACCGCCTCAGATCGACACACCTCTTGTCGGTTCCTGACGGTAGGGTCCTGGGTTGGATAAGGTTGGGAGTGGGGCCTTTGGTCCCCCACACCCACTCATTCGGCACAAGTCACCACATACCTCTCCCTCTGAGCTCAAGTCACCCCCTCTCTCTTTCTACCACAAGAGCCTCTCAAATCTCTCTCATTTGGTTGACATATCTCCGGTGGATTCATAGCACTTTCATCACCCAAGGTACTTCTCTCACTTCCCCTCATTTTGATTGGTTGAAATCTTGGTTTTGTGTGCATTAGCTCATTTTATTGCAAACCCTAGTTCATCATTTTGGTGTGGTCAAATCAATTAGTATGATGCATTTGGGGTTATGTTTGTTATTTCCTTAGGTATTATGTGCCTAGAATTGTTTGTATAATTGTTTGTGTATCTAGATCTAGTGCTATGGTTAGTGGTCATCTTTGGGGTTATGGTTAGGCTTAAGAGAATAATTATGGCTAAGATCACCTTAATAGTAACCAAGTGTTGTGCTCCATTTGATTTATTTTGTGTTTTGTTGATTGTCATCTTAAACCCGTATATTCATGTAGGATGGACATTGCAGCTATGAGTCTGGCGGTAGCATGTGAGAAGGTTGTAGCGGAGCGACATCATGGTATGATGAGGGAGCTTGAAGCATGGTTAAAGAGTTGTGATGAGGCAAATGCGACCATAAAGGATTTTAGCAAGTAAACATTATCGAGGAACCTTGTGATGGTCAGGAGAAAAAAAGTATTCAGGAGGTTTGTGAAAGAAAAAACAAGATACTTCATGAGCTGCAGGAGCTGGAATATGCTTCCAGACATGCTTTGGCAATGGAGATTGGGTTCTTAGTCAGTAAAGAAGAATTTCGGTAGTTGGACTGACAAACCCGGACAGGTCATTAGATGGGCAATCACACAAGGCGTGTCAGAGAAACCGGACCCCCGTGCTCGATGGGGTTGGTTCCGCGAAACGAATGGTGTGTTGGGTCATTGGGCAGGATCTGCCGACTTTTGACTGAAGCCTAATCGTGAGCGTGATGAACAAATTGAACGTCTTATACGTTTTAGAGCTATTTTGCCGGTGTAGAAAATGTATGCTCGAGCTTGAGCTTGTAGTGTGAACTCATGTCATTCGAATCGCTAGATGTTTTAAGTCACTTGAACAAGTGTCATTTGTGGATGTAATGAACTCTGCTAAGTTATGTATGTCCTTACTACTTGATCATGTCTAGATGTCACTCGTGGGTGTTAGTTGATAGAAGTTTGTAAAAAAGTGTGAACAAACTCTATTTTGAGGGTGTTGGCACCCTACCGCCAAGGGGTCTGGCGGTAGGGTTGTCAACCCTACCAAAAAAAGCCTCACTTTCGTTACAGCAACATTTTGAGGGTGTTGGCGCCCTACCGCAAAGGGGTCTGGCGGTAGGGTAGCCAACCCTACCGAAAAAAGCCTCACTTTCGTCACAGCAATGTTTTAAGGGTGTTGGCACCCTACCGCCAAGGGTCTGGTGGTAGGGTAGCCAACCCTACCGAAATAAGCCTCACTATCATTTTTGAGGGGCTGGCACCCTACCGCCTAGGGGTCTAGCGGTAGGGTAGCCAACCCTACCAAAAAAAGCCTCACTTTCGTTACAGCAACGTTTTGAGAAGGTTGGCACCCTACCGCCAAGGGTTCTGGCGGTAGGCTAGCCAACCTTACCGAAAAAAGGCCATCATTCGTTATAGTAAGTAAATTCGAGGGTGGGCACCCCTGCCGCCAGGGGTCTGGCGGTAGGATCTTGCACCCTACCGCCAGGGCGTAAAAACAGAGCACAACCCTCTGTTTTGTGTTCATTGAACACATCCCACAACAGTTTATCACAAAAATTCGTGACAATAACAAAGAAATTCCAGACAAACTTTTGTCTACGAGATAGTTCTCACGATAAATTCATTACAAATGACAAATTTAGGTCTACGAGGTAGTTCACGACACATGCCTTCTGTTGGGGAACGTGGTAATTTCAAAAAAATTCCTACGCACACGCAAGATCATGGTGATGGCATAGCAATGAGAGGGGAGAGTGTTCGTCCACGTACCCTCGTAGACCATAAGCGGAAGCGTTAGCACAACGCGGTTGATGTAGTCGTACGTCTTCACGATCCGACCGATCCAAGCACCGAACGTACGGGGCCTCCGAGTTCAGCAGACGTTCAGCTCGATGACGATCTCCGGCCTTCGATCCAGCGAAGCTCGGAGATGAGTTCCACAAGAAGGACGGCGTGGTAGCGATGATGATGTTCTATCGGCGCAGGCTTCGCCTAAACTCCGCGACGATATGACCGAGGTGGAATATGGTGGAGGGGCACCGCACACGGCTAAGGAACGATCCGTAGATCAACTTGTGTGTCTATGGGGTGCCCCCCGCCTCGATATAAAGGAGCAAGGGGAGGCCGGCCGCCCCTAGGCGCACTAAGGAGGAGGAATCCTCCTCCTAGTAGGAGTAGGACTCCTCCTTTCCTACTCCTACTAGGAGGGGTAAGGAAGGGGAGGGGGGAAGGAAGGGGCACCCCCTAGTCCATTCGGACCAGGAGGGGGGGGCGCGCCCATGCCGGCCGCCTCTCTCCTTTCCCTAAGGCCCATAAGGCCCAATACTCTCTGGGGGTTCGGTAACCCCCAAGACTCCGTTTTCTCCAAATCACCCGAACACTTCCGGTGTCCGAATATAGTCGTCAATATATCAATCTTTATGTCTCGACCATTTCGAGACTCCTCGTCATGTCCGTGATCACATCCGGACTCAAACAAACTTCGTACATCAAAACTTATAAACTCATAATAAAACTGTCATCGTAACGTTAAGCGTGCGGACCCTACGGGTTCGAGAACTATGTAGACATGACCTAGAACCATTCTCGTCAATAACCAATAGCGGACCTGGATGCCCATATTGGTTCCTACATATTCTACTAAGATCTTTATCGGTCAAACCGCATAACAACATATGTTGTTCCTTTGTCATCGGTATGTTACTTGCCCGAGATTTGATCGTCGGTATCCAATACCTAGTTCAATCTCGTTACGCAAGTCTCTTTACTTGTTCTCAGAATACATCATCTTATAACTAACTCATTAGTTATAATGCTTGCAAGGCTTAGGTGATGAGTATTAACGAGAGGGCCCGAGATACCTCTCCGACAATCGAGTGACAAAACCTAATCTCGAATTATGCCAACCCAACATGTACCTTCGGAAACACCAGAGAGCACCTTTATAATCACTCGATTACGTTGTGACGCTTTGGTAGCACACAAAGTGTTCTTCCGTAAACGGAGTTGCACAATCTCATAGTTGCAGGAACTTTGTATAAGTCATGAAGAAAGCAATAGCAATATACTAAACGATCAAGTGCTAGGCTAACGAGATGGGTCATGTCAATCACATCATTCTCCTAATGATGTGATCCCATTAATCAAATGACAACACATGTCTATGGTTAGGAAACATAACCATCTTTGATTAATGAGCTAGTCAAGTAGAGGCATACTAGTGACTTTATGTTTGTGTATGTATTCACACATGTATCATGTTTCTGGTTAATACAATTCTAGCATGAATAATAAACATTTATCATGATATGAGGAAATAAATAATAACTTTATTATTGCCTCTAGGGCATATTTCCTTCAGTCTCCCACTTGCACTAGAGTCAATAATCTAGATTACATAGTAATGATTCTAACACCCATGGAGACTTGGTGCTGATCATGTTTTGCTCGTGAGAGAGGCTTAGTCAACGGGTCTGCAACATTCAGATCCGTATGTATCTTGCAAATCTCTATGTCTCCCACTTGGACTTGGTCCCTAATGGAATTGAAGTGTCTCTTGATGTGCTTGGTCCTCTTGTGAAATCTGGATTCCTTTGCCAAGGCAATTGCACCAAGATTGTCACGAAGATTTTCATTGGTCCCGATGCACTAGGTATGACACCTAGATCGGAAATGAACTCCTTCACCTGACTCCTTCATTTGCTGCTTCCAAGCAGCTATGTACTCCGCTTCACATGTAGATCCCGCCACGACACTTTGTTTAGAACTGCACCAACTTACAGCTCCACCGCTTAATAAAAACACGATCCGGTTTGCGATTTAGAATCGTCCGGATCGGTGTCAAAGCTTGCATCGACGTAACCATTTACGACTAGCTCTTTTCACCTCCATATACGAGAAACATATCCTTAGTCCTTTTCGTATTTCAGATGTTCTTGACCGCTGTCCATGATCCACTCGGATTACTTTGGTACCTTCCTACCAAGCTTATTGCTAAGCATACATCAGTGTCCGTACACAACATTACATACATGATAGAGCCTATGGCTGAAGCATAGGGAACATTTTTCATTTTCTCTCTATCTTCTGCTGTGGTCGGGCATTGAGTTTGACTCAACTTCACACCTTGTAGCACAGGCAAGAAACCTTTCTTTGCCTGATCCATTTTGAACTTTTTCAAAATTTTGTCAAGGTATGTGCTTTGTGAAAGTCCTATTAAGCGTCTTGATCTATCTCTATAGATCTTGATGCCCAATATGTAAGCAGCTTCACCGAGGTCTTTCATTGAAAAACTTTTATTCAAGCATCCCTTTATACTATCCAGAAATTTTATATCATTTCCAATTAATAATATGTCATCTACATATAAAATTAGAAATGCTATAGAGCTCCCACTCACTTTCTTGTAAATACAAAGCTTCTCCAAAAGTCTCAGATAAAACCATATGCTTTGATCACACTATCAAAGCGTTTATTCCAACTCCGAGATGCTTGCACCACCCATAAATGGAATGTTTGGAGCTTGCACACTTTGTCAAGACCTTTTGGATCAACAAAACCTTCCGCTGCATCATATACAACTCTTCTTCTAGAAATCCATTCAAGAATGCAGTCTTGACATCCATTTGCCAAATTTCATAATCATGAAATGCAGCAATAGCTAACATGATTCGGACAGACTTAAGCATCGCTACGGGTGAGAAAGTCTCATCGTAGTCAACCCCTTGAACTTGTCGAAAACCTTTTGCAACAAGTCGAGCTTTATAGACGCTACATTACCATCAGCGTCGCCTTCTTCTTAAAGATCCATTTATTCTCAATGGCTTGCCGATCATCGGTAAGTCAACCAAAGTCCACACTTTGTTTTCATACATGGATCCCATCTCGATTTCATGGCCTCTAGCCATTTTGCGGAATCTGGGCTCATCATCGCTTCCTCATAGTTCGTAGGTTCATCATGGTCAAGTAACATGACTTCCGAATAGGATTACCGTACCACTCAGTGCGGATCTTACTCTGTAGACCTCACGAGGTTCAAGAGAAACTTGATCCAAGTTTCATGATCATTATCATTAGCTTCCTCACTAATTGGTGTAGTTGTCACAGGAACCGGTTCTCGTGATGAACTACTTTCCAATAAGGGAGTAGATACAGTTATCTCATCAAGCTCTACTTTCCTCCCACTCACATCTTTCAAGAGAAACTCCTTCTCTAGAAAGGATCCATTCTTAGCAACGAATGTCTTGCCTTCGGATCTGTGATAGAAGGTGTACCCAACAGTCTCTTTTGGGTATCCTATGAAGACACATTTCTCCGATTTAGGTTCGAGCTTATCTGGTTGAAGTTTCTTCACATAAGCATCGCAGCCCCAAACTTTAAGAAATGACAACTTTGGTTTCTTGCCAAACCACAGTTCAAAAGGCGTCGTCTCAACGGATTTTGATGGTGCCCTATTTAACTTGAATGCGGTCGTCTCTAAAGCATAACCCCAAAACGATAGCGGTAAATCAGTAAGAGACATCATAGATCGCACCATATCAAGTAAAGTACGATTACGATGTTCGGACACACCATTTTGTTATGGTGTTCCAGGTGGCGTGAGTTGCGAAACTATTCCACATTGTTTCAAGTGTAGGCCAAACTCGTAACTCAAATATTCTCCTCCACGATCAGATTGTAGAAACTTTATTTTCTTGTTACGATGATTTTCCACTTCACTCTGAAATTCTTTGAACTTTTCAAATGTTTCAGACTTGTGTTTCATCAAGTAGATATACCCATATCTGATCAAATCATCTGTGAAGGTGAGAAAATAACGATACCCGTCGCGAGCCTCAACATTCATTGGGCCACAAAAATCAGTATGTATGATTTCCAACAAATCGCTTGCTCGCTCCATAGTTCCGAGAACGGCGTTTTAGTCATCTTGCCCATAAGGCACGGTTCGCAAGTACCAAGTGATTCATAATCAAGTGATTCCAAAAGTCCATCAAGATGGAGTTTCTTCATGCGCTTTACATCGATATGACCCAAACGGCGATTACCACAAATAAGTTGCACTATCATTATCAACTCTGCATCTTTTGGTTTCAACACTATGAATATGTGTGTCACTACTATTGAGATTTAATAAAATAGACCACTCTTCAAGGGTGCATGACCATAAAAGATATTACTCATATAAATAGAACAACCATTATTCTCTGATTTAAATGAATAACCGTCTCGCATCAAACAAGATCCAGATATAATGTTCATGCTCAACGCCGGCACCAAATAACAATTATTTAGGTCTAAAACTAATCCGAAGGTAGATGTAGAGGTAGCGTGCCGACCGCGATCACATCGACTTTGGAACCGCTTCCCACGCGCATCGTCACCTCGCCCTTGGCGATGCTCGCTTATTCCGTAGTCCTGCTTTTGAGTTGCAAATATTAGCAATGTAACCAAGATCAAATACCCAAGTGCTACTACGAGCTCTAGTTAGGTACACATCAATAACATGTATATCACATATACCTTTGTTCACTTTGCCATCCTTCTTATCCGCCAAATACTTGGGGCAGTTCCGCTTCAAAGGACTACCGCTTGCGGTAGAAGCACTCAATTTTAGGCTTAGGTCCAGACTTGGGTTTCTTCTCTTGAGCAGCAACTTGCTTGCTGTTCTTCTTGAAGTTCCTTCTTCTTCCCTTTGCCCTTTTCTTGAAACTAGTGGTCTTGTTGACCATCAACACTTGATGCTCCTTCTTGATTTCTACCTCCGCAGCCTTTAGCATTGCGAAGAGCTCGAATAGTCTTCTTCATCCCTTGCATATTATAGTTCATCACAAAGCTCTTGTAGCTCGGGGCGTGATTGGAGAATTCATCAATGACGCTATCATCCGGAAGATTAACTCCCGCTTGAATCAAGTGATTATTATACCCGCACATTTTGAGTATATGCTCACCGACGTAACTATTCTCCTCCATCTTGCAGCCGCAGAACTTATTGGAGACTTCATATCTCTCAATCCGGCATTTGCTTGAAATATTCACTTCAACTCTGGAACATCTCATATGCTCCATGACGCTCAAAACGTTGTTGAAGGCCGGTTCTAAGTCGTAAAGCATGGCACATCGAACTATAGAGTAGTCATCGACTTTGCTCGCCAGACGTTCTTAACATCGCGGCCAGCATCAGCAAGCAGTTCGCACCCAGCGTTGCTTCCAGATTTAACTTTTCTCAGGCAGAATGAGGATAATCCTCGTGTTACGGACCCAATCCGTGTAATTGCTACCATCATCTTTCAACTTTGCTTTCTCAAGGAACGCATTAAAATTCAACGGAACAACAAAGACGAGCCATCTATCTACAAACAAACATAGACAAGCAAAATACTATCAGGTACTAAGTTCATGATAAATTTAAGTTCAATTAATCATATTACTTAAGAACTCCCACTTAGACAGACATCTCTCTAGTCATCTAAGTGATTACTTGATCCAAATCAACTAAACCATAACCGATCATCACGTGAGATGGAGTAGTTTTCAATGGTGAACATCACTATGTTGATCATATCGACTATATGATTCACGCTCGACCTTTCGGTCTCCGTGTTCCGAGGCCATATCTGCATATGCTAGGCTCGTCAAGTTTAACCTGAGTATTCCACGTGTGCAAAACTGGCTTGCACCCGTTGTAGATGGACGTAGAGCTTATCACACCCAATCATCACGTGGTGTCTGGGCACGACGAACTTTGGCAACGGTGCATACTCAGGGAGAACACTTCTTGATAATTTTAGTGAGAGACCATCTTAAAATGCTACCGTCAATCAAAACAAGATAAGATGCATAAAGGATAAACATCACATGCAATCAATATAAGTGATATGACATGGCCATCATCATCTTGTGCTTGTGATCTCCATCTTCGAAGCACCGTCGTGATCACCATCGTCACCGGCACGACACCTTGATCTCCATCGTAGCATCGTTGTCGTTACGCCATCTATTGCTTCTACGACTATCGCTACCGCTTAGTGATAAAGTAAAGCAATTACAGGGCGTTTGCATTTCATACAATAAAGCGACAACCATATGGCTCCTGCCAGTTGCCGATAACTTCGGTTACAAGTTGGTGCTGTTTTAACCTTCGCAAGGACCGGGCTTACCTACACATCTACTTTGTTGTTGCAAATTTTACGTGGCTGCTACGAGCTGCTACGTGGCTGCTACGGGCTGCTACATACGTCCTCTACTTTGTCGTTGCAAATTTTACGTGGCTGCTATGGGCTTAGCAAGAACCGTTCTTACCTACGCATCTTAAACCACAACGATAGTTCGTCAAGTTGGTGCTGTTTTAACCTTCGCAAGGACCGGGCGTAGCCACACTCGATTCAGCTAAAGTGAGAGAGACAGACACCCGCCAGCCACCTTTAAGCACGAGTGCTCGTAACGGTGAAACCAGTCTCGCGTAAGCGTACGCGTAATGTCGGTTCGGGCCGCTTCATTTCACAATACCGCCAACCAAAGTATGACATGCTTTGGTAAGCAAGATGACTTGTATCGCCCACAACTCACTTGTGTTCTACTCGTGCATATAACATCAACGCATAAAACCTAGGCTCGGATGCCATGTTGGGGAACGAGTAATTTCAAAAATTTCCTACGCACACGCAAGATCATGGTGATGGCATAGCAACGAGAGGGAGAGTGTTCGCCCACGCACTCGTGAGACCGTAAGTGGAAGCGCTAGCACAACGCGTTGATGTAGTCGACGTCTTCACGATCCGACCGATCCAAGCACCGAACGACGGGACTCGAGTTCAGCAGATGTTCACTCGATGACGATCTCCGGCCTCCAATCCAAATAAGCTCGGAGATGAGTTCCACAAGACGACGGGTGGTGACGATGATGATGTTCTATCGCGCAGGCTTCGCCTAAACTCCGTGACGATATGACCGAGGTGGAATATGGTGGAGGGGGGCACCGCACAAGGCTAAGGAACGATCCGTAGATCAACTTGTGTGTCTATGGGGTGCCCCCCTGCCCCCGTATATAAAGGAGCAAGGGGGGAGGTCGGCCGGCCCCTTGGGCGCACCAAGGGAGGAGGAATCCTCCTCCTAGTAGGAGTAGGACTCCTCCTTTCCTACTCCTACTAGGAGGGGGAAGGAAGGGGGAGAGGGGGAAGGAAAGGGGACCCCCAAGACAATTCGGACCCGGAGGGGGGGCGCGCGCCCATGCTGGCCGCCTCTCTCCTTTCCCCTAAGGCCCGTAAGGCCCAATACTCTCCCGGGGTTCCAGAACCCCCCAAGACTCCGGTTTTCTCCAAATCACCCGGAACACTTCCGGTGTCCGAATATAGTCGTCCAATATATCAATCTTTATGTCTCAACCATTTCGAGACTCCTCGTCATGTCCGTGATCACATCCGGGACTCCGAACAAACTTCGGTACATCAAAACTTATAAACTCATAATAAAACTGTCATCGTAACGTTAAGCGTGCGGACCCTACGGGTTCGAGAACTATGTAGACATGACCTAGAACCATTCTCGGTCAATAACCAATAGCGGGACCTGGATGCCCATATTGGTTCCTACATATTCTACGAAGATCTTTATCGGTCAAACCGCATAACAACATACGTTGTTCCCTTTGTCATCGGTATGTTACTTGCCCGAGATTTGATCGTCGGTATCCAATACCTAGTTCAATCTCGTTACCGGCAAGTCTCTTTACTCGTTCTGTAATACATCATCTTATAACTAACTCATTAGTTATAATGCTTGCAAGGCTTAGGTGATGAGTACTACCGAGAGGGCCCAGAGATACCTCTCCGACAATCGGAGTGACAAAACCTAATCTCGAATTATGCCAACCCAACATGTACCTTCGAAACACCAGAGAGCACCTTTATAATCACCCGATTACGTTAGGGCGTTTGGTAGCACACAAAGTGTTCTTCCGGTAAACGGGAGTTGCACAATCTCATAGTTGCAGGAACTTTGTATAAGTCATGAAGAAAGCAATAGCAATATACTAAACGATCAAGTGCTAGGCTAACGGAATGGGTCATGTCAATCACATCATTCTCCTAATGATGTGATCCCATTAATCAAATGACAACACATGTCTATGGTTAGGAAACATAACCATCTTTGATTAATGAGCTAGTCAAGTAGAGGCATACTAGTGACTTTATGTTTCTCTATGTATTCACACATGTATCATGTTTCCAGTTAATACAATTCTAGCATGAATAATAAACATTTATCATGATATGAGGAAATAAATAATAACTTTATTATTGCATCTAGGGCATATTTCCTTCACCTTCTTACTTTAGTACTAGATGGTTCATGGAAATGTGGCATGGCTTCATCCGGTTACATGACGAGTCCACCGAAGAGAAGGCCCTACTGAGTCATACGAGGCCATTTCCCCTTCTTGTTACGTGCATCATCCTCCTCTTGCGCCTCGCGAGCCTTTGCAAGCTTTCTTGCCCTCTCCTCCTCACGAGCAAGCTTCGCTTGGCGTGCCCTCTCCCCCTCTCATTTCTTCCGCTCCAACCTCTCCTTCTGACGATGCTCCTCCTCCAAACCTCTTCAAAAATATTATTTGAACCACCGTTGACGCCTAAGATAATCTTGATATTGGTCCTTTTGGACATCCTCTGGCACTTCATGATCTAACCATGTGAAGTACTTGCATAGAGGAGGCGATGACTGCATACACAAAATTCTTTAGTGTTCACACAAATTTGAAAGCAACATGTTACTTCTAAGACATACTGGCGGTAGGTCATAGGGGTTAGTTGGAAGCGCACGATCATGGGCATAGTTGGGGCATACAAAAAATCTCCTTCCCTCCGTCCATGACTTCTTTCGGTCGGTGGAAACCTTCACCTTGCAAACATCTCCACACCAACATGGTGGGATTTCCACATCTTTTTCCTTCACCTTGTCCAAAGATGCGTTCTCCCACTTGTTCGACATGTCTTCTTGGTTAGCAAACGGTGGCCTCGTCATGGAACCGGATGAAGCCATGCCTATAACAATTAAATATGTTAAGTCAAACATATGAACACATTGACATGTAAAGAAGCAAACAATTAAACATGTTAAGCAAATGTATCAACAAATTGACATGTATGGAGACAAGTAGTACCATTCACATTATTTTAACCATCCGGATTTAGCAATACGTCGATAGGCCTTCCTCTATCAACCCGACATGTCCTGGAACCACCGGATCCACGACCACCACCTCTCGTCCGTCCTCCACGGCCCCCTCTAAGACTAGTCCTTCCTCCACGGACCCCTCCAAGACTAGTCCTTCCTCCTCGTGTGCTGGCGGAACCTCCTCTAGCGCCACACGTTTGACTAGTGCTCGTGTTGGTTCTGGGTCTTTTCATGCATCTCCTAATGGTGTGTCCCATCTCGTTGCATTCTCCACAATTGTTGGTGTCCGGTGCCTTCATGAAATGACCACTACCAAATTGCTTCATTCTGGTGTATCTAGCTAGATCACCCATGTCACTCCTGAACCTCTCCTTTCTTCTTCTTACCCTCATAGGCACCATGAGTGCGGCATATGGCACAATGTGTGGGCCATCATACTCAGGCCATTGTGACGGATCAAGGAAAGGATTAAACCGAGGCGCCCACGTCAACCTCGTTCGTTCCAATGTGAATTCGTGCAACCGCACCGTTGTACCGTCGGATATGGGCAAGTTTCTCGCCCGTGTTGCGGTTATCAAATGCGAGCAAGGCCAATGATACTTGTGTGGCCTCTCACACTGGCACCACTGGTTTTTGATGTGCACGTCGTACGCAACTCCACCATAAGACACACCATCCCTTGTTGTCCCACCCAGCTCATCGATTTGATAGATCATCTCTTTTTCATTGTATTTTATCACTTGTTGGTGAGAATACTTGCGTCCTTGATGCAACAACCAATCCTGAACCATGAATGGATAGTCCATCTTTTCGCCAATCCACTTGGTCGTGATTTTTGAATGCTTTAGGAAGTACTCGTTGAGCATGATAAAAGTGTACTTGAGTATTGCGGTCACCGGCAAGGAATGGATACCCTTCAACACATTGTTGAAGCATTCCGCCATGTTGCTTGTCATGTCCCCATATCGCATACCTCCTTCATCGTAAGCGCGTGACCACTTTTCTTTATCCGGCTCGTGCCTAGTCAAGAATTCTTTTCCCCCTTTGTTCTTCTCCAATGCATTGAGGAGCTTATCATATCGGCTTTTGAATGTGTCGGTGTTGAATGCAATGCAAACATGGGTAAGGTCTTTGCAAAACTCCTTGCTCTTGCATGCCAGGTAAAAGTTTGCCACAAAGTGTCTCATGCACCAACGGTGTTGAAGCTTTGGAAGACCTGGAATATCAACTTTTGTTGCTTTGAGAATCCCATGATGGCGATCCGATATAATGCATACCTATCTCTTGCCAATGACCTTTGTCCTCCCATGATCCATATACCACTCCCAATTGTCATCGTTCTCCGAAGGCACCAAGGCAAATGCCACCATCAACACGTTATCATTTGACGAGTGGGCCATTGCCACCATCAATGTGCCCTTGTATTTGCCGGTCAAGAATGTACCATTTATAGACAAGACCGACCGACAATACGTGAATGCCTTGATGCATTGGACAAAGCTCCAGAAGGCACGGCAAAACACTCTGTCAATTGACCCGACCCGATGGCGCATGTCCGGGTTCCGATGAGCAATGGCTGCCAACATCTTCGGCAGAATGTTATATGCGGCCTCATAATCACCATGCAACATCCTAATAGCGTTTGCCTTGGCCATCCATGCCTTCCCATACTTGACCGGGTATCCGAATAGTTCCTCAACCAAAGTCATGAGAAACTTGACTTTCACGATTGGATCATGTGCTATTTGATTCAGCAATTTTTAGTCTAGATACTCAGACATGAGTTGACGGTGTCCATTGCTTCAGTTGGCCTTGTCCGGGGGTACGCACGTGTGAGTGGCAACACAACTCTTCAATACCCATTGCCCAATTTTCTTGAATTTTCTTCCACGGGCCCTCCAAGGGCAACCTTCTTGGTCACATTTGACTGTGTACCGAACATTTTGATTGGAATGACCAACAACAAACGGCCTATGGTTCCTAATGGCGTAGTCACACAACCATATCTTGAACTCTACCAAAGAACCAAACTTGATGCCTTTCTTCAAATGAGCATTCTCATCCTCATTTTTGGCCGAGGATCACCGACCTTGGGGCATGGTGTTGGCTCAAACAACCCCAATCTCAGCCCACCATCAACAACGGCCTTGTCCGCAAGACTCACATCCCTAAACAACGACGGCCCTCTTTCCTTGCCGGTCACCTTCTTGTAGATTTCATTTTCTTGTGCCGTCAACCCATCCTCGTCCAATTCTTCCTCCAGACCCTCGTCATCTGAGCCATACCCACACATATGGTTAAGGGAGGGTACGGTCCATGTCTTGTTACCGCACAATGACATCCAAGTTACCAATGGCATTGTAATGAATCTCTTCATTCTCCGCGTAAGAATCCTCTTGAGCAACAATAGCATCATCATCAACATGACCACTAGCATCTTCTTGAACAAGAGGAATATCATCATCTCAGAGTACTATGGCGCTAGCATTGATATGATCTTCATTGGGTTGGCTACTTGGTGGTTGGCTAGAACAATTGGGGACATACACCTTGGCACTACCATCATGTATTGGGGAGGATACATTGAGGTTCAAATCAATTTGCAAAGGAGTAGGATCAACCTTTGTGGCAAAATATCTCAAGAGACTTGTCTTGTGATGCGTCTACTTTGTCCTTGTACACATTCCAATGCAATTGGGAGATGATGGGCATACTCTTTAATCGGGACTTTACTCCCAATCCAACGTCATACCTCCCAATAAGATTAACCTCGGCATTTGGGTCATTCCAATGTAAGACGCTTCTCACTTTCACTACAAGATCATCAGAGCTTGGACTTGTGTCAAAACCATAGTCTCTTCCACTTCATCGTGAGTTCCATTCATAAATGTTGTCTTGTCCAAATAATGAACATTTACGAGCTTATGCATCTATGAACAATATGGAAACAATAAAGTCATCCATATATGTCATCCAACCAATTCAAATAGAGCAATAACATATATGCACACATTGGACAAATAACTTCTATTCATAGTTAATTTCACCTTAGCCATAACTATAACCCTAACACTAACCCTAGGCAAGCACAAATATAGCCATAAATGCATCGTAGATGTGCCATCAATGCATCATAAATGCACACAACAAGATCAACATCTAGGGTTTGCAATAAATTGAGCAAATGCACACAAAACCAATATTTCAACCAATCAAAAAGAGGGGAATTGAGAGAGGTACCTTGGATGATGAAAATGCTCTGGATCCACCGGCGAAATCTCAAGCAAATGGAGTGGATCTAGGGGGTGTTTGGGTGAGGGAGAGAGAGGGGAGAGGAGCTCACCATGGGGAAGAAGAAGAATGGGGAAGAAGAGTGGTGGTGGGGCCCACACACCAGCCCCTCTCAACCTTATCCACCCCAGGACCCTACCGCTAGGGCCCCTGGCGGTAGGTGTTAGTAGCCTACCGCCAAGGCCTGTGGCGGTAAGGCCCTTTTCCACGTCAGCTGCAGCTTACGGCTGTTAGGCGCCGTCCCATCACCTACCGCCAGGGACCCCGGTGGTAGGGTGTGGGGGCTACTGCCGGGACCCCTGGCGGTGGGCAAAAGGGTCAGATCTCAATTTTTTTTCTAAAAAGGGCCAGATCCCGAAATAATACCAGAAAAGGGTCAAAACACGAAATTCGGCCACCATTAACACTTTGTCTCTCCCCAAAGAGCCGCATAGTACAACACATGTGTTGAAACGGATGAAATATTGTAGACTCTTGTACGGACGCGGATTTTTGGGACATGCAGCCACGCGCTGCCGAAATCCCAGGCGTCCGTCCACGCGTTGTGATTGCTACTTACTCCCTCCGTCTAGGTGAGTAAGTCATCTTAGGTTGTGCACCGTGACCAAGGAGGAGGGGAAAACAAGAGAACTTAATGTTCATTTGCTAATTAATAGCATTGCATGCAATGAACTAACCACTGCATGTCATGTTTGGTAGTCTCAAGCCATTAAAAGCATGCACACCCCACATCTCTTATTGGTTGATATGTCAATAAACAAAAAACGAGGTAGAATTTAATGAACCGCGCCTATGTGTTTTGGGATTATTTGGTTTTCGTAAGATGACTTACACACCTAGACGGAGGGAGTATTATAGCCCATTTGCAAATACGTGACATGATAATTACGAGCGTTCGTGAATACGTCCTGGTATACGGCCCACTAGTGGACCAGGCGGCATTTATGTTTCGTATGAATACAAGCCTCACGTCACAGCCCGGCGATGGCATAACTGCTCTCGGTTTTGGATAGACATCATCCGGGAACGTGCACTTGCTGGATTGTCGCACTGTAGATTTCACGCAATCCGTCCCCTGTGGAGGAAGGATTGGAGGTGGGTTATGCACATACGGAGATCAGGTTAGACCATCCAAAACATTATACTATGATGCGTTGGTTTTTGGTTTCTATGCCTACGAGCATCCACGCACACCTGTAATCATCTCTCGTTTTTCACAAAAAATAAAAACCATCTCTCCTTTGCCTCAATCCCCCAACATGACGACATTGTTGGGCTGCATGCGTGCATGTCGTCCTCCGCAAGGGCCGGTGCGTCCGTTGCGTTGATGGCACATTGATTGCTTGCTGGGTGCCATTATGTGTTTGCATGATAGCTGGGTGTATTGATTCGCCCTGGAGTGATTTAATTTTCCATAACGCATGTTGGCTGTCAAGTATCGCTTAATTATGGACGTTTTGGTGGGTGTGTTGTGCACACAGCGTGTGGGATTAATGCCATCCCTATTTGCTTGGGGTTAGTATTTGCACTGTAACTCGCAATTAGCGTACTGGCCAGTCTGCTGCGTACACTGGATGCAGCATGTACTGGCAGATACATGCAGTACATATAGCACACCGAAAAGGATAAATACATAGGAAACTAGAGCAAATCCATCGCACGAAGTACAAATGGGAACTAGAGCAAATCCATTGCACGTGGTACACAGGAGATCTAGAGGAAATCCTTCGTAAGGGGGCGGGGGAGCTTCAGAGCTTGTGCATGCAGATCATGACTAGGAGCAGCAAATTCAGGACGCCCAACATTTAAATGTTCTTCAGCCATGCTTGATTTTGTTCGAGCAGTGATACGTCGCGATAGGCCGATGCATTCGAAATCAGGTATCCCCACCGTGCGCTGAAGAACTGTGTACTTGTTCTCCCACATCAAAAAACTGCATCCACCGTACCACCAAACACAAAAAACAAAGGTTTAGTGAGGAGCGTCGAAAGGATCTTGAAAAACTTACTCCATGCCGTCCACACTTGTAGAAATGCCTTCCTAGGTTTTCTTCAATTCCTGAGACGAACCACATCATGTAGCATGCATTGCACTTTGGGCAACGGGCGAGAGGGAGCGGAGGCATCTGGTTAGCGGTCTGGTGTGATGGAGGAGGTGTGGAGTTAAGCTGGGACTTAGATGAACACATGCTTGTGAGGCTGGGAGAAGGAGAACTAAGAAGAGGGCTTGAGCATGATGGGCATTGACAATCAAGCCGATTGTTTAAAAAGGCTGTGGGCAGCATCTTGCAGCTAGTCGTTGGGACTGGGATGCTAGTGGCCCATGCCTCAATTCAATGCCTGGCCTGCCTTTTAATTTTGCATGGGATGCCTTGCCTGCCTTGCTCTGCATGTGTCAGATGTTAATACGTGGTTATACCAAATGCTATACGAGGAGGCGGAAAATGTTATACATCCCGTGGGTATTCAAGTGGCACGAATCACGTGGAAGCATGCGGTGCGGATACCAGCCACGCGTGGCCGCATGTCCACTCGCGATTATTCGACTCTTGTACTCGTTATATAACGGTTGACTATTGATTAGCCAAGAAACAACATGTGTTGTGCGTCCCTTTCAGAGCCTCGGTCTTTACCTCGTGCCATCTTGCTAGGAGCTGCAGGGACGGATCTAGTGAGGTGCCCTGGCTGCCATGGGCACCCCATAGAAACGTAAAAAGTCCAAAACAAATTTTAAACTTATAGATGAAAGCTAAATCAAATCTCAAACTTTAAATCCCTGAAATCAACACATCGAATTCTCTGGTCCCGGTCTATTTTAAACCTTGAGAGATTGCCCAAACAGGGATTTTCCATGTGGCAGGTCAAATCTGGGATTGTTGGCTGCGGACTAGACTGGGCCGGCCCACCAAACACGAGCGAGTTTTTTTCCTAACACGACATGTAGAAATTCTTTCTTTTTCTTAACGCGCGACGTAATAATTCCAAATAAAAACGACAGTCATGTTGTCGAACTTGGGACCTGGTAGGGTTGACCTCATTCCGGTAGCCACTACACCAGACGAATATGCGTGACATAAAGAGAGGACTGAAATATTTAAGCAGAACCGAAGCGTCGAACTTTGAGAACACCTTTTAGGGGCAAACAAGTATTGTAAACAATTTTTTCTGAAATCTCCGAACATTTAAAGTGCCAGCACTTTTTGAAAATTCTGAATACTTTTAAAAAGACAACACATTTTTAAAAAACAATCAATTTTGAAAAAATGAACACTTTTTAAAACATAAACATTTTTTGAAACCTGATTTTTTTTAAAGTTTGAACACCTTTTGAAACATAAACATTTTCTGAAACCTGAACAAAATTTTAAAATTTGAACACTTTTTGAAACATAAGCATTTTCTGAAACCTGGAAAAAAATTAAAGCGCGACCACTTTTTGGAACCTAAACATTTCTGAAACCTGAACAAATTTTTAAAGTGCGAGCACTTTTTGATTTTATTAAAAAATAGGAAAAAAAAATGAAATCTGAACAAATGTGTAATTAAAAAAATTGTGACATCTAAAAAATATCACGAGTTTAAAAAAATGCACGGGCCATTTTAAACAGATGTTTGTACAATGTAAAATAATATTCAAGTGATTCAAGAAAAATCGTACATTCAGAAAAATGTAACATTTCAAGAATGTTCATGAGTTTCGAAAATGTGTTCGTGACATTTTAAAAAAAAAATGTTGCGTGTTGTAAAAAAAAATGTGTCATACGCTACATGACATGTGTAAGAAAAAAGTGTATACAATTTTAAAATTTTTGAACAATGCAAAAGATTGTTCATGTAGTTTTATAAAAAAAATTCTTTAATGAAATGTAAAACGTGTATTTGGAAAAATATTACCATGTATTACAAAAATGTTTTTAAAACATGCATTTTAAAAATATACATAATGTATTTGAAAATTTCGAAAGTTTATTAAAAAATATTTCATGTGTGCGTTAATAATATGTGTTGGGTACTGAGAAAAATTAGACATATGTGAAAAAGAGAAAAGAAAAGAAAACGAAAAAGAAAAAAACCCAGAGCAGAGTGCGTGCGCGAGCGATTGCATTAATGGGCCGGCCCAATTCAGCAAATACTAAATCCTCTCAAGGTTCAAAATAGACCGGAATTAGAGAGTTTGGTGTGATGATTTCAGAGATTTAGAGTTCAAAAGTTATTTAGCTTTCGCCTACAAATTCAAGGTTTATTTTGAACTTTGCCCCCAACAAAATTGCAAAGTATATTTTCTAGATGTACTTAACACTAAATAGCTATCAAAATGATGCTATTTTATGACTATTTATTGATATTTCTGTTGCTCAGCATCGGCGACACTCGCGGATGTCGTTTCCCTTTCTGAAGGCGTTGCCATGGCCTTTATCCGAGCCCCTCCTCGAGCATCAGGGGAAACCCTAGGTTCGGCTTGTCGGATCGGATGGTGACGACGTCGCGACGTCGTTCCCCTTCTTGACGGCGCTATCTTACTCGCTCGCGGAGTCTCCGGTGTTGGAATTGGAGATGTTTGACGTCGTGCTCTGTTGGTCTGTTTCTCTAGTCTTAGGTTTGGTGGGTTTAGCTGTGTGCTTCTTGCTGTTTGGGCATGCTTCTTGTGTATGTCATGTGTTGTATCTTCGGTTGTACTCATTCTCCTATCTATCAATGAAAAGATACATAAACTTTGCGTATTTACGAAAAAAATATTTCTATTGATATTTAGTGTAAACTCTGAACCGTGGCACCCCAAAGTGGAGATTCTAGGTCTGCCACTGACGAGCAGCCTACTGATTGCTATAATTAGTGGCTTGATCGACTGTTGCAATCATAATCCACCATTGGCCACAATGATTACAAGATGCCCGACTTTACGCTAGCTAGGCTTTCGTTAGTTGTAACCTGCGCGTAATCGATCAACGCGTGTGGCGCATTCTCTCCTGGATTTAGTGCAGAACGCCTTTGGATCTTTGCCAAAAGGTTTGTTATCAGGAACCCCGGGCAAGACACCTCTTCTTCTTCTTTCCTTTTTTTTTTTGAGTGAAGGGCAAGACACCTCTTACAAGTGCGTTTTATGTCAAAAGTAAAAAACAAAACGAGTGCGTTTTGCCTTTTTGAAGAAAAAATAGGATACGTGCCGCCACTTAGGGCAACTCTAACCGATCGCCTAAAAATAAAGAATGATCCAGCGGGGTATATCCTTAGTGGAGTATTTTTACTCCACTAAGTTTTGGCGGGACCTAATTGACCCCTTAAATATAACGGAGTAGAACTTATGAGGCGGCTGGATTGCAACAACGGTCAAAGGCGCCCAATCGCGTTGGTTGTCTCGCACGCGGTGCAGGGGAGCGAGGCAGAGGGTTCATTGGCAAGCAGGGGCGCAACAACGCCGCGCGTCCGTGCGAGAACAGAGGCAAGGGTCGGGGCTGCTCACCTCCTTTTCCACTGACACGAACGGGGACGACGACCGATCTAGGCACGAGAGCGTTGCACGGGCACCGCCTCGTGTGCACGTCTTCTTGGCACAACTCACCGCGCCACCTCCTCAAACCCACCCTCGTCACCAGCCATGGCCTCCCCCACCTTCTACTTCTCCCCTCATCATAAGAGAGACAAGAACGCGACGAAGAGTAGGTGAGGCAACGACCATGGTGCACCTAAATCCGCCCTTTTGATGGCCCTCGTCGTCAAGCTGCGCCCAGATCAGCCATGGCATGACCGAGCAGAGCAAGTGAGGAGGGAGACCTGGCCCGCGACCACCAAGGTCCTCCATGGAGTCCGACGCGGCGTGCTCGCCCACTCTTAGCGGGGGCTCGTCCATGGTAGCCATGGCGCGGAGCTCGCAGGAACAACGAATAGAGCCACGGTGACGGCGGGGCTCGCGGTAGCGGCGGCGCACATGGGGGCGCGACAGTTTACCCGATACTATAGTACTCCTAAACATGTTGGTTAGGACGTTTAACCTCGGCCTTACAAATCCGAATCCTGCTTGGTGACCCTCCAGCCCTTTAACCTCGGACGAAAGGAGTACATTGCATCAACATGTTTCTTATAGATGAGATACATCGTGACAAAATTCTTATATACGGTAGTGAGTAGTAAACCATCTTTAGAAGTACTATAAAATTTCTATAAAAAATAGTTCTGCAGTTCACTAAAATCAAATCTCCTCATGAATATTATCTCCCTTATTCTTCATTTATGAGCTTGCGACGATGCAACGTGTCGGCACTGACATGACAAACACTTTGGAGTTAGAGTATTAGGTTAGGGTGGAGGAGGATGATGAAGAAGAAAAGAAGGAGGTCCATGGTGGCGGCGAGTCAAATTCGACGACAATGTGATCAGTTGGAGTCAAGGTGTCATGCTTAAGATGATGGGGATGAAGTGGTTAATCACAACCAGAATCAGAAACGCCGTTTGCAAGGGAAGGGGAAAAAGAGGCAGCGGCGACGCTTACGACCACCATATCAGAGGAAATGTCATAGCATGACATTGACGACGACACCGAGGGATCGGTGCGGTACAATCACTGCCATGTGGATCCGGTCCCACATGTCATCCGCACTACAACACCGTACAGTATCGCAGAGCATCTCAACCCCACCGAGGGTAGAGTAGAAGCAGACGGAGTCAAGGTTGGATGTATACACCATTTTTTCTTGGAAAAGGAGGATGACCCCGGGCCTCCGCATCTGGGCGATGCATACAGCCACTTTATTAATTATTCTCACAAGACCTTACAAAATCATACAACAGCAAGACTAAAGCCACCGTCTAAGCAACAACTGTCGCTACACCTATCCAATTGATGAAGGCGCGCAGATAGTCCGAGCCTAATACCAAATGACATCGCAGCCAAACCTAAACATCTAAGACACGAGGTTCCAACCAGACGCTCGCGGGTCTGGGCACCTACCAGTTCGGCGCACTCCTCAACCAGGACGACTATCGGGTATGAGGCCGCCGCAGCCACATGCCACCAATCCATCTTCACAGCTGTACTGTTGCATGTACCGTGTCAGGTCTCTCTGCCATCGACGCCACCACGACTCCCAACAGTGTCGTCCTCCTGCACGAGTCCATCCTCTCAGAACGAACTCCGAATCTGCACTGCGCCACGCCGTCAAGATCCGTCGCCATCAGTGTGTAGGATGAAGCACCGCTCCTCCAAGAATGACGCCCCCAAGGGAGGAACGACATCAGAGCGCCGCCGTCATCCGATCATCCAATCTAGGGTTTCCCCCAGAGGTAGCAGAGAGTGGCCTTGAACTTCTCCACGGCGATGCCTTCAAGAAGGGAATGACGCAGATAGCGCCGCCACCGCCGGCCTTAGCAGACGCCGAAGGCAAGTTTTCACCCAGATCAGTTCGAAGGAATCCAACTCTCGTGCACGGGGCGCCGTCACCACCAGGACCACCAGGCAGAACCCTGGAGCACCGGCAGATCAGCGAGCCGCCGACACCACCACATCGATCGGCCACGCCGCCGCCGCCATCCTCGCGCCGTCCGGGTCGAGACGAGCCGCCGATCACAAGACAGGACCGCCGTCTGCTCACGCCGGAAGCGCCGAGAACCAGCGCCGCCATCGCTTAGCCGAGGCCACCGCCGCCCCGAGCGAACTCCCTTTGTCGAAATCGCGTCGCTTCTAAGCCAGCGCGCTATCCGCCTCCAAGCGCCGCCAACCACCGCCGCGATCCGCCCACGCCAGATCCAACAAGCCGTGGAAGAAGAGATCCGCCGCCGCCGCCGCCGGCAAGACTTTGCCGGCGGCGGAAGGAGAGGTCGTGAGGACGGCGACGCGGCGGCGCTAGGGTTCCTCCCGGTCGCCGCGCAGGGGCGACGCGGGAGGAGTCGGGAGGAGTCCTGGGGTGGAGTCGCGATCTGCGCTGCTTCAGTTTGTATACACTATTTAAATTGAAATTCAAACTAAATCAGGACTTTAAGTCAAACATCCATGGTGGGCAAATCCGGAAAGAGCTGACCGCTGACAATTTCTGCCCTGCGCGGCGTGAGTTTATCTTGTGCGGCCGCTCTACGTCTGCCTTTTTTATTCGAACTTTTCTTTCTGAGCCTTGCGGGTTTAACTAGGTTTGTTCAGCATGCTAAAGGAAACCCCTTGCCTGTTTTGTTCGTGTCAGCTGGCCTTATAAAACGAGATCCGCACGGCACCAGTCCACCCGACCCATCCCTCCCTCCTGCTACTCCTCCGCGGTCCTCACCCCCGCCGACGCCCGCGCGTGAAGACCGCCCACCACCCCCCGCCGCCCCCGCGCTCGTGGGGCTCACCGGCCGGCCGCCGGCGTCCAGAGCAGATACAGGTAAAACCATCTCTCAGCCAACTCCCGCACCAAGCATCGAGCCAACACCTCCTCCCAGTCCCGTAGATGCCCCGTTCAAGAGATTTCTCCGTCATCGTTTATTACAGCACTACGCGTTTCCTTATTTTTTCTGTCGTCGCGGACGTTCTCGCTCCTTCCGCCTCGTTCCAGTCCCCGTCGGTCGATCCCCTCCTCCCCTTTTCCCGCGTCCACGTCGTAGCGTGGCGGCGCGGCGGCGCCAAGAAAGAAGAGGTTGGTTGGGGCACAAGGTTCCCGGCGGCGCGGAGCTCTCCCTTCCTCCTGCCGCTTTGGTCGCCCGGCCATCATCATCTCTGACGCTGCCTTCCTTGAACCTCTAGCAATCCCACCCGCCCCTTTATTTCTTCTTGCTTATTAATCCACCGCTGCTACGTTGGCGAATCTCATGTTCTCCGTCCCGTCTTTCTTTTTTTCCCCACTAGTAGCATTGACTGGGTTTCAGCTCAAATCAGTTTTGGTTTTAATTAATTGCGGCACAAAACTCCGTAACGTGCGTCGTCGTAGCCGTCACGTATTTTGAATTGAAACATGCCCGTTTCGTTGCATTTTTTTTTCTTGACGTGTTTCGTTGCATCTTTTAACCGCGAAGTAAAATACGTACGCGGAGCTTTCTTCTTTTGGTTGATTGACACGACACGGTAAACCGCGCGTGTGCGGGAGAGGGGAGGATCGGAGCTCGGGATCGAGAGGGATCCGTTTTCGGCACGGGGGAGTCCTCCTTTTCCTTTACCGACACAAATTACCGGACTACCCTTCCGCTCGCCCTCTTTTCTGTCAATACCCTCGCGACTCACGCCTCCTCTCCACACTTCGTCCGTCGTCCCCACGAACCGCCTCCCTCCCTGCCCCCCGTCGCGTCCCCCAGACTCCGTGGCGGCGGCGGCGGCGGCGGCGCTGCTTCCTCCTGCCGAGGCTCCCTCCCTCCAGGTTAGCGCCTCGCCACAGCCTCAGCCTCTACCTCTCCCTCTCCCCCCTCCTTCTCTGATTGCCCCGCCGGAACTAAGGGTTGTTCCGTGGATTGATTTTCTACTCCGCTCCGTCGTCCCGTTCCCACCAATGGACCATCCATGGCGAGAGGATTTACCGGCTCCGTTCCGTCTCCTGCGGTTCCTGCGCGCCACGCGTGCTACGGTTCTCCCGTGGCGTCTCCGCTGCGTTGTTTTTTTTTTTTCAGTTTCGGTTGTGGGTTTCAGTTACCGGTGATTAATTGTGGACGCGGCTGGGGTTGGATCGGGGCGGCTAGGGTCAGAGATTGCGGGAAGAAAATTCGAAGGATGCTACTGCTGCTCCTAGCATCCTGATCCGAGGAGGAATTGGATCGCGGGTCGCTGTCTCCGCGCATGTTTATTTTGTTGGTTTCCGCGCTGGGGCCTTGCGACGCGATTCCGTTGGTCTGGAGGTGGTGGCCGAGTTCGTCCGCGCCTACTCGCTTGGCAGCAAGCGGCGTGCCGTGGCGGGTTAATCAATCACTCCGCCTCTGTTTGTTGGTCTCCTTCGCGTCGAGTGCTTATCCATCCCAGCTGCCCCTACTAGCCTAGCCTCCCGTGCTGCCAAACTCCAATTCGTGTTCGCTTTTTTCCGTCATTCCGCGCAGCATCTTGTGACCCGGATAATATCCGTTTCTGAATTAGCTATGTCTACTACCGGATTGATGAATATTGGGGTATAAGAGGCATCTTTTTCTCCGCGACTGAATGCCGGGTATCTGATTGATCTCCGGTAATTTGATTGTTTCGTGGGTTGTTGGCGGAGGGAGATGTCTGTGTTCTTATGCTTGTTTGCAGATTAGCACTGTTGATGTTTGTGTGGTCTTGCTGGTTTACTGTTGTGAATTGTGGTACTTCTCGTTCAGGTTCTAGGTGTGATGAATTCGCAGGGTAGGAACAGATGAAAACCAATTAGTTTTCTAGTGCCAGTACAGTGATTTTGTTCGTCTGCATTATAAACTTAAGTAGTGCACTTGCTGTTAATCCTTTTTTGAATCTGCTAGCTGTGGCCACTTGAGCAACTCTGCTCCATGTTGTTCACATAAAGGTGGAAAGATAGTCTTATCTCAAATCGCTATCGTTAGTTCGTAGGCATATATTGTTTGGCTAGCAAGCTCCAGATTCCTGGCATGTTTTGCAAACCTACTGAATATTGACTTGGCTGACCTTTTCATATGGCTGATGTCATCCAATTTATCAATTAGGATGTGGTCCAGGCATGCCATTTTTATGAGCTGCATGCTAAAATAGGCTGGATATGTTAAATATATCCTCTGTGGATTTCAATCTTAATGACTGTCATGTGTGCAAATATCCCCTTTGGATTGTGATCTTAATTGGCTATTATTTCTGCATACCAATATTCTCACAAGTTTTTCCTTTCACTTCTACTTGTGATAGTTTTTTTCATATTGTACTTGTGTATTGACTCGGTTGTTGTTTTTAGATGGACAGCCATAATTCTACACCGTCCCATGTTCCTGAAGTAACCATGGACATCTCATCCGCTTCTGGAGCAGCTGGGAACAAAATTTGCAGAGGTGCTGCTTGTGACTTTTCTGATGCCAGTAACACCTCCAAAGATTCAAAGGAGAGGTCTGCATCCATGAAGAAGCTCCTAATTGCTGTGATCCTTTGTGTTATATTCATGGCGGTTGAAGTGGTTGGAGGCATCAAAGCAAACAGTCTTGCAATCTTGACTGATGCTGCCCATCTCCTTTCAGATGTTGCAGCCTTTGCCATATCTTTGTTCTCCCTATGGGCAGCTGGTTGGGAAGCGACACCTCAGCAGTCATATGGATTTTTCCGTATAGAGATTCTTGGGGCATTGGTTTCCATTCAGCTTATATGGCTCCTTGCTGGCATACTTGTCTACGAAGCTATTATGAGGCTCATTAATGAAAGCGGCGAGGTACAAGGCTCCCTCATGTTTGCTGTATCAGCTTTTGGTTTGTTTGTTAACATCATAATGGCAGTGTTGCTTGGTCATGACCATGGGCACGGTGGACATGGACACAGCCATGGCCATGGACATTCACATGAGCACGATCATGGTAACTCAGAGGATGACCATTCCCATCATGGAGATCATGAGCAGGGGCATGTACATCACCATGAGCACAGCCATGGTACTTCTATTACCGTTACAACTAATCATCACTCTCATTCGAGCACTGGACAACATCAGGATGTTGAGCAACCGTTGCTTAAACATGATGGAGATTGTGAGAGTGCCCAGCCTGGAGCCAAGCCTGCCAAGAAGCCTCGCCGTAACATCAATGTTCACAGTGCCTATCTGCATGTAATTGGGGACTCCATCCAGAGCATCGGCGTAATGATTGGAGGGGCTCTCATCTGGTACAAGCCCGAATGGAAGATTATTGATCTCATATGCACCCTCATCTTCTCTGTGATTGTACTGTTCACCACAATCAGGATGATTCGGAACATACTGGAAGTTCTTATGGAGAGCACGCCCCGTGAGATCGATGCCACCAGGCTTGAGAGTGGTCTCCGTGAGATGGAAGGTGTGGTTGCGGTCCATGAGCTGCACATCTGGGCTATCACAGTGGGGAAGGTGCTCTTGGCATGCCATGTGACGATCACGCAGGATGCGGATGCTGATAAAATGCTTGACAAGGTCATTGGGTACATCAAGGCAGAGTACAACATCAGTCATGTGACCATTCAGATTGAGCGAGAGTAAGGCACATGTCAGGTAGTTGAGGATAAAGGTGCGCCTGTTAGCGGCTTATCATCTTAAAATGCGGTTAATGTTAGATTTGCACTTGCAAAGGCGTTGCAGGTTCATCTAGCTGTTGCCTCTGGTGCTGGAGAAATATTATATGTATGCGTTTCCATTAGCCCATTAGTTAAATGAACTATTAATCGGGTGGTGTAGTCGTTTATATTCACATGGATGCAATTTTCAGACAGTTTTTGAGCCTTGTGAGTTTATCAACCTGCACGTGTAGTTTCAGCGGCACCCTTTCTTATCATTTTATGTAAAGATCTGCTATGGTACGGATGTTATCAAGTTTCTGTTAGCTGTCATAAGCTTGCTTCCAACACTCGAATGGAGGAAGGTGGAAGTAGTACTCCCTGTTTATATGTTTGAATTGCACTTTGTGCCACTGTGTGCTTTCTGGCAGGGAATGTAGGTCATCACGGTGACTGAAATGAAACTCAACTGTTGTAGTTTGCCTTGCAGTCTACTCCCTCCGTTCCTAAATATATCTCTTTGTAGAGATTCCACTATGAACCATATACGGATGTATATAGATGCATTTTAGAGTGTAGATTCACTCATTTTGCTCCGTATGTAGTCCATAGTGGAATCTCTACAAAGACTTATAGGGGTATTTAAGAACGGATGGAGTATTTCACAAGTTCTGATATAACTGAATGTGCAATGTTTTCTACTCTGCGGCACAATCTAAGTTTCTTGTCGAATACAAATCTCCATCTACCGCATTGTGTTGAAGCATTGTCATTCTCACACTGGAGGTCAGCTGCTAAATATTTTTACTCTTAGTTTTAACATTCCAGTTTGGTCCTACAGTCAAGCTTTCACGGCACAAACGTTTAATTCAGCAGCTTGCACATTTGGCCAGTTTGATCCAGCAGTTGATTCAGCAGTTTGATCTTACTTTACATTTATACTTTGCTTGCACAGTAGTTGATTCAGCAGTTTGATCCGGCACAAACGTTTCATTCTTTGCTTGCACAGTAGTTGATTCAGCAGTTTGATCTTACTTTACATTTATACTGTAAGTTTTGCTTGCACATGAGTGGCGAGCCGGCCGGGGCAGCTGGACGGGGAGACTTCTGGAACGGCTTGCACATGAGTGGCGAGCCGTACGGGGCAGCTGGACGGGGAGCCGTCCGGAGCAGCCGGACTGAGGGGCGTCGGCCGGGTCTTGGGCCTAACGGGGGTCATCCTCCCGACAGAGACGTTTGCACCGGTTGTCAAACCAGACATGATCCGCATCGTCCTCCAGCTGGCGGTCTCCCGAGGCTGGCCGGTTTATCAGATGGATGAGGTTTACTGTGAGCAACCCCCCGGCTTCGTCGACACCTCTCTTCCTGGGCATGTGTGCTTGCTATCCCGGTCTCTCAAGCACCTCACGCCTGGTACGGCTCAACGTCACTCGCTCGGATGCCTCGTTGTTTGTCTATCACCGCGGCGACACGACTGCATATTTGCTCCTCTACGTCGATGACATCATCCTGACGCTCTCCTCCGCAGCCCTTCTTCAGCGGATCACTCTCCGACTGCATGATGGGTTTGCTATCAAGGACTTGGGCGCTCTCCATTATTTCCTTGGCATTGAGGTTGTTTGGCGATCCGACGACTTCTTTCTTCATCAGCAGAAGTATGTGCATGAGCTACTTGAGCGTGCTGGCATGCTCAATTGTCACCCTGTCGCTACTTCTGTTGACACGAAGGCAAGGTTTCTGCTCTCGAGGGCTCGCCCGCGTCAGATGCTCCGTTTTTATTTTATTTTAGAGAAAAGACCTTAGCCCGACTTTATGAATAAAGTCACACGGCAGAGTCACAAGCCCAAACAACAGCACGGGGACGAAGCCACCACCAGTTCACCCAAACACGACCAAGAGCCACGAGCATGAAAGTATGAAGGATACACGGCACCCTGTCAGACACGGCACGCAGGCCGGATAATAAGAAAAGACAAAGCCAGCAACGAGGACGAATAACCACCGAAAGGCGAGATCACATCAGGTTCCTGCTCCGTTTTACCGGTCCATCGTCGGTGCTCTTCAGTATCTGACTCTCACCCGGTCGGATCTATAGTATGTTGTTCAACAGGTGTGTCTTCATATGCACGCCCCTCGCGACTCCCATTGGACACTCGTGAAACGGATTCTCCGATACATTCGTGGCACCATGTCCCTTGGACTCACTCTCACGGCGTCCACTTCTCTGGAGATGGTGGCTTATTTCGACGCGGACTGGGCTGGCTGCCCTGACACCCGTTGCTCCACCTCTGGCTACTGCGTCTACCTCGGTCCTTCACTCGTCTCGTAGTCGTCCAAACGACAACCCACAATTTTGTGCTCCAGCGCGGAGGCCGAGTATCGAGCAGTGGCTAACGCCGTTGCCGGGTGCACCTGGCTACGACAACTACTTCATGAGTTGCATCACTATGTCTCCCAGGCTACGTTTGTCTATTGTGACAACGTCTCTGCGGTGTATCTTTCCGCCAACCCCATTCATCATCGCCGGACTAAGCACATTGACCTGGACATTCACCTTTGTGCGTGAGCAGGTGGCCCTTGGATGCATTCGGGTCCTCCATGTTCCGATATCGCAACAGTTCGCCGATGTGATGACTAAGGGACTGCCTACTTCCACCTTCGAGGAGTTCCATTCCAGTCTCTGCGTCTCCGGCGCCGCTTCGACTGCGCGCGCGGGGGGGGGGGGTGTGAATATATTGTGTACGTGTATATTGTGTCTTGGGCCCACTTCCTAGTTCTCCTATATAGTTGATGTTGTGGCCTTATCCTGTACATCATATATACGTGCCTGGTGCACCGATCAATGCAATTGTGTTGCACAGCCTATTCCAGTCTTCCACAGGGATGTTGCGACGATGGCGCCAGGTGCAGCGATGGCGACGACGCGCGAGCCGTCCCTCTTCGAAGATGGACCCCGCATGGCACCCGCTGATGAGGCCGAGTTGTGCACGACGGGACAACGAGGTGGCACGATGAGGGTCGAAAGAGTGCTTCTTCTGCTTTCACACGAGGAAGGCGGATCAGGAGACACGGAGACCAAGATCAAACGGTTGGGGTGTTACCGATCCAACATCCCGCGCGGTGACCAGCCTGGAGTTTGGCCGGTCGACCGACGGCTAGCAGGTTATGATCGTGGTTGAGGCCCCCTTTGTTTGGGCTACAGATTTCTGAGAATCGGCTTCGGCTTGGATTCCTAAAATCAGCTACAGCTACAGATTATGAGAATCAGAAGCAGGCTGTTTGTTTACAGTGCTTTAGAGAAACCGGAAGTGTTGTGAAAAGTCTGCAACACCCCGAATGCCAGGAGCAGGGAAGCTGCCCAATGATGTGTAGAGCTGATCGTGGAAGGGTGTGGTTTGCCAGGCCGGACCAGATCGTAGATGGGTGTGGCTGTTGGTGAGGGGCGAAGAACCAACATGACCACCAACGGGGACGATTCAGGTGGATCTCGGGGCAAAACAGGTGGAGGTTGGGACCATGGTGGAACGGCCGGCGCAGGTTGAGGGCATGGACGCCAATCGACCGGAGCTAGGCTGGAGTGCCTTTGCAGAGTATGTTGGCCGGAGCTCGGAGAGATGCGACATAAGCGGAGATCGGAGGCGGCACGTCGCAGGCGGAGCTCGTGGGCAGCGACGGCGGCAGGGTGTAACGCCCCTGATTCAACTTTCCGCATTCGTAACTCCAACTCTTGCCTTTTCCGGAGATGCGATATGATTATTTCTTTCGTGGTTGGGTTTTTGTGTTTTGTTTTGCATTTTGTTCATGTCTTGCATTTCATATCATCGCATCATTCGCATTGCATCGGCATCGTTTTCATAAAACTTGCATCCGTTCGTAGTTGCCGCATCCCCCCTTGCCTTCGTTGGCCGTTCCGAGACCAACCGGGTTTTTCGAGTCCCTCTTGTCTAGCTGCTTCTCTCTTTGTCTTCATTGACCTGTTGTCAGACCGCTTGTCCTTGTTGACCTTCTCTCAGACCATTTGGACCCCTCTCTTCTCTCTTTCTCCGAGACCAACAAAACACCCCTTGTCTTCGTCGACCTCTCTCAGAACCCTCGAGTGCGTGTCCGAAACTTACCCGAACCCGAACCGGCATGTCGTTACCGTTGAGTCCGGATCATCCCCAAACATCTACAAAACATCTCTGTTTTATTAATTGGACTCCCTAAATCATTTTTTTCGGTCGTTTGATTTCGATCGGAGGGACTAAATACCCCTACCTAAAAATCCAATGCTATAAGTAGCAGCCTAACCCTAGCCCTGTCCCATCGATCCATATAATCCTCCTGCCGCCGCCACCCATGTTCCTCGGGAGCTTGTCCCATCGCCAACCAAATCTCCCACCTCGGGATCCTTCTCCATCCAATCAGTGGCTGCGCCCCGATCCGAATCCCCTCGGCCTCCACTCGCTGCTATCCAGCCGCGCGTCGCCGCCCCCAGACCTCCTCGTCCCCAACCAGCGTCGCCTCCGGCCTCCATCCGTGCGCCGTGCGCCAGACCCATGAAGTCCCGAGGCGCGTCCACCTCCAAGCAGTCCGCACCACCCCTCTCGTCCCTGTCTCCTCTTCCATCTTCCTGTTCCTCTCTCTCTCACCTCCCCTTCTGTGATCCGTCGCAGGTTCGCCATGGGCGCCCGATGGACCACTGCCGCCATGGCCTTCGGTTTGAAGCTCCACCCGACAGCGCCGACAACGAGATCCTCACCTGCCCCGCGCCTTGGACCCGCGCCCAGCCTTCCTTTCCCCGCGCCGTTCCTCGCGCGTCGTACCTCCCCAACATCGCCTGAAGCCGTCGCGCCCCTGTGCTTCCTCTGCGTCGAGGACGAGCCACGCGCTCGTGTTGTCCCACTCCAGATGGACCGCGCCCTCCCCATCGATCGTCGTGGACCGCGACCCCACAAGGCCGGCCGCTCCTGCGTCCAGCGCCAAGTCCCGCAAGCCCTCCAGAGCCAAATCCCAGCCGCGCTCTGCTTCCCCTGCAACGAGAGCAGCTCGCTCGTCGCTCGTTGACCGCGCGAGCATCGTCAGCGCCTCCCTCCTGGTTCGATCCAGCCAAGGCCCAGCCGCGCAGATCCGTCGGCCAGCCTCCTCCACCAAGCGGGCCAAAGCCCATGCGTGAGGCCACACCCCAGCAGCCCCATGCCGGCCTCCTCCAGATCCGACCGGGCCTAGGCCCATGGTGAGCATCAGACCAGCTGCGCCCCCCTTCCACTATTGGCCCAAGTGTAGATTCGGCCCGTAGCATTTTTTTTCAGATCTGCGAATTTAGCTTTTAACCCAGGAATTTATGTTTTACAGATTGACCCCTGTTGTTCATGCATATAAAAACTTCACAACCGTGCATTGGATTAAAATGATTTAAATCTGTAAAGTGCTTAGAATTTCATCTAGTTTCACAATATGCCACTTTCATCCATGTTTAAAATGTTGTTTGCATTTAAATTGCTAAATGCCATGCTAAAATGATTTAATTCATAACTAAATAACCGTAACTCGGAATTTAATAAACTTTATATGTAAACGGGGTGGAAAAATGCCTAGATTAACATGGTCCACTTTATTTTCCTGTTTAACAACTTTAAAATATGGTTTAGGGCAGAACAGTACCAAATTCATAAATTGCATATGAGGTTTTTCCGGAATTGTTGTTTGTTGTTCCGGCCTCATTTAAACTTGCCTAAATATTTAGTTTACTTTTGTTACACCCCTTGACATGTTTAACAACATTTAACATTGTTGTGTACCTAAACGAGAGCAAACTAAATAACTCGGATGTGGTGTTTCGTCAATATGCAACTCGTTGCATATTGAGCTCCACTTAACTTGTAGTATTGTTTGTTGCACTTTGCCATGCCATGCCTCATTAAACCGGACATGTATCATACTTGTTTGTGCATCATGCCATGCTTATGTGATGGTTGTTTACCATGTTGTTTGTTTCTTTCCGTGTTGCTTCTTAGTTCCGTAATGTTGCGATTGTGAGGATTCGCTCGACTACGCCTGCTTGTCTTCTTCATGGACTCGTTCTTCTTCCTTGCGGGATTTCGTGCAAGATGACCGCTACTGGATCTCACTACTATCATTGCTATGCTAGTTGCTTCGTTCTACCGCTATGCTGCGTTACCTATCATTTGCTCTTCAAGCCTCCCAAATTGCCATGAACCTCTAACCTTGACACCATTCCTAGCAAACCGTTGCTTGGCTATGTTACCGCTTTGCTCAGTCCCTCTTATAGCGTTGCTAGTTGCAGGTGAAGTTGAAGATTTCTCCATGGTGGACAGGGTTATGTTGGGATATCACAATATCTCTTATATTATTAATGCATCTATATATATGGTAAAGGGTGGAAGGCTCGGCCTTATGCCTGGTGTTTTGTTCCACTCTTGCCGCCCTAGTTTCCGTCATACCGGTGTTATGTTCTGGATTTTATGCTCCTAACGCGGTCGGGTGATTTATAGGACCCCCGACGGTTCGCTTTGAATAAGACTCCTCCAAAAAGGCCCAACATTGGTTTTACCATTTGCCTCACCTATTACCTTTTTTCCTTTGGGAGTCGCGCATCCCAAGGGTCATCTTTATTTTAGCCCCCGGGCCAATGCTTGTCTAAGTGTTGGTCCAAACTAGAGCCACTTGCGGCGCCACCTCGGGAAACTTGAGGGCTGGTTCTAGTTGTGCGTAGTGCTCATCCGGTCGTGGCTCGAGACGAGATACGCTGCTACTATCGGGATGTCGGCACGCCGGAGGTCTTGCTGGTCTTGTTTTACCATTGTCGAAATGTCTTGTAAACCGGGATTCCGAGACCGATCGGGTCTTCCCGGGAGAAGGTCTATTCTTCGTTGATCGCGAGAGCTTGTCATGGGCTAAGTTGGGACACCCTGCAGGTATAAACTTTCGAGAGCCGTGCCCGCGGTTATGTGGCAGATGGGAATTTGTTAATGTCCGGTTGTAGATAACTTGACACCTGATCCGAATTAAAACGCATCAACCGCGTGTGTAGCCGTGATGGTCTCTTCTCGGCGGAATCCGGGAAGTGAACACGGTTTCAGTGTTATGTTTGACGTAAGTAGGAGTTTAGGATCACCTCTTGATCATTACTAGTTGACGATCGTTCCGTTGTTTCTCTTCTCGCTCTCTTTTGCGTATGGTAGCCACCATACTTGCTTAGCCGCTGCTGCAACCTCACCACTTTACCCCTTCCTTTCCCATTAAGCTTTGCTAGTCTTGATACCCATGGTAATGTTGGGGAACGTAGCAGAAATTCAAAAATTTTCCTACGTGTCACCAAGATCTATCTATGGAGAGACCAGCAACGAGTAGTAAGAGAGTGCATCTACATACCCTTGTAGATCGCTAAGCGGAAGCGTTCAAGTGAACAGGGTTGATGGAGTCGTACTCGTCGTGATTCAAATCACCGACGATCAAGTGCCGAACGCACGGCACCTCCGCGTTCAACACACGTGACAGCCCGACGATGTCTCCCACGCCTTGATCCAGCAAGGAGAGAGGGAGAGGTTGAGGAAGACTCCATCCAGCAGCAGACAACGGCGTGGTGGTGGTGGATGAGTGTGGCAATCCAGCAGGCTTCGCTAAGCACCACGGGAGAGGAGGAGTACTTGGGAGAGAGGAGAGGGCTGCAACCAAAGGCGGAGATCGAATCACGTGTATTCTGTGTGTCTCGGGCAGCCCCTAGGCCTCACTATTTATAGGGAGAGGGGCTGCGCCCTTTAGGGTTTCCCACCCCAAGGGGTGCGGCCAGCCTCGAGATCCAATCTGGTGGCGGCGAGGGGGAGAGAGGGGAGGCGCACCTGGGTGGGCCTTAGGGCCCATCTCGCCTAGGGTTTGCCCCTTCCCCACTTCCCACGCCTTGGGCCTTGGTGGGGCGCCCAGCCCACCTAGGGGCTGGTCCCTCCCACACTTGGCCCACGCAGCCTTCTCGGGCAGGTGGCCCCACTTGGTGGACCCCGGGACCCTCCGGTGGTCCCAGACGCTACCGATAAAACCCAAACTTTTCCATGACCAAAACAGACTTCCCATATATAAATCTTTACCTCCGGACCATTCCGAACTCCTCGTGACGTCCGGGATCTCATCCGGACTCGAACAACATTCGGTAACCACATACAAGCTTCCTTTATAACCCTAGCGCCATCGAACCTTATGTGTAGACCCTACGGGTTCGGAGACATGCGATACATGGCGAGACGTTCTCCGGTCAATAACCAACAGCGGGATCTGGATACCCATGTTGGCTCCCACATGTTCCACGATGATCTCATCGGATGAACCACGATGTCAAGGACTCAAACGATCCCGTATACAATTCCCTTTGTCTAGCGGTATTTTACTTGCCCGAGATTCGATCGTCGGTATACCGATACCTTGTTCAATCTCGTTACCGGCAAGTCTCTTTACTCGTTCCGCAACACATCATCCCGTGATCAACCCCTTGGTCACATTGTGCACATTATGATGATGTCCTACCGAGTGGGCCCAGAGATACCTCTCCGTTTACACGGAGTGACAAATCCCAGTCTCGATCCGTGTCAACCCAAAAGACACTTTCGGATATACCGTAGTGCACCTTTATAGTCACCCGATTCGTTGTGACGCTTGATACACCCAAAGCACTCCTACGGTATCCGGGAGTTACACGATCTCATGGTCTAAGGAAGAGATACTTGACATTGGAAAAGCTCTAGCAAACGAACTACACGATCTTTGTGCTATGCTTAGTATTGGGTCTTGTCCATCACATCATTCTCCTAATGATGTGATCCCGTTATCAACGACATCCAATGTCCATAGTCAGAAACCATGACTATCTGCTGATCACAACGAGCTAGTCAACTAGAGGCTCACTAGGGACATATTGTGGTCTATGTATTCACACGTGTATTATGATTTCCGGATAATACAGTTATAGCATGAATAAAAGACAATTATCATGAACAAGGAAATATAATAATACTTTTATTATTGCCTCTAGGGCATATTTCCAACAGTCTCCCACTTGCACTAGAGTCAATAATCTAGTTCACATCGCCATGTGATTAACATTGACAGGTCACATCGTCATGTGACCAACATCATCAAATGAGTTCTGGGGTTTGATCATGTTTTGCTTGTGAGAGAGGTTTTAGTCAATGGGTCTGAACCTTTCAGATCCGTGTGTGCTTTGCAAATTTCTAGGTCATATTGTAAATGCTGCTTCCACGCTCCACTTGGAGCTATTCCAAATGGTTGCTCCACTATACGTATCCGGTTTGCTACTCAGAGTCACTCGGATAGGTGTTAAAGCTTGTATCGACGTAACCCTTTACGCCGAACTCTTTATCACCTCCATAATCGAGAAACATGTCCTTATTTACTCCAAGGACAATTTTGATCATTGTCCAATGATCCATTCTGGATCATTCTTGTACCCTTAGATGACTCATGGCAAGGCACACTTCCTAAGCGGTACACAAAGATAGCATACTATAGAGCCTATGTACGAAACATAGGGACGACCTTCGTCCCTTCTCTCTTTTCTGCCATGGTCGAGCTTTAAGTCTTGACTTCATACCTTACAACTCAGCAAGAACTCCTTCTTTGATGATCCATCTTGAACACCTTCTAGATCATGTCAAGGTATGTGCTCATTTGAAAGTACTATTAAGCATTTTGATCTATCTTATAGATCTTGATGCTTATTGCTCAAGTAGCCTAATCCAGGTTTTCCATTGAAAACACTTTTCAAATAACCCTATATGCTTTCGGAAATTCTACATCATTTCGATCAACAATATGTCAATAACATATACTCACCAGAAATTCTATAGTACTCCCACTCACTTCTTTGGAAATACAAGTTTCTCATAAATTTGTATAAACCCAAAGTCTTTGATCATCTTATCAAAGTACATATTCCAACTCCGAGATGCTTACTCCGGTCCTTAGAAGGATCATTGGAGCTAGCATACCTTTTAGCATCCTTAGGATCGACAAAACTTTTCTCGATTGTATCACATACACCCTTTCCTTACGAAGACTGGTAAGGAAACTCGTTTTGACATCCATCTGCCAGATTTCATAAATGCAGCTAATGCTAACATGATTCCGACGGACTTAAGCATCGCTACAGATGAGAAAATCTCATTGTAGTCAACTCCGTGAACTTGTGAAAAACTCTTCGCCACAAGTCGAGCTTCATAGACGGTGACATTACCGTCCCACGTCCGTCTTCTTCTTAAAGATCCATTTATCTCAACGGCTTGCCGATCATCGAGCAAGTCCACCAAAGTCCATGCTTTGTTCTGATACATGGATCCTATCTCGGATTTTATGGCTTCTAACCATTTGTCGGAATTTGGGCCCACCATCGCTTCTCCATAGCTCGTAGGTTCATTGTTGTCTAGCAACATGACCTTCAAGACAGATTACTTGTACCACTCGAAAGTAATACGCATCCTTGTCACCCTCACGAGGCAGTAGTGACTTGATCTAAAGCTTCATGATCACTATCATAAGCTTCCACTTTAATTGGTGTATGTGCCATAGGAACAACTTCCTATGCCCTGCTACACAGTAGTTGAAGTGACGGTTCAATAACCTCATCAAGTCTCCACCATCCTCCCACTCAACTTTTCGAGACAAACTTTTCCTCGAGAAAGGACCCGATTCAAGAAACAATCCCTATTGTTTTCGGATCTGAATTAGGAGGTATGCCCAACTGTTTTGGGTATCCTATGAAGATGCATTTAATCCGCTTTTGGGTTCGAGCTTATCAACTCAAACTTTTTCACATAAGCGTCGCAGCCCCAAACCTTTAAGAAACGACTTAGGTTTCTCTAAACCATAGTTCATACGGTGTCATCTCAACGGAATTACGTGGTGCCCTATTTAAAGTGAATGTGGCTGTCTCTAATGCCTAACCCATGAACGATAGTGGTAATTCGACAAGAGACATCATGGTACGCACCATATCCAATAGGGTGCAACTATGATGTTCGGACACACCATCAAACTATGGTGTTCCGGGCGGTATTAATTGTGAAACAATTTCCACAATGTCTTAATTGTGTGCCAAACTCGTAACTGAGATACTCATCTTTATGATCATATCATAGACATTGCATCCTCTTGTCACGACGATCTTCAACTTCACTCTGAAATTACTTGAACCATTCAATAATTCAGACTTGTGTTTCATCAAGTAAATATACTCTACATCTACTCGAATCATCTGTGAAGTAAGAACATAACGATATTCACTGCATGCCTCAGCACTCATTGGACTGCACACATCAAAATGTGTTACTTCCAACAAGTTGCTATCTTGTTCCATTTTACTGAAAACCGAGGCTTTTTAATCATCTTGCCCATGTGGTATGATTTGCATATCTCAAGTGATTCAAAATCAAGTGAGTCCAAACGATCCATCTGCATGGAGTTTCTTCATGCGTATACACCAATAGACATGGTTCGCATGTCTCAAACTTTTCAAAACGAGTGAGTCCAAAGATCCATCAACATGGAGCTTCTTCATGCGTTTACACCAATATGACTTACATGGCGATTACCACAAGTAAGTGGTACTATCATTATTATCTTATATCTTTTGGCATGAAAATGTGTATCACTACGATCGAGATTCAATAAACCATTCATTTCGGTGAAAGACCATTGAAGGTATTATTCAAATAAATAGAGTAACCATTATTCTCCTTAAATGAATAACCGTATTGCGATAGACATAATCCAATCATGTCTTATGCAAAACGCAAACACCAAATCTCGATGGTAGAGGGAGCGTGCGATGCTTGATCATATCAACCTTGGAAACACTTCCAACACATATCGTCAGCTCACCTTTAGCTAGTCTCCGTTTATTCCATAGCTCTTTTATTTCGAGTTACTAACACTTAGTAACCGAACCGGTATCTAATACCCTGGTGCTACTAGGAGTACTAGTAAAGTACACATTAACATAATGTATATCCAATATACTTCTATCGACGTTTCCAGCCTTCTCATCTACCAAGTATCTAGGGTAATTCCGCTCCAGTGGTTGTTCCCCTTATTACAGAAGCACTTAGTCTCGGGTTTGGGTTCAACCTTGGGTTTCTTCATTAGAGCAGCAGCTGATTTGCCGTTTCATGAAGTATCCCTTCTTGCCCTTGCCCTTCTTGAAACTAGTGGTTTCACCAACCATCAACAATTGATGCTCCTTCTTGATTTCTACTTTCGCGGCGTCAAACATCGCGAATACCTCAAGGATCATCATATCTATCCCTGATATGTTATAGTTCATCACGAAGCTCTAGCAGCTTGGTGGCAATGACTTTGGAGAAACATCACTATCTCATCTGGAAGATCAACTCCCACTCAATTCAAGTGATTGTTGTACTCGGACAATCGAGCACAAGCTCAACGATTGAGCATTTCTACCTTAGTTTGTAGGCTAAGAAAATCGTCGGAGGTCTCATACCTCTTGGCGTGAGCACGAGCCTGAAATCTCAATTTCAGCCCTCGAAACATCTCATATGTTCATGACGTTTGAAAAACATCTTTGGTGCCTTAATTCTAAACCGTCTAACCGAACTATCACGTAGTTATCAAAACGTGTATGTCCGATGTTCGCAACATCCACAAACAACGTTTGGGGTTCAACACCGGCGGTGCATTAAGGACATAAGCTTTCTATTGTCCGCACAATCGCCATCACAACTTTCAACTATATTTTCTCCAGAACATATCTAAACAAAGGAACTAAAACGCGAGCATACGACATAATTTGCAAAGATCTTTTGACTATGTTCAGGATAATTAAGTTCATCTTATGAACTCCCACTCAGATAGACATCCTCTGGTCATCTAAGTGATTACATGATCCAAGTCAACTAGCCCGTGTCCGATCATCACGTGAGACGGACTAGTCATCATCGGTGAACATCTTCATGTTGATCGATCTACTATCGACTCATGCTCGACCTTTCGGTCTCCGTGTTCCGAGGCCATGTCCGCACATGCTAGGCTCGTCAAGTTAACCCCAAGTGTTTTCATGTGTAAAACTGTCTTACACCCGTTGTATGTGAGCGTAAGAATCCATCACACCCGATCATCACGTGGTGCTTAGAAGCGACTTAACTGTAGCAACGGTGCACAATGTCGGGAGAACACTTCTTGAAATTTTGTAAGGATCATCTTATTTACTACCGTCGTCCTAAGTAAACAAGATGCATAAACATGATAAACATCACATGCAATCAAATAGTGACATGATATGGCCAATATCATTTTGCTCCTCTTGATCTCCATCTTCAGGGCTCCATGATTATCATCGTCACCGGCATGACACCATGATCTCCATCATCATGATCTCCATCATCGTGTCTCCATGAAGTTGTCTCGCCAACTTATTACTTCTACTATGGCTACCGGTTAGCAATAAAGTAAAGTAATTACATGGCGTTGTTCAATGACACGCAGGTCATACACTAAATAAAGACAACTCCTATGGCTCCTGCCGGTTGTCATACTCATCGACATGCAAGTCGTGATTCTTATTACAAGAACATGATCAATCTCATACATCACATATCATTCATCACATTCTTCTTGGCCATATCACATCACATAGCATACCCCGCAAAAACAAGTTAGGCGTCCTCTAATTGTTGTTTGCATGTTTTACGTGGCTGCTATGGGTTTCTAGCAAAACGTTTCTTACCTACGCAAAAACCACAACGTGATATGCCAATTGCTATTTACCCTTCATAAGGACCCTTTTCATCGAATCCGTTCCGACTAAAGTGGGAGAGCGGCACCGCTAGCCACCTTATGCACGGCGCATGTCAATCGGTGGAACTGCCTCACGTGGAGATGCGTGTAAGGTCGGTCCGGGCCGCTTCATCCCACAATACCGTCGAAACAAGATTGGACTAGTAACGGTAAGCATATTGAACAACATCAACGCCCACAACTACTTTGTGTTCTACTCGTGCAAAGAATCTACGCAATAGACCTAGCTCATGATGCCACTGTTGGGGAACGTAGCAGAAATTCAAAAATTTTCCTACGTGTCACCAAGATCTATCTATGGAGAGACCAGCAACGAGTAGTAAGAGAGTGCATCTACATACCCTTGTAGATCGCTAAGCGGAAGCGTTCAAGTGAACAGGGTTGATGGAGTCGTACTCGTCGTGATTCAAATCACCGACGATCAAGTGCCGAACGCACGGCACCTCCGCGTTCAACACACGTACAGCCCGACGATGTCTCCCACGCCTTGATCCAGCAAGGAGAGAGGGAGAGGTTGAGGAAGACTCCATCCAGCAGCAGCACAACGGCGTGGTGGTGGTGGATGAGTGTGGCAATCCAGCAGGGCTTCGCTAAGCACCACGGGAGAGGAGGAGTACTTGGGAGAGAGGAGAGGCTGCAACCAAAGGCGAGATCGAATCACGTGTATTCTGTGTGTCTCGGGCAGCCCCTAGGCCTCACTATTTATAGGGAGAGGGGCTGCGCCCCTTTAGGGTTTCCCACCCCAAGGGGTGCGGCCAGCCTCGAGATCCAATCTGGGTGGCGGCGGAGGGGAGAGAGGGGAGGCGCACCTGGGTGGGCCTTAGGCCCATCTGCCCTAGGGTTTGCCCCTTCCCCACTTCCCACGCCTTGGGCCTTGGTGGGGCGCCCAGCCCACCTAGGGGCTGGTCCTCCCACACTTGGCCCACGCAGCCTTCTGGGGCAGGTGGCCCCACTTGGTGGACCCGGGACCCTCCCGGTGGTCCCAGACGCGTCGATAAAACCCAAACTTTTCCTGACCAAAACAGGACTTCCCATATATAAATCTTTACCTCCAGACCATTCCGAACTCCTCGTGACGTCCGGGATCTCATCCGGACTCGAACAACATTAGGTAACCACATACAAGCTTCCTTTATAACCCTAGCGTCATCGAACCTTAAGTGTGTAGACCCTACGGGTTCGGGAGACATGCAGACATGGCCGAGACGTTCTCCGGTCAATAACCAACAGCGGGATCTGGATACCCATGTTGGCTCCCACATGTTCCACGATGATCTCATCGGATGAACCACGATGTCAAGGACTCAAACGATCCCGTATACAATTCCCTTTGTCTAGCGGTATTTTACTTGCCCGAGATTCGATCGTCGGTATACCGATACCTTGTTCAATCTCGTTATCGGCAAGTCTCTTTACTCGTTCCGCAACACATCATCCCGTGATCAACCCCTTGGTCACATTGTGCACATTATGATGATGTCCTACCGAGTGGGCCCAGAGATACCTCTCCGTTTACGGAGTGACAAATCCCGCCTCGATCCGTGTCAACCCAAAAGACACTTTCGGATATACCAGTAGTGCACCTTTATAGTCACCCGATTCGTTGTGACGTTTGATACACCCAAAGCACTCCTACGGTATCCGGAGTTACACGATCTCATGGTCTAAGGAAGAGATACTTGACATTGGAAAAGCTCTAGCAAACGAACTACACGATCTTTGTGCTATGCTTAGTATTGGGTCTTGTCCATCACATCATTCTCCTAATGATGTGATCCCGTTATCAACGACATCCAATGTCCATAGCCAGGAAACCATGACTATCTGTTGATCACAACGAGCTAGTCAACTAGAGGCTCACTAGGGACATATTGTGGTCTATGTATTCACACGTGTATTATGATTTCCGGATAATACAGTTATAGCATGAATAAAAGACAATTATCATGAACAAGGAAATATAATAATACTTTTATTATTGCCTCTAGGGCATATTTCCAACAGGTAATGGGATTGCCGAGTCCTCGTGGCTCACCAAATACTTCCAAAACCAGTTTGCAGGTGCCTATGTTACCGAGCAGGTGACGCAACCAAGCTCAAGGAGGAGCTCGATGAAGATCTTGTCCTTTGTGTTGTTTCGTTCTAGTTGATCAGTAGTGGAGCCCAGTTGGGGTCGATCGGGGACCTTTGTCGCATTTGGGGTTCTTCTTTTATTTTGGTTCCGTAGTCGGACCTTGATTGTATCTGGATGATGTAATGCTTTACTCATGTAATTGTGTGAAGTGGCGATTGTAAGCCAACTATGTATCTCTTTCCCTTATGTATTACATGGGTTGTGTGAAGATTACCTCACTTGCGACATTGCTTTCAATGCGATTATGCCTCTAAGTCGTGCTTCGACACGTGGGAGATATAGCCGCATCGAGGCGTTACAAGTTGGTATCAGAGCCTTCCCCGACCTTAGGAGCCCCACTGCTTGATCATTTTTAGCGGCGAGTTGTGTCTAGAAAATGTTTTGAGTCATTTAGGATTATATATATCGGAGAGTTAGGAATTCTTTTACTCCCGCCTCTTCATCGCTCTGGTAAGGCATCATGACGTAGAGTTTTGACTCTTCTCTTCTCAAATTTCACTAAAAAATTTTTAGGATCACGCTGGTATCTTGGAATCGTTCGATGGTTTTATGATGAGAACATTGTCTTGGTGCCTCCTGTCGGGGTTTAGTGGAAGTGTCCCGGGAGTTGAGCTCGAGGTGTTGTCGTCATAATTTTATCGTTGCGATTCTCGAATACCGAGTTTAGTACGCCGACATCGAAAATCTCTTTTATGCGCTTGTTGGTGAGATAACCCGGACAACCCAATCTCGAGGTGAGTACGGGAGTATTGCCATGACTTGTATAACGGATGCTTTTTCAAGGTTGAGGTAGACGATTTCGAAGGTTTCTTGGTTATGTGTTGAAGGATGGATACAATGGATGTAGGATTTGCTAGTTTTGGGTGAGATATTATGCTTCCCTGTATCCCCAACACTGATTGCATAACCGGAAAATTTCGGAGTTTCATAGGTGGGAATTCAAGTAGCTCTTAGGATATCTTTCCGACGGATGTATTATATGAAAATGGGGTTCGGCGTCTAGTGGTCCGCCTATTCACGGTTGGTTTTACATGGTCTCGTTGTGTCTTAAAGAGTCCTTGGCTATGCCGACTTCGGGGCGCTTCAGTATGTCATGTGCATTGCCTTGTACATGATGGTGCTTTGTCTGATCGAGCCCGTAGGCCCCACCACGAAAACTTCGGACGAAATCTCTATCATATGTTTGTTCCGGCTTATTCTGCAAGCCAGTCCTTTGTTTTTGTTTTGAGTTGTGGTATTCGAGTTGCTTCAATGTCAAGTGTTGATTCCATACCTTTCCGAAATGGTGTTCTCATATTTCTATGTGAATACTAATCCTTCTTGATCAATCGAGATTGTCATGTCAATCCTTTTCAACCGGCGTGTTTCTCTTCAAGTGGATCCGATCATTCCAACATTTGTGACATCAATTCTAAGTTTTCTCAACGGTGTTTGTTTCATCCGTCTCCAAGTTGCCTTTGTTTTTCCCGCCCACCCACCCTTTTTCCTCAAGGACTAAGATTTCTTTACCAAGTATCCTTTTATTTTTGTGAAGTTTCTCCATTCTTTTCCGTCAATGTTCTTACCCGGTGGTTCTTAAGAAGATGTTCTACTAGTTCGTCATTCCTCATTCCTTTCTCTTCTCCGGTGGATTCAAGTCAAGTTTTGTTGATCATACCTTTTTCCTCATTTCAATGTCTTCTCATACCGGCGCACCTCATTATCATTCTACTTCTCACTATTTGTTATTCCGGAGTGCTCAAGATATCTCGAAGATTCGTGTTTCCACTCTGCATTCGTTCAAGCTCTTTCGAGATTGGTATCTCATTCAAGTCATTTAATTCAACCGGTGCAACATCTCTTTTAAATCTTTTCAACGTTGTTCTTTTGAGTGGGCCCTAACCCACGTGTCTTTTCCTGTGATCTTACGACTCTTCTATTTTTCGAGCTATCCTAAATTCCTCTCCAAGTTTGGCGTAAGAATGAGTTATCATCACCAAATGCTTTTCTCCAAGATCTTTCAAATTCTTTTCATAGTTGGCTCAACCACTTCGCTTTTGATTCTTCCGGTGTGCCTCAATAATTCTTGGTGGTGTTTCTCGTTGTCATTCTCATCATTTGAAGACCAAGAAGAGTTTCTCTTTAATCTTGCTCTATTCTCTTCAAGATTCATGGTGCTAGCTTGTTGCCATCCTCTCATAATTGTTTTCGATTGTGAGAATCTTTTCACCCATCGGGAGATATTCAAGAGTCTTCTCGGTTTGTCATCCGAGTCCATCAATTCAGGTTTATTCATTCTCAGTTGTCAGTTATCATTCTCCTATCTTGCCGGTGCATCAATCGAATATCCTCTAATCAGTTCTTGATCTCTTTGTTCTCATGTATCTAGTTTGTCTCAAGCACCTTCGTTCATTTGCTAATTTTTACCGGTGATGCACCCCTACTTCGATCATTTTCAATTCTTACGGTGGGTTTTTCAAGATCTCTCTTCCTTGTTCATCATATCAATTCATTTGTTGTTCCAATCCTACCGGTGGTTCGTCGAAGACCTTCTCAAGTTTTGATATATCTCTTTTAATCCTTTCTACGAGAATAAGTAGTATGCCAAATCCGTTGATTATCATCAATTTAATTGGTGAAGGATAAGCATAACATAATTCTTATTCTTGTTCATCCAAGTGATTAATTCTTTATTCCGTAGGCCCTTAAAATTCTCGGTTTCATTTGTTCCATCTTCTCTTTTTTCCCGGAGTTCCAAGCTCTAATTATCACGGAGATCCATCTAAATCATTGCAAGGATTCACCTTGTGTTTTCAACTTCTCTTTCTTTTATCATCCTTTTATTACCGGAGTTCTTCATGGAGTCTCTACATGGTGGTTCATCAATGATTCTTTTCATTCTTCAATTGTTCTTCAAGATTTCTCTTGAAGTTATGACCCGCCAAGCTATACTAAAAAATTAAACATGGTGCTTAACACATGTTTTGTTTTGAGGAGCTCAAGTATTCTTCATCTTGCATTCCAAAGTGCAATTCTTTCTACCTTAGCTCTTGAGGTGGTGTTATATCATTCTTGGCAATTTCCATTCATGTTTCATGATTCATATGGTGCCAAGAATGAGGTATTTTAAATCCATCATTTTCTCTTCGCTCAAGAGATCTTTTCGACCAATCAACTTCTTCGTTGTAGTTATCTTGTGTCATATTTCACCTAAAGCCTTTCCTTAAGGGTTGTAGCTATTTGTGGTGATTATGCATGACCCAAGCTTGCTCTCTATTCACTTGGTGGAAGAAGTTTCTCTTATCTTCATTGATCTCAACCAATCAATTGTTTCCATTAGTGTCCGTTTGTCACCTCATCATTTTGAGATGTTTGCCATAAGCCCACAACAAGCTTGTGCTTTTCGTTGTTGATTTTCCAACAACTCCGTTCAATTCTTCTTTGCAAGGATGCTTTCCAAGCTCATTTGTGGCAGAAGTTGGCATTTTCTTCTCCATTCTGTTATTCCAATGATTTATCTTCTATTCTTTCTTCCGAAGGCATTGTGATGTTGCTCTTTTCTCTCATCATCTCGAATTGTGAGGATCATGTTCTTTTCGTGCTTATCCATTTAACCGAGGTGTTGTGTTCTCATTCAAGTTCTTTCATCTTATCAAGTTTTGCCTCTCTTTTCAACCTGAGTGCTGTCTGAAATCCTTCTTACCCCTTGTGCCATTCTTTCAATAGTTCCGGAGGCAGTGTGTTGTTGATTTCATCAAGTATCATCCCATCTTCTCAAGCTCATGTTCTATTCCTTCCATGTTCAACCGGAGTGCTGCCCGAATTCTGCCTCTCCCATCTTGTTTTAACCGCAGTGGTTTTGAATTCTATCTTGTCCATTAAACTCTTGATTCATGTCTTTGCAACCTTCAAGTTCTCGTAATACTCCTTGTTCATCTTTTCTAACGGATTGTTTGCAATCTCGTTCATCTCTGTTATACTCTTTCTTTAAATTGCTCAACCTCTCAAGGTTCATGGTTTCACTCGTTCGTCAAAGAAGCAACTTTGTTTTACCTCTCCTCTTCCTTTTTTCCCTCCCGTGCCATCCTAGATCTCGGGACGAGATCCTCTCGTAGTGGTGGAGTGTTGTAACACCCCGGATTCAACTTTCTGCATTCGAAACTCCAACTCTTGCCTTTTCCGGAGATGCGATATGATTATTTCTTTCGTGGTTGGGTTTTTGTGTTTTGTTTTGCATTTTGTTCATGCCTTGCATTTCATATCATCGCATCATTCGCATTGCATCGGCATCGTTTTCATAAAACTTGCATCCGTTCGTAGTTGCCGCGTCCCCCCTTGCCTTCGTTGGCTGTTCCGAGACCAACCGGGTTTTTCGAGTCCCTCTTGTCTAGCCGCTTCTCTCTTTGTCTTCATTGACCTGTTGTCAAACCGCTTGTCCTTGTTGACCTTCTCTCAGACCATTTGGACCCCTCTCTTCTCTCTTTCTCCGAGACCAACAAAACCCCCCCTTGTCTTCGTCGACCTCTCTCAGAACCCTCGAGTGCGTGTCCGAAACTTACCCGAACCCGAACCGGCCTGTCGTTACCGTTGAGTCCGGATCATCCCCAAACATCTACAAAACATCTCCGTTTTATTAATTGGACTCCCTAAGTCATTTTTTTCGGCCGTTTGATTTCGATCGGAGGGACTAAATACCCCTACCTAAAAATCCAATGCTATAAGTAGTAGTCTAACCCTAGCCCTGTCCCATCGATCCATCTAATCCTCCTGCCGCCGCCACCCATGTTCCTCGGGAGCTTGTCCCATCGCCAACCAAATCTCCCAGCTCGGGATCCTTCTCCATCCAATCAGTGGCTGCGCCCGATCCGAATCCCCTCGGCCTCCACTCGCTGCTATCCAGCACGCCCCGTCGCCGTCCAGGACCTCCTCGTCCCCAACCAGCGTCGCCTTCGGCCTCCATCCGCCTGCTTCGTGCACCTGCACCCGCGAGCGTCCGAGGCCGCGTCCACCTCCAGCAGGCCCGTACCACCCCCTCTCGTCCCTGCCTCCTCTTCCATCTTCCTGTTCTTCTCTCTCTCATCTCCCCTTCTCTGATCCGTCGCAGGTTCGCCATGGGCGCCCGATGGACCACTGCCGCCATGGCCTTCGGTTTGAAGCTCCACCCGACAGCGCCGACAACGAGATCCTCGCCTGCCCCGCGCCTTGGACCCGCGCCCATCCTTCCTTTCCCCGCATCGTTCCTCGCGCGTCGTACCTCCCCAACATCGCCTGAAGCCGTCGCGCCCCTGTGCTTCCTCTGCGTCGAGGACGAGCCACGTGCTCGTGTTGTCCGACTCCAGATCGACCGCGCCCTCCCCATCGATCGTCGTGGACCGCGACCCCACAAGGCCGGCCGCTCCTGCGTCCAGCGCCAAGTCCCGCAAGCCCTCCAGAGCCAAATCCCAGCCGCGCTCTGCTTCCCCTGCAACGAGAGCAGCTCGCTCGTCGCCCGTTGACCGCGCGAGCATCGTCAGCGCCTCCCTCCTGGTTCGATCCAGCCAAGGCCCAGCCGCGCAGATCCGTCGGCCAGCCTCCTCCACCAAGCGGGCCAGAGCCCATGCGTGAGGCCACACCCAAGAGCCCATGCCGCCTCCTCCAGATCCGACCGGGCCTAGGCCCATGGTGAGCATCGGACCAGTGCGCCCCCTTCCACTGTTGGCCCAAGTGCAGATTCGCCCGTAGCATTTTTTTTCAGATCTGCGAATTTAGCTTTTAACCTGTGAATTTATGTTTCTGATTGACCCTGTTGTTCATGCATATAAAAACTTCACAACCGTGCATTGGATTAAAATGATTTAAATCTGTAAAGTGCTTAGAATTTCATCTAGTTTCACAATATGCCACTTTCATCCATGTTTAAAATGTTGTTTGCATTTAAATTGCTAAATGCCATGCTAAAATGATTTAATTCATAACTAAATAACCGTAACTCGGAATTTAATAAACTTTATATGTAAACGGGGTGGAAAAATGCCTAGATTAACATGGTCCACTTTATTTTCCTGTTTAACAACTTTAAAATATGGTTTAGGGCAGAACAGTACCAAATTCATAAATTGCATATGAGGTTTTTCCGGAATTGTTGTTTGTTGTTCCGGCCTCATTTAAACTTGCCTAAATATTTAGTTTACTTTTGTTACACCCCTTGACATGTTTAACAACATTTAACATTGTTGTGTACCTAAACGAGAGCAAACTAAATAACTCGGATGTGGTGTTTCGTCAATATGCAACTCGTTGCATATTGAGCTCCACTTAACTTGTAGTATTGTTTGTTGCACTTTGCCATGTCATGCCTCATTAAACCGGACATGTATCATACTTGTTTGTGCATCATGCCATGCTTATGTGATGGTTGTTTACCATGTTGTTTGTTTCTTTCCGGTGTTGCTTCTTAGTTCCGGTAATGTTGCGATTGTGAGGATTCGTTCGACTACGTCTGTTTGTCTTCTTCATGGACTCGTTCTTCTTCCTTGCGGGATTTCAGGCAAGATGACCGCTACCCTGGATCTCACTACTATCATTGCTATGCTAGTTGCTTCGTTCTACCGCTATGCTGCGTTACCTATCATTTGCTCTTCAAGCCTCCCAAATTGCCATGAACCTCTAACCTTGACACCATTCCTAGCAAACCGTTGCTTGGCTATGTTACCGCTTTGCTCAGTCCCTCTTATAGCGTTGCTAGTTGCAGGTGAAGTTGAAGATTTCTCCATGGTGGACAGGGTTATGTTGGGATATCACAATATCTCTTATATTATTAATGCATCTATATATATGGTAAAGGGTGGAAGGCTCGGCCTTATGCACAGTGTTTTGTTCCACTCTTGCCGCCTAGTTTCCGTCATACCGGTGTTATGTTCCCGGATTTTGCGTTCCTAACGCGGTCGGGTGATTTATGGGACCCCCTGACGGTTCGCTTTGAATAAGACTCCTCCAAAAAGGCCCAACATTGGTTTTACCATTTGCCTCACCTATTACCTTTTTTCCCTTGGGAGTCGCGCATCCCAAGGGTCATCTTTATTTTAGCCCCGGGCCAATGCTTGTCTAAGTGTTGGTCCAAACTAGAAACCACTTGAGCGCCACCTCGGGAAACTTGAGGGCTGGTTCTAGTTATGCGTAGTGCTCATCCGGTCGTGGCTCGAGATGAGATCTGTGCGGCTACTATCGGGATGTCGACGCCGGAGGTCTTCTTGGTCTTGTTTTACCATTGTCGAAATGTCTTGTAAACCGGATTCCGAGATCGATCGGGTCTTCTGGGAGAAGGTCTATTCTTCGTTGATCGCGAGAGCTTGTCATGGGCTAAGTTGGGACACCCTGCAGGTATAAACTTTCGAGAGCCGTGCCCGCGGTTATGTGGCGATGGGAATTTGTTAATGTCGGTTGTAGATAACTTGACACCGATCCGAATTAAAACGCATCAACCGCGTGTGTAGTCGTGATGGTCTCTTCTCGTGGTCCGGAAAGTGAACACGGTTTCGGTGTTATGTTTGGCGTAAGTAGGAGTTCAGATCACCTCTTGATCATTACTAGTTGACGATCGTTCCGTTGTTTCTCTTCTCGCTCTCTTTTGCGTATGTTAGCCACCATACTTGCTTAGCCATTCTTTGCAACCTCACCACTTTACCCCTTCCTTTCCCATTAAGCTTTGCTAGTCTTGATACCCATGGTAATGGGATTCTTTGAGTCCTCGTGGCTCACGGATACTTTCAAAACCAGTTTGCGGTGCCTATGTTACGAAAGCGGTGACGCAACCAAGCTCAAGGAGGAGCTCGATGAAGATCTTGTCCTTTGTGTTGTTTCGTTCTAGTTGATCATAGTGGAGCCCGGTTAGGGTCGATCGGGGACCTTTATGCATTTGGGGTTCTTCTTTTATTTTGGTTCCGTAGTCGGACCTTGATTGTATCTGGATGATGTAATGCTTTACTCATGTAATTGTGTGAAGTGGCGATTGTAAGCCAACTATGTATCTCTTTCCTTATGTATTACATGGGTTGTGTGAAGATTACCTCACTTGCGACATTGCTTTCAATGCGGTTATGCTTCTAAGTCGTGCTTGACACGTGGGAGATATAGCCGCATCGAGGCGTTACAGGCCCGTGGCGGAATACGGGAGGCGGAGGTATTGGCGCGGATCTACCTGCTTACAGGCGCCGAACCGAGAGGCCCACCCACGGCCACGGAAAAAGCCCGCATCGCTGCTTTTTCTATGTGTTTTCGATCGTGGGAGAGGATAACCGGTAGTGGAGAATTTGGGTCAGGGGAGGAGTGGCATTCCTATTGTAATAACGGAGAGAACTTGGGCTAATCTTCTAGTTCGATAAGTGACAGCTCGGGAATCACCTGGAATCACCAAATACACAGCTTTGGCTTGGACGTGGGTGGTAGTTCATTATTTAGAAGCGATTCTAGGAATCTGGGGTAAGAATCTGTGTGTTTGTTCTAGATTCAGATTTTGGAGGTCCAGAATCCCAGAATCAGTAGCTGCAGCTCAAACAAAGGCCACCTGAGAGGGTTGACCACTGCTTCCCTTGAGCTCAAGGTGCGTGTCACCACCCTGGCCCACCGTCGGCGGCCGTCCGCGCCTGACTCCTCATCCTCTTCCCTCCACTCCCTCCTCCTCGCTTTCTTCGTCCCCTTCCCGCCGCGGCATCCACCCTTCTCCCTCCCCGCCAGATTCCCCCACTCCGCTCCAACCCGGAATAAAATACCCGACCCCGACGCCACACAAAACGACGGCCCAGCCGGTTTTCTCCTCCGCCCCCACGCCCCGCCGCCATGCCGCTCCTCCTCTCGCCCCTCGCGCCGCGGTGCCTCCACCGCTCCCCGCGCCTCCCCGCGGCCGTCACGCACCACCCCTCCCGCCTCCGTCCTCTCGGCGTTGAGGCCCGCGGAGGTACCAGGGGGAGAGTGGCGGTGGTGTCGGAGAGGCAGGCGGCGGCGGCGGTGGTGGCCGCGGAGAAGTCCCCGGGAGGAGAGGGAGGCGACGGGGAGCGATACGACGCGATAGTGGTCGGGTCCGGGATCGGGGGCCTGGTGGCGGCGACCCAGCTGGCCGCGAAAGGGGCGCGGGTGCTGGTCCTCGAGAAGTACATCATCCCCGGGGGCAGCTCCGGGTACTACCGCCGCGACGGGTTCACCTTCGACGTCGGCTCCTCCGTCATGTTCGGGTTCTCCGACAAGGTAAAGCGGGGCAGAGCGCCTGCGTTACACTTGTGCTGAACTGTTGCCCGGGGCTTTTGATTTGCTCCATTTTCAACACAAAATTTGTTACGAGTGCGACTTAGGTAGCTGCGCGGTTACGTTTCTGGCTCCGACCCGTGAATTTGTTGATTTCGTGTGCTGTGCCTGGTGATCACCAAGAGAAATATTTGAGTAGTAAAACATTGTACTGCAAATTTGTGCTCTGGTGTGATAAGATCTAAGAGTAGGCTGAGTGTAAACTGAGAGGAGGGAGTTGTGATTTGCTTGGTTGTTAAAATTAGTTGACGGCTTACCCTTTTTTGCAGGCATCCAGTGCCTGAAAATGCCACGATTAGTATATTTGCACTGGGGCTGTTTTGTTTAAAGAGACAAACCTGAGGTTGAGGGCTTAAGGCCATGTTACAGACAGCATTACAGGGGGCAGGTGACCACTGTGCAGCTTATTGACAATGAGCATGACCAGGTGTGAATGCCTGGATGTTCAGGGTGTGCACTGCATGTTGCATGCTAGAGTGTAGCGTTGGTTACTGCTGTACTTGTGTGTGCCTCTCATGAAAATGCTCACACCTTGGCTTACAGCGTTGGGCTAGTGGCTGTAGATTTGTGCCTTTCACATGTTTCTTATCAGGACATATTTATATTGCTGTCAAATTTCGTGAAACCATTCATTGCATTTTTTTAAAAGATGGAGTATTTTGTAAGAAGTATTTTGTGTGTGTGGGTATATTTGGTAAGAAGTATGACATGTGTTGTCATCCAGGGAAACTTAAATTTGATAACGCAAGCACTAGAAGCAGTTGGATGTAAGATGGAAGTCATACCAGACCCTTCTACGGTTCATTTCCATCTACCTGGCGCTCTCTCCGTTCTTGTGCATAGGGAGTATAATGACTTCATTGAAGAGCTGGTTAGCAAATTCCCGCATGAAAAAGAAGGAATCCTAAAATTCTATGGCATATGTTGGAAGGTATTGTCTTTATTTTATCTACTTGTATTTGTTACCTTTGTGTTGCTATTGTCTTATGCAACCTTCACAACTTACACCTATGTCTTGGATGAACAGATCTTCAATTCATTAAATTCTTTAGAACTGAAGTCCTTGGAAGAACCTCTATACTTATTTGGGCAATTTTTTAAGAAGCCTTTGGAATGCTTGACTCTCGGTATTAAAACTGCATCCTTATATTCCTCAATAAGTTTTACCCTTATTTTCTCTACAAAGAAATCATTTAGAACAATTAGTTAACTGTAACTGAAATAATTGTAATCTCAAAAGCAATAGAAAAATAAATTCATATGAGATACTATAAAATCAGATTGTTTGATATAATAAAATCATTTTTTCTATGATGCAGCATACTATCTGCCACAGAATGCAGGGGATATTGCTCGCAAGTTCATAAAAGATCAGCAGTTGCTATCCTTCATAGATGCTGAGGTGTGAGATATTTGTGAGTTTACTCACTTGTTCAATTTTTCTTCCACACATACATTTTTGTTCAACTTTCGCTTATCTGAAGAATTACAGCAATTTATGGTTTTTATAGTGTTTTATAGTGAGCACAGTCAATGCCTTGAAAACACCCATGATCAATGCGAGCATGGTAAGTTCGATGTTAATATGTCAGACCTTTGTTTGAAAATCATTCAACCTCCAATTATCTAAGTCAACATGACAGGTATTGTGTGATAGGCACTTTGGAGGAATTAATTATCCAGTTGGCGGTGTTGGTGGCATTGCGGTGTCTTTGGCAAATGGCCTTGTTGAAAAGGGCAGTGCCATACGCTACAAGGCGAATGTGACCAATGTTATTCTTGAAAATGGGAAAGCTGTGAGTTCATCTTACTGATTTCAAATGTCTGGAGTTTAGTTTTGGTCTCTCAGCTGAACATTTCATTACTACAGGTTGGAGTGAGGTTGTCAAATGGGAAGGAGTTATTCGCTAGAACAGTAATATCAAATGCCACAAGATGGGACACATTTGGTAATTCTGCGAATATTCTTTCATGGTCAAGCTAGAAAAGTACCTATTTCACTTTCACTTGTTACAATGTTCTTCATCTTCTGCAACTTTGCCGTAATTTTGTTTCTCATGTTTTGCAACCATCCAAAAACATATTTCTTGACTTGGTAACTTGCCGTTATTATTCCGCCAGTGTGAACAGTTTTTTGATACATACTTAGTATGTGCTCAGTTTCCTCCTTCAGGAGTTAACAAATGCATGAACTTACAGGAAAACTCGTGAAGGCTGAAGAGCTTCCAGAAGAGGAGAAAAACTTTCAGAAGAACTATGTTAAAGCGCCATCATTTCTATCCATTCATCTGGGTGTCAAAGCCTCGGTTTTACCTGCTGGTACTGATTGCCACCATTTTGTACTGGAGGTACGCACTAGGTTGTATGCTACTGGGTATGTGATTATTGAGGGTTAGAGTCACTGTCACGTTAGTGGTGAATTTGGTATGAACATTTTAATCTGTAATGAGTTTAACTGTGAGTGCAACTGGCAGGATGACTGGTCGAACTTGGAAAAGCCTTATGGAAGCATATTTTTAAGTATCCCTACAGTTCTTGATCCATCCTTGGCTCCTGAAGGACATCACATACTTCATATATTTACAACTGCAGGTATAGAAGATTGGGAGGTATGTCAGTGCTCTAGCTGAAATGTAAATTATGTCAAAAAATATGATAAACCAAGGATTTTTTATGAACGTTAGAATTGACTGATGCCCATAATACTGTTTGCTTTAATCTTTGGCAGGGTCTACCTAGGAAGGATTATGAGCAGAAAAAGGAGCTTGTGGCAAATGAGATCATACTGAGACTTGAAAATAAGTTGTTTCCTGGTCTTCAAGACTCAATAGTCCTCAAGGAGGTATCTTCTTACAGTCCTATGTCGGTAACTCAGGATTCTATAAATATTTTCAATTATTTCATTTAGACTACTTCATGCTTGAACTTGAAAGTGCTACCCAGCAGTCCTCGAATTGACAAGGGAGCATGAGCAAGTCTATAGTAGTTAGCAGCGCAAACATGATTAGCTATTGATGATGCAGTACTTAACATGATTATTGGAAAAGATCATTAGAACATCCCATCTGGTGTACTTGTCATATTTTCTTGATTCTACTCTGAGCACTGGCCAATCTACCCAGTATGTGGTAATATTTAGGTTAGCCCCATACCTCAGTCACTATAATGAGCTCTAGTGAAGAACGGTCAATACGTACACTGACAGGGATGCAATTTTGGGCTGTTTTGGCCAGCTGACGACCCATACAGTTATTTGCTCTTTTGCATAAAGGGAACTACCAAAGAAATATCATCGCTAAAAAACTTCCAGTGATATATAGGACTATAAGTGAACCATCAATTAAACAAAATGGGTCGTGCCTCAGTCCACTTGCATCCGTACATAGAAAGTGACAAGTCCTTTTGCTTTCTTTCAAATGATATAAACCACATCAAGTAGCAGATGCTCAGGTATTAGGATCTTTTCTTTGAGCCAAAGCACAGTTAGGTTTTGAGTATTCAGCTATTTCTTCGTGTACCTTGTGCAGCAAACTATATTGTGCATAATAGACCACCATGCATCATCAACCAGGTAGAATGTTATATCAGGGGGCTTTCATGAGCTAACTGGCTATGCTGTGAACTTTAGTGGCCTTATTTGTTTCTGGTACCAGTATATTCTGTAACACAATATTCATTTAATATTTGGTTTTGCCAGGTAGGATCCCCAAAAACTCACCGCAGATTTCTTGCCCGAAATGATGGTACATATGGACCCATGCCACGGGGTAAACCCAAGGGTTTGCTGGCAATGCCTTTCAATACCACTGTAAGTTACTTAAATAGTTAATACAGATTTGAACATCAAGTTTTTTTTGTTAACCTAAAGTTCTAAGTGACGCAAGATTATTATAACTGAAGTTATATTATCTGATTTACAGTCAATAGATGGACTTTACTGCGTCGGCGACAGCTGTTTTCCTGGGCAAGGAGTGATTGCTGTGGCATTTTCAGGGGTCATGTGTGCTCATCGTGTTGCAGCAGACATAGGTAAACACTAAACTGAGTTCCCAGCGTCTCTTAGCAGATGTTATTTTATCAAAAGAAGAGTTTCTAGCATGTATGGTTATGGGTGCAAGGAATTAGAGACTAGAGATGTTTTGTAGTTCAACGAAGGTCGACCATTGTGGAACGATGTGGTATTTTTGGCTGAATTTGGTCTTCTCGCAGATCTTGAACAAAGGTCTCCTATTCTAGACACGGGCCTTCTCGGTGTCCTCAGATGGTTGAGAACACTCGCATAAAATGATGTCAGACGGAGATCTAGAGCGGGTCTTATTGTTCACACAGAAGAAGCGGTGGCAGCCTCGCATGTCGAGGTTTCCACATGACCGATCGCGTGTTGACCCATCCATACATTGATCCAGCAGCAGGCTTTATGTAGCCATTTTCGTTGCTGCCTGGCGTATACGCAAAGTTGGATTTCAAGGATATTTTTCCTGAAACTCCCAAATGATAGAGAATACACTGATGGTGATCTGTGACTTGAGAGAACTGGTGATCCGATTTTCTGATCATTTATCTGCTCAACAGAGTTGTATATATTGTTGTAAGAAAACTAAGGCCGATCTGTGCCACGCTGTAATTTTTGGAAGATGAAGCAGCTCATATATTCTGGTATTTTTTGTTCTTGTGAAGAATGCATTTTGTCAGGACGAAAGAGAACATGTGCAAGTCCATCACAGAGGAATTACAATGCCGAAGCGCTACTATCACTACAGATTTTGTTTTTGAGACAATACTATCACTACGTGTCGCTGGTAGGCGTTTGGTGCATCGGGGCTGCGTAGGCGGTAAATGGGCCCAATTTTGGGGGTGGCGGTTCCAAATGGGCTTGTTAAGGTCATTCGTGGCCTGCGTGAGGCCTGTTTTGGCGTACGTGTCGCTGGGTGCCTCTGCCCTCTGGTCACTCTGTCGATAGTTTTAGCGGCGGCGGCGGAGGCGAAGCTGGCGGAGGCGCGGTTCGCTGGCGGTTCCCTCTCACCCCTCTACCTCTCTTTCCCTCCGGTCTAGTCTAGTCTCTATCTTCCGCTGTGCTCGGGGCGGGTGGCGGCGAACGTAAATACGTCTCTGCTCGGGGAAGATGTCTCCCGTCTCTCCGAGGAGGGGGAGGGGAGCGAGCGACGGCGGCTCATGGATAGTGTGCGCTGGCACCAACGGTGAGCGACGGCTGCTTGGCTCCGGGGAGGCGGACGACGGCTCAATTCCGAGGAGGAGACGGCGAGGTTTCCGATTATTCCGAGCTCTCTCCTCGAGTTGATTTTTCCATCCGTTTCTGATTCCCCATCTGCGATTCCTCAATGTCTCTTCCTCTGATTGTTTTCTCTCTTGACCTGCAGTGCAAAGGAGGCAGTCGGAAACATCAAGCCGGCGACCATGAAAGACTGTTTGTGGTATTTCAAAGGTACCAGTGTTGTTCATCTCTCATGTGCCGTTTGATTTGTTATGCTCAAAAAGGATGTGTTTACAGTTTATGCTGCTACCCCTTATGTGATTGCCAGCAACTCACGCGAAAAAGTATTTCGTCCTGATAGCTGAACAACTAATCTTGTTGTTTTGGGGAGATGGAATTGGTTTCCTGAATCGAATTTTCAATATAGTTAGTTACTTTCTCTAAATCAGCTGGGAAAATGGCTGTTCAGGAATCACCAAACAATACGCTGAAATTACTCTTATGTGTGTGTAATGTGTTTAAGATGCCATCGTTTCAGGTTAAGCGGCCCTTTTCTGCTGTCATTTGTAAAAAACTCCCTATGAAGAGTAAACATGGCTTAGGTAACCGTGTGGTAGCCATCAGGTGTCACCAGCTTGGAACTAAAGCGCGCATTGGATCTTCAATGCTCCATGCCCCAGTCTTCTGTGCGACTTCTTGGACTTGTGCCGGTCAGTCCTAAGGGATGCCACTATGAAAGATGGGACCGGGTGTGTGCCACGTCCCTTCTCTTGTTCTCCTGTTCCAACATGTTTTGTTTGAACTTTGAAGTTGTTGCGCTTCGGCAAGGAGTACAAACTGGTCCGGCCACTTAGCTGGTCTGATTATTCGGGGTGTGTGTTGCCGTTGAGCAATTCACTTCCCCTGCCCCCTTGCATTCTCAAATAAACAGAAACTAGAAATTGCAGTGGGTTGAAAATTTTCACATCACATAACCAAGTAAAATTCATTAGATAGAGAGACAAGAAATGGCACGTGTAGGTTTTTGGTTGCATAAGTGTATTCAACAATCACAGAACGTATTTTACTTGCATGTTCTTCGTCATCCAATATAAGTTATTAAAGGGAACATTGTTGTATCTTCTCTTCTTTCATGAGCATGAATAATACTTCTACTTCAGAAATAAAGTGATTCAGGAGAAAATATATGATGGTGACATGGCATAAGAAACTTTTAAGCACATTTGGGTGGGCTTAGTATATGACTATGAGTCCTGGTTTCTGAAAAATCTTAAC